>CM008283.1:37416451-38016451 GCA_002319775.1 Fagopyrum tataricum | reverse complement strand
CCTTCTCACTATAAAACTCGCCTAAGAAATTTTCCTCTTTGAAAAGCTCAACTGACCCTCTTTTTCGTGCCCATAACCTATATAGTTTTGTGGAAGGTTCCAAACCAGTTGTAATTCCAATTGCAACCCATAATTAGTCCTCACATACAAATGATAGTATGAAACTCCATTCAATGATACGTAACTCAGATGGTGTGATAATTTAAAAGTTACCTACCTTTCCAAGAATATGGTTCTCCATCATCGAATATTCGAATCAAATATGGCGCTTTGGACTATCATTTTATTCGAAAACTTGTTCACAACAAGTCCCCGTATTACGATGTTTCTTAGCAATCTGAATCTCACTATACAACTGCAAATTCTTCTTATTTGTGTTACAAAAATGCATAAGATACAAACCGTTTGAAAAACCAAAGAGAGAGGACATGAGTGTGTTATACCTCATGCGTGTTCTGAATGAAACGGATTAAGATTTTTATATAGAGACTCAAGGAATCATAATTCTCGGATTCTCGCGGAGGTATTAATGGTGAATTAAGATTCAAATCTCCATAGACATTAATGTCCGTTTAAGACCCAAATCTCCGGATTCTCGCGGAGCATTTACAACACTATAGCATACGTTAATGCTCGGTCCGGATTTATGTAATTGAGATATGCTTGGAACATTTTGTTGAAACCGAATAAAAATTAGAATTGGCTAGCCAACTAAAGTGAATTCGGATCCAAGGCCTATTACATTACATCATGATCCAATCAAGGCCAAGTCCATACACCCAACTTTAGACCTTCATTTCTCATTCACTTGGAACTTATATTTGTAATATGAGTACACCACGAAAATGCGCTAATGTAGACGAAGTCAATGCTTTTTATTTTAGGTTAACTTATTCTGAATCCATCGAAATGTGTTCCACGAAAAGTCACGTGCACCATATTAAAATGAGTCCCAACAGATTTAATATAGACAAAGCAAGAATGGTGGATGAATTGAGAGTATATATATAGAGAGAGAGACATATATAGAACATGAAGGAAGTAGGACCGAACGGAGCGGAAGATAGATTTGCAGCAAGATTGCGAGTTGGGGAAGAGGATAAATATAGACGGGCATAAAGTAGAATACGAGCATCTAACCTTCCTCATCTGCAAGTCTGCAACGTACTATTCGTTTTTTTGGAACAAATGGTAATATACAGATCGAAGAAGACTTTCAATATTGTTGATGCCTTATTGATCAGAAACGATTTCTACAGAGGATATCGAGCCAGCTGAATTACAACCTCATTATAAAAAACATCAGAAAAGCAGTAACCCTACGTACTTCTTCCTTGCCAAACCGGATCTTAGAAGGATCCGCAAATCTCACAGAGAAGGATCTACCCAGATTATCCTGTTCCTCTTCGTCCCAAAGCTTCCCCTCATCGAAATTCAGAGAATAGCTCTCGACATCGTAGTAACCCACAGTTGGTCTCGGTCTCGGCCCATTAAAGATCTTCTTCAGCCACCGCGTAAGCCTGCTCGGACCACCACACGGGGTGGCTCTGACAAATGCAGAGTCGTCTCCTCCCAGCCGTATCGCCTCCTCGCCGGAGCAAATACGGCTTCTGATGTTACCCATTTGTGGAAGCATCATCAGGAGGGTTTTTTTTTTAT
Source organism: Fagopyrum tataricum (assembly GCA_002319775.1). Classification (NCBI taxonomy): domain Eukaryota; kingdom Viridiplantae; phylum Streptophyta; class Magnoliopsida; order Caryophyllales; family Polygonaceae; genus Fagopyrum; species Fagopyrum tataricum. The sequence goes on along the minus strand of CM008283.1, from coordinate 38,014,792 downwards.
ATATAGACGATGACTTGAGGTTGAGACTTAAGAGAGGTATGGAAGGGGTTAAGTAACGGTAATGCTTGACTATCTGCTTAGTTTGACCTGCAAGTCACAATTCACAACGCCTGGTTTTGTTATCAATTAAAGTGCCTGGTGGGGCCTATTTCGTATGAATAAATTATTAAAGTATATAAAATATGAATAAATTATTAAACATAACTGTATAAGCAAGTTATTTAGTGAAAACTATGCAAAGTAAACGATAATACATAATGTTTCTAAACGCCCAACATTCATACATCAGTTAGGCTCCCTTTGAACATTATGTAAGAATCGTGTAAACTCATAATTCTCATAATCTATTCGAGCGAGCAAGCTTCAAAACGATAAATCCGACAAACCCCATAATCTGGATCTACTGAACACGCTCTAAAAATAATGACACAATATGTTGCGAAGTTTGTACATTTGATCCAAAACGTAAAACTAACTAAATATTTGGGGTAATACAAGATATTAAACTCAAATCGGATGTTTTGATGGTACACGTATTTGGAAGATGGTGAGAGAGGAGATATGAAGCAGTAACAGCAAAAGCCTATAGAGAAAACAAAGCTACGTCTAAAGTAGAGTATACAGAGGCACGAGGTTCTACAGATGAAATGATATCCTCGAGGAACAGCAAAGGTTTACTGTTGCTACAGCCGTGAGTTCCAGACAACCTTCAGCTTCTTAATCTATTTCTTTCTGCAGGAATGATGCGAGGGTCAACCACTGCTGAGAGGGTCTGGGGCATTGACATTCCGCCAGACACCACGATTTCTGCAAACAATACATCAACAAGATCACAATGCTATGTATGCATTCAAATTTCAAAACACATTGATATACGCTGGTTGTAAGCCTGTATTATCAACCTAGCATGACAAATCGTCATCTTCATAAACAAACTTGGCATCGTTATCATCATCCATTCTTCCAACTAGCCATTCATTGAACAAAATAGGATCAATCCAATTTTACTATTTAGTTTATGTATTTTTTAAATCTTCACTATCTATTTTTTTTTAAAATAATTATGAGATTCGCTTCATTGCCTAGGCGGGTGAAGCGCAGGCTTCACACATCACTCGCTTCAGTGATTTGGAAGAAAACTGTGTACAACTCTGTTGGTTAAGCACAAAGGCACTAGCAAATCAAATAGAAGATTGTGAGCATTCCACCATCCAAGATAAACCGACACTTAAACAAATCAAATAGAAGATGAATGTGATGAAGTTTTTCTGAACAAGATTTGAGCCAAAGCAACATAATTTATCAAATGACTCACCAATTCCTTCTCGGACTGATAGGTTTGGCCTAATAACTTCCTTAGAGTTGACCAAGAAAATATCACCAATATATAGATGGTTGGTGGGAACATAGACACAGCAGAGATCCTCATCTCCAGAATAATTCTGCAAATGATAAGTGAAAAGAAAAATATCAGGGAATTGAATCTCTTTTATTCAAATGCTACAACCAAGAGGAATTGTAATCTGGCCAACCCAGATGATACATTAAACAACTATCTACGTAGTCCAATCTGATTAACGGTGAAAGAATAACTGCATACTAATGCTAACATCAAATAGTTAAAAGATTTTAAGATGCTGAGATGCAAATTAAACAAGGAAGAAGAAACCAAGAATACTGGGGTGAAGAAATAAAAAGATAAAAATGCTAACTTTCAAATACCTGCAGGGTAACAGATGAAGTGATAAAACCAAACGCATATTCACCAATTCGAGGATGTCTTATGATGGCTACTTCCTTAAAGGCCTGAGAATTCTGATCTGTACCAGATAAAAAGTAATACCAATCAATTATCAATATATCATTTCCTGGCCTTGACAGCACAAAAACTTAGAGGCATTTGGTGGAAAGTTCACCTGGTGATATGGCAGAACTTATTTGTTTTGAGGCATTATATATATGGCGAACGAAGGGCATCCTCTTGATAAACCACTCACCAAGGCTCAATATAGAAGCACCCAACCATGAAGACATGAACACCCCAACCAAAAAGATAAACGTTATCGATGTAATGAATCCGAGACCTGTGGACAAATGCATCAACGTAACACTAGAAGATTTAAATTATGTTGAGAAACATAATTATTTAAAACTTAAATTTACACATATTTGCTCACCGAAAATATCAATTCCAAGGTGCACATAGATCGGTGAAAAGAATCCATCCACCAAGTGTATAAACCACCATGTAATATAGAAGGTGACAGCTAGTGGAAAAAGGATGACACTACAATGCGAATAAGTAAGGAAAGATGAGATAAATGGCTATAAACTAACTAGCATCTGATCAAATATGAATCAAAAGACTATCAAGACACATTTAGAGAGATGCCAGTAACTACATTTATTTGTTAAAATACTTTATCGAATGTAGCAAGAGACAGATTAACTTCTACTGCCAGGTAGAATGTTATATTTCAATACCAATTTTTCTGTATTCACTCTTCATGCTACCCTAAATAACATGGATATCAATTATCAACAAGAAACAAGAAACAAGTCATTTGAATAATTGGAACAAGATGTCAAGATCATAATCTGTAACATCTCTTCTTCTATTGTTGAATTGGTTGAGAGTTTGGCCCAAATATCAAAAAGCTACGATTCTGTCTAAATGTCTGATCATTCATCACATTTTAAAAATGCCGAAAATGGAAATATTTGGGGGAACACTAATTAGTGGAACTGCAGACCAAAATAAAAGATCCAATTAGTGCTTATAAAAGTCAGCATTACGTTTTTTCATTATAACATTTTTTGGGGTTTGATGCAAAGTACTGTAACAAAAAAATCTTCTCCCTACTTGCTTTTCCATGAAGAGGTGTATGGTGAGTAGATAACTGAATATTTTGGGCTTGGGACTCCTTCAAAAGAAGCCTCCACAAGTAACACAAGGATGTAAGCATACAGCAGTATCTACCATCCTGTCATAAACTAATACTTCTGTGGAACTGGAAAAATGAAGATAAAGTAATTACCATCCTGTCATAAATTTCTTGGAAGCCCAGCTCCTGATAAATTTGTAAAAGGTCTGCGTAAAAAAAAAATTGTGTCACTTTGTACTGGTATTAAACCAAGGAGACACCACAGCAATCACAGAAGAAGCTCATCCTAGAGGCTTGAGAATTAATCAATTAACACTTCCAAGTTCCAACTGTATAGAGTGATGAACTGAAAAATAGTAAACCATTATCAAGGGAAGGTTTCCAACTTAAAGAGTAACAACCTTGCATTTCTAGATTTATACTCTATATCTCTCCTCCAACTGAAATATCCCCTCCCCTAGTTGCCAAACAACCAGCATCAACCCATAGAATATGGCAGAGTGCAATCACATTAAATCCTCTGGAGCTTTATCAGTGACTGCAAGTACGCAGCTGTGCAGTCAAGAGTTGAATATGATTATCTTCATACTGTATCACTCATCTCCATAATAATGATGGTACATCAATGTAAAAGGGATAATCCTAACTCACACTGAAAATTATGTATATCAAACAACAGCCTCCCATAGTATCAATAGGGTCCATATGTAGGTTTTTTCTGGCACTATATGCAATTTCAGCAGCTACCCGTGGAAAAGTCATGTATATTTACTATGACAGAGAACACAATTGTCAAATAAATCCAAACCCAAACAATACAAAACCCTAACCAACATTCAATTGAATAAGCCTGTTGGTTCGAACATCAATCAGCTTAAAAAAAGTCACTTTAATTACACAAAACTAATACAAGATGCCATCGAAACTAAATTAATGAAAACAGAATAAGGAATTGCAGACCTCGCGTCCGGAATGATGAGGGGAAGGGATGGAGGGTGAAGGTCTAGCGAAGTCGTCGTTGTCGCGGCTATGGATAGTACCAGAGGAACCGGCTATAGGCATGAGAAGCTCACGATCCCTGTTGCTACTACTCATTGCCATTGCATTCGATTTATTATCGTCGCCCATATCAAAAAAAATTGGTGTCTGAAACCAGATAGAAACACCAATGAAATTGAAAACCCTAAACCTATTCCAAATAATTTGACAGTCAAATCTTCGTCTAACTTGATACTTGTTTACTCTGCTATCGAAGAAGTTGGCTTTCGGTTTGGAGTTTGGGAGGGGGAAGGTCAGCCTGTCCGTGATGCGATACACAATAACACAATGTAAAAGCTGTCAGATAAGGCTTCGAATTATTAACTCAGACAATTATACAAAATCACCCGCTAATTATGTTTATTTGCACATATCGCCCCTTATAGAAAATCATTAGCACTAGACCACCTCCTATATCATTTTCTTTGCAAAAAGCCACCAACTATCTATTTCCCCTTAAATTTCCATTAATTCAACAAAAATAAAATTCTAATAACTGAAATACCCCTCCCTAGATATAATTGCATGTGATTAAGATAATTAAAATTATTTTAATGGAAGTGTGAATGAGCAATGTGAATGTGCATCGGCAATACATGCATAAGCAATGTGGATGTACATCGGCTATACATGCATAATCAATTGCCTTGAGGAACGGCCTTATCAAAGCAAGCCAAATGGGAATCAAAATTATTGAATTTGAGGAAGATAATCATTCTCAATCAACCAAATTTGGAAGTCCTTATATATTTTCAGGGAATCAAAATTATGTTAGTAAATTTCATGCAAGTATTAGTTATTCACATTTTCAGGGAAGTCAACAGCACTGCGGACAAACTCGTAATTTTAGACCATGATCGCCTTGCAGCTGGATTAGTGATTTCGAGAGAAGTTGAAGTCCTCATCCGCTGAGATGCTCTAGGATGATCTTCCGATAGATGGTGATCGCGTCTAATTTTCTTAACCATGTATTTTTTTTAAAAATAATTAAAATTATTTATTTTAGAGAAATTATCAATGGCAATGCATGTGAACCGACTTTTCAGCAATAGGAATATCAAGGCCTCGAGCATAGAAAACAATCACACTTGTAGAACATGAAACTCATCATCACAACTCGTTCAAACACCGATTTTTAATTCAACAAAACTAAACGTGTATAAACTCGGGTTGGTCCGACTTGATCATTAATTTGAAGAAAAACATGTATGGGCAACCATTTTAGTCTAAGTAGATTTGGATTGTTACTTTTAACCTATATGCTAACCTGGTATACTAGATATTTTCATTCCGGTAAGAAGGCTCCTTAGGAGAGGAGGAGAAATTGATTCATTGTCTTACTATAAGTTTATCATTTTTGGTTTGCCATTTATTCAATCCTAACTACCATGTAACGAGTATAACTTATTTACATGACCAATCATCCACATAGTTACATAACAAAAGAGGTAGTTGCTAGACCATTTCCCTGTCTCATGCGAGGAACATGTCATATACAAGCCTATACATAGACCTGGGCAAACGCGGCAAGCCCGTCCGAGAAACGGGCGGGTATTGAAAAGAATGTAGGTCCGGCCGGGTCACTGAGCCCGACCCGTTATTTATTTATTTATTTGATTTGAATATGTAAAATATATTAGTGAATAGTAGGATTCGAACCTGAGACTTCAAGATAAGGTTTAAATGTTCACGATCATTAGACTACTTTGATTTATGTGCTAAATTTTATTTATTTTATATTTAATATGTATAATTTTTTTTTAAAAAATAAATAAATAATAAACGGGACCCGCCTGCCCCGAAGCCCAGCTCGGACGGATACAAACAATACCTAGGCCCGAAATGCAGGCTCGACCCGAGTCCGGCCCGGGAAAACGGGTAAATTTTTCCCGAAGGTCCGGGCCGGGTCTAGGGATGTCCAAGTCTACCTATAGAGATTTGTGAACTGAATGCTTGTCTTATTCATTGATCGGGCAAAATATTTATAACAAGAATAAAAAACAAGATAATAATAAAATAAGATAAAGATAAACTAACAAATAAAGGATAAACCCAAAGATAAAGATAAACTAACAAATAAAGGAATAAACTCAAGCTTGAACAATAGAAACTCGAAGATATGAAATGAGGACTTGATGGACCTCCTCCCTTCATTATGTTGGCGTCAATATGACGCCGGTAGGTTGGGCCCTAGGACACAAGTAGATTAGCATCCTAGGATAAGTTTTGGGCCCTATGACGCATGTAGATTAGCGTCCTAGGGTTCATTTTGGGCCCTAGGACGCAGATACATTAGCGTCATAGGGTTCTTTTTTCGTCCCTAGGACGCAGGTAGGTTAGCGTTCTAGGGTTTGTTTTGAGACGCATGTAGGTTAGTGTCATAGGGTTCCTTTTGGGCCCTAGGACGCAGGTAGATTAGCATCATAGGGTTCGTTTTGGGCCCTAGAACGCATGTAGATTAGCGTCTCAGGGTTCGTTTTGGGCCCTAGGACGCATGTAGATTAGCGTCCCAGGATTTGTTTTGGGCCCTATGACGCAGGTAGGTTAGCGTTTTAGGGTTCGTTTTGGGCCCTAGAATGCAAGTAGATTAGCGTCATAAGGTAAGTTTTGTGAGGACTTGATGGACCTCCCTCTCTTCTTTTCTTCGATAATAGAAGTCGGTTGTCGAGCGCCGGTTGTTCGGCGGGATAGCCGTCGTCATCACCGGCGGTGGTGATGACGGCGTGGCTAGGGTTTGTGTTTTAGGGTTTCTTTATGCTGAAGCGTGTTTACGGATCGTACCCTCTGATACCATATAAAGATTTGTGAACTAAAGGCTTGTCAAATAATAAAGGACAATATAATAATAAAATAAGATAAACTAACAAATAAAGGATAACTTTAAAGATAAAAACAAACTAATAAATAAAGAGATAAACCTAAATATACGGCCCAGTGTATGGCCCAATAATCTAACACTGCATATACAATGCATGTGTCTTGGTCATGTTAATAATAAAATCACAAGGTGTTTGGTCGTTATCAAACACAATTGAATTGCAATCATGCTAGATGAAATAAATAAATAGTGCCATGTATTACCTTTGGTTTCTTGATTTAACCATCTCATGTCTATAACGTGGATTGCCTCTAGAGGAAATCCACGTTATACATGAAGGGTGTGGACGTTAACCACCCTCTCTTTAGCCTGATATTAAGGTAAATGTTTCATTTCTCGAGGTTGGACCATTAGGTTTGGTCATATTCACAGAGAAGGCAGTAGGGTTGCAAATTCCCTCGCAAACTACGCTTTGTCGTTATATTTAGGTTTACATGTTTTTGATCTTAACCCTCGTTGCATTCGTTTTCTTATTTGGACTATTTACGCGAGGTTAAATTTTCACGTATGACTTGCTTGTAGTTTTCCATTTTTTTATACATATAGGTAGTTTATCCCTCTTTCTCACAAAAAAAAAAAAAAGAAGTAGGAAAGGGTTAGTTTATGTAATCATACACGTGTCTTAGGTTGGTATCCACATTTGGTAGCTTGTTGGGATTTGCATTTGGAGCAAATATATGGATGCAAAAACATTGGTCTTCTTGAAGTAGTTTGAAAAAGTCCAATGTGTATGACCAGACACGAGCTCTCCTAAGTAGTTGTACAAGAGGTTTGGATCTTATATATTACGCATTATCTTCTCAAGATGCGAGTATATATGATTTTTGTGTTTACTTAAGGAATTGTAATAACATTCATGCTATCATGTTGAAGACATGCTAGCTTATTGTTGAGAAGTACATCAATATTGTTGGAGCTGAAAACCTTGTTGTGAAAGGAGTTTTATTTGACGGATCTCGGTGATGTAAAAAAGATCCTTGTTAATTTGTATCCTACGGCGAATCTCTTGCGTATTTCTAGTATTGTTTTATGCTTACTGCTATGTTCTTTTATTGCAAAGTCGATTTGGGTCCAACACTGCAACTTGATACCCTTGTTGATTAGTATGATTGAAAATTGTTGTATTTTATTTTTGTTCTTTTTTAAATCAGTTAAAATGTTTACAACTTAATATCCAAGTCTGATAAGAAAAATTAGAGATACGTTCTAGGTTCATTATGGAAGTACATCTAAAGGTTAAGAAGAAGCTTTGTCTCGGTCGACCTTATATAATTAAGAGGTTTCATGTTATTTTGCTGAAAAATAATAACGTTAATACACAATTGGTGATCTGTTTAGACAACAAATGAAAGAGAGACACTAGTTGGGAGTCCAGGTTTTGTTGGTGGAATTGTCAACTCATATATAGATATGTAAACCTAAAAATAACCCTTTTCTCCAAATCTATCTTTACCTAGGAAAAGGGAGGTTAGTATAACAACAACAAAAAAACATGCACCCCACATTCTATTATAGCAGCTAAATCCCAAGAAAGACACCTCTTAAACACCTCTAACAACTAACCCTAAAAAAATTTACAATTGATGAACCTTGTATGGTTTTCCCATCTTTCAAACCAATCAGCTTCTTCCCCACCTTGAATGAGCCATGGAGTTTCCTCTCGTTTGAGGCCTCTTGTAGATGCAGCTAGCTAGTAACATAACAATTAATGTTCTTGATGTAGTACAATGGTAAGAGCATTTGATCATTTTCGCAAGTCATCGTCTTTTAAGTTGAGAAAGGTGTTTGAGATCGCAAGCAAGAGCCAATCTAGCAACCAGGCTAGCGCGCCCGAGGGCGGAAAGTCCCCTAAAGGCAAAAAATTGTCCAAGAGTAAGAACGGGAGTCCCGTCTCGATGGATGCTCGCTCTCCTTCCACCAATGGCAACGACGTTCAGAGTAGCGCCAAGGTTGTTATGTCCCGGCTCGTCAAGGAAGGGAACCAAAAACAGAAGAAGTCCGGACCCTCAGGTAATTTTAACACTGTCATGCATGCTTTTGTACGTACGTACGTACGTTTGGGACCAATCTCTTGATTTGGTGAATGCATGCATGCACGTACGTGTTGTTATAATTCAGATATGGAGTTGATGAAGGAGAAGTTTGCAAAGCTGCTTTTAGGTGAAGACATGTCTGGTGGAGGGAAAGGGGTTTCTTCGGCCTTGGCTTTGTCAAATGCCATCACTAATCTTGCAGGTTTGTTAGTACATATGATTGTGTTTTACGTTGCATCAAAGTAGGTGAACCTAGCATATGAGTTCAAGGGTTATTCTTCTTATTGTCAATTAGCTTGAGGATGAACCTGTATGAATAGATTGGGTCTTGACGTGAAATAAGTAGACTTTATGTTCTTTGTTGTCACAATCTTGGAAGATATTTGCAGCTTCTGTGTTTGGTGAACAAAGGAAGTTAGAGCCGATGAAGCCGGATAGGAGGGCAAGGTGGAGAAAGGAAGTTGATTGGCTTCTATCCGTGTCTGATCACATCGTCGAGCTTGTGCCTTCACAACAACAACTTCCTGATGGCACATCCATGGAGGTGATGGCATCACGACAACGAGGAGATCTACTAGCTAATATCCCCGGTCTACGCAAGCTAGACACAATGCTCATGGTATGCATTATGCAATGCATTCATTTATAGATCTACCATGAATGTGCCCTAATTAAGTTTTGAATGAACAGGATTGCCTAGATAACTTTAGAGGGCAGAATGAGTTTTGGTATGTGAGTTCAAGCGAGCTAGATGAGGCGGAGAAGAACGCGCAACAACGAGATTGGTGGATACCGGTTGTCAAGGTACCTAAAGATGGCTTGTCCGAAATAACGCGAAAATGGATACAACATCAGAAAGATTCAGTTAACCAGGTCCTGAAAGCTGCATTGGCTATAAATGCACAAATTCTATCAGAAATGGAAATACCAGAAAGCTACATTGAGGCCCTTCCCAAGGTATACTATACTATAAAGTATATACTATGGGTCTATTTGGAAAACCACATTTTAAGAGATTATGTAGAAAAGAATAAACCAGGAGGTGGAAGTTTGAGAGCACGCTTACGGATTATGATAGCTTACATGTATATTATATTCTTTTATTTCATAAGTTACGTGGAAGGAGCTTACGGTAGCGTAATGAATGATATATTACAATAAATATTAATATTAATTAAAAAACTAAACCTATATAATAATTTTTTATACATATATAAACTACAACATCCATCAAGCTTATCAAAAAATGAGCTCGTTCAATCATCATCTAATTTTAACGGTTAAGAAGTTTCAACTTCAAATCTAATAAGCAGATGTTCCCAAACGGTATCGGGTTGGTTATTGTTGTATGTTTTGGAGTTTGATGAGAGACATTTGTGTTGGCAGAATGGTAGAGCAAGCCTCGGCGACTCGATCTACAAGAATATTACGGACGATTACTTTGACCCCGAGCAGTTTTTGGGGAGTATGGATCTTACTTCTGAGCTTAAAGTCTTAGATCTGAAGAACAGGATAGAGGCCTCCATTGTTATCTGGAAAAGGAAGATGGTTCAAAAAGATGGTAAGTCTTCTTGGAGTTCAGCTGTAAGCGTAAGCATGGAGAAGAGGGAGCTCTTCGAAGAGCGAGCCGAGACCATCTTGCTTATCCTCAAGCATCAATTCCCTGGAATACCTCAATCTTCACTTGACATTTCCAAGATTCAATACAACAAGGTATGTCATATATGCTTGCTTGCCCTAATCTTCACTTGACATTTTTTATTTATTAACAAATGTGATTCAGTTTCATTATTTTGATTTTAAAAAATGAATATGTATACTAAAAAACGAACACATATTATACAGGATGTGGGACATGCAATACTAGAAAGCTACTCGAGGGTGCTAGAGAGTTTGGCGTCGGCGGTGATGTGTCGAATAGACGACGTGCTACACGCAGACACCCAGGCACAAAACGCGTCGAGTGAAACAAACAAGAAGGGGTCACTCGAAAGGATAAACTCGGAGGCCCCACCGGGATCGATGACTCTGCTGGACTTCATGGGTTGGAGCATGGACCAGGGAGATGATCCGAAGAAGGCGGACGAAGAAGACGGGGAGGAAGATAATGGTGAGATGCTTAACAGCAAAGTAACACCGCAGGAAAGCAAGAGGCTGTCGTATCTAGAGAGGCTCGAAAATTGGGGCGGGATGAGAAGTCCCACAGCTAGGCATTGATGAATCATCATCATCACGTCACAGCCTTTTCTTGTTAATTGTATAGTGTGTGTGAGATCCATCATTCTGTATTTGTATATATACTTTTTGTCTAACCCTTCCTTTAACCACTTCAAGGGACGACTTAGCCTGCAACCTATTTCATGCAAATACTAGGAGCTGTTTTTCTTGCCTTCTTTAATACTTGCTACTGTAATATCATGATTTGCCAAATTTCTTGTGTATCACAATCATATTTTCATAAATTTGTCTATAACATCTTGCACACTTGTCCACATGATTTCTCAAAACTTAACATGTATGTGAATTTTGTACGGACTAATTAACTCAGGTGACATTTTAAAATGATCAATATTGGGTGAACTACTGTTTCATTTTATTTTCTATTTATTGAGTTTTCATACTTTCTCTTATTCTGAACAATAGTTCATTAAAAATTAATACGCGAAACTTATTACAAACGGGAAAAAAAAATACAAATACAAACCGTTAATCATAATGGCAAAGAAACAATGCGTCTATAAAATAAGATATCATAAAATTATGAATGTATTTAGTGTTGGGCATTCATATATTGTCACACTTCGCAAAGCATCACGGGTTTCTAGCGTCAATTCTTTAATATTTATTTCTGTTATTCTCAAAGTTGAGTATATGCGAATCGGATCGATATATATGTTTTTTTTTTATTGTTAATTTTTTTTTTCAATTTTAAATCTATTACAACATTAATTTAGGCTATGAATTATTCATACATCTTCTCACTGTTGCATCCTCTTCATATTTTCCTTTGCACAGCCTATGTGATGAGTACGATAAGTGGAGCTTATGACTTACAAATAGATATGATGCGTCGTGGTGTTTGCTTTGACAGATTGTCGAAGATATGGTCATTTCTTGCTTTCCATGTAAAGCAGATGAAAGAGGTGAAGGTGGCAATGGTAATTTGGGCTTTGAAGCGGTTGGTATTAGCGGTTGAAGAAGAGAGCCAATCGAATCAACCGAGCAGTGTGTTCAACCTTTGTGAAATGTGGAGTCAGTTGAGGATGTTATCAAGAGTTGTTTTTGAGGTTGGGCAATGAAGAAGTAGGTGATCAATGGTTTCCTCGGAACGGTTACAAATAGGGCAAGAGTTGGTGGGGGTGACTCCCCAAAGGAGGCGACGAGATTTGGTGGGTAGTTTATCAAGAGCGGCAAGCCATGACGTAAAACTGCATCTCGGAGTATTGAGGTGTCCCCAAATGCTAATGTTCTAGGTAACAGTCGGTCCAGGAGGCAAGAAAAACACCACGACGCATTTGATCAAATCCCACATAAAGCTCCGTGTGAAATCTACCTAGACCAACCACTCTCCTTCTACTCAACATTGGATGTCCTCTCTTGGCCTGGATTATACTAGCTCTGAGTTACTCTTCCTCATTCGAGTTGTCTCTTGTCCGAATCTAGTGATACTTCTTTTTCCTGTACTCTGAATTTTGTTAATTAGTCCTCTCTGTACCTCTTTTCCTTCCTGTAATTCTTCCTATTCTTTTTAACACGTAACTTTTGGTTCAAAAAAAAAGATATGATGCCGCCGTTATCATCGTATATTTGTTCATTCAACGTCAATACTAATTACTAATTAGTAGCTCAAATTTTAACATCCTATGTAGTTTCACTAAACAAACCTAGATCTCCAACAAATATGGATTTTCAAATTTTTGGAAATGCATGTTCTATTTTCTCATTTCATGAACTATCTACCATTTATGAGAGTTTGAACTATTGTGTTGTAAAATCTAAACGATTTTTATATAATTCTCTCATGCACGTGTATTTGAGCGTAAACAATACCACGTACTCAAAACTCGACACATACAATGATTCAAATTATAAGCTTAATTACTAAAACATTCTCAATCTCCGTTGTCTCTTTTATTGCAATCACAACATGAATTTAGGTTTCTTATAAGGTTGTAATTTGGCCAAAGGTTAATGAGTACAAAAGGGTGAAGAATTTATTTGGCTATGTACGTCTAAAGCCCTTAATCGGCTCAATCTTTGTAGCTAGTCAAACCAATCAATCGTCATTAGTCTAGTTAAATTTCTTATTGGACTCGATCAATCTTTGTAAACAGTCAAATCGATTGGTCGTTATTAGTCTATCAAGTCTATTTTTTGTAATATCTTTGATCTCTTCACACTTGAGCTCATTATCATACATCCTTTTATAACTTATGCATTTTGTTATTTTTCAACCGTTCCCTTTTTCGTATGTTATGGTTGCCCCACAATCCAACCCAAGATGCGAGCGATGTACATAAATGATATTTGGTTCTATTTATTCTACGGGGGTTATACGCAAGTTGCAAGAGTTGGGTGAATTTATACCTTATTTTCTTAAAAGATGCGAGAGTTGTGAATGATTGTTTATTGATGATTATATATGAATTTAGATATGAATTATTATGAATTGAGATTATATATGTTATGCATTGTTTATGTAATTTGTTATGTTTTGTAATACCCTTTTTAATCCTCTATATCTTGGCTACTTTTTATGTTATTGGATTAAACCGATAAACCTCCTCTTTCTCCCTGTTTGCTATTGTTTCGAGTCAATCACATTGTTCGGCCGACTCGACTGCATATGTTATCTTCAACGTTTCTCTCAATTTCATAACTTCGTGTCTTGATTGACCCGTATACATATTATCGATTTACTCGATCCCTCCTTTTGTTTCTATTTTTGTTTTAGCTTTTGACTTTACAACTAATCATTTAAATCATTAATTCAATTATTTTCTGTTTGATCCTGACTCATATATTTATAGATTTGATGTACTCGTTTCAAACTGAATGGATTGTGTGTGTGTTCATCAAAGAGATAATAGATCACAAGGATTTTCGAACAAATCTCAAATTCGAGCAAAGTTCTAAAAACGTAACTAAAGGTCATGGCTTTTCAGCACTGAAAGGAGCAACAAAAAGAAGAATATAAGAAAGGAGATGACTCTATTTTTATAGCTCAAATTTATTTGTTGTTGTCACATCAAAACTTTAATTGTAATTTGATCAAATTCCTGTGAAGAAAAAGGTTGAATTGCAACTTTTCCTTAGAAAGATTAATGACAACATAAAGAAAGGTGCTCAATTTGACAAGTGAACACATGCATATATGTCGCCATGTATTGCTGAGGTGCCATATGATGTCTTATGTGGATGGGCCACATCATAGCCATAGTTGTAGGTACGTGCTCTCTCATTCGCCTTGAGCATCGCCCACACTCCACACGTGGATTCTTGTGCATTCCTATATATGCACAACACCAATTATATATACTCTCTCGAAATAGAGAAATCGAGAAATATAACCTCTTTTCTTTCCTACGTAAAAGTAAAAAAATATGAATATAACCTTTTTTTAATAATAGGAATTAATATACTGTCGGTAAACTAAATTTCGTATAATCAATTAATTTTATAATAAAATCGTACTAAACTTATCACAAGATATTACTTTACGCTATAAGGTCGACGGGCTACTCATTAGATTTAAAAACTTTATTATTTAATAAAACTAGCTCCTTCTTTATTTAACGATTTCTATGACTTCGTATTAAGGATTTATATGACTTTGCATTGTTTAGACCACCCTTAATGTTAATGTGTTTGATCCAAGTAAGCGGCGGTTGTCAAACTTAGGGTTATGAATTTATGAGTTCTCTTATGTAGACTTTATGGGTTCAATATGCAGAAGTGTGATATAGACGGATCATAGAGCGGGGTAGTAATAGGAGAAATAGTCCACTGACCTAATATACTAAGTTCGGAATGTATACCACTTTATATGTGAAAATTTATTAGATTGACACTTGTCCACGTATTATGATTGCGAGCCAAATAGAGATTATCCTCTATGATACCATGTTAAAGTCTGATACAGATACACCGTAAAATGGGATCGTGTGCATACAAACACACATGCACATTAGACTCAAACACAACACCTAAATTCAACACCTCAGCGAATTTTATCATAAAATTAATTTACAATAAAAAAAAAAAAGTAATTCACGAATACAAACTAGGGTCGGAATATTCAAGGTTAGATGAGAACGTTATTATTTCAACATGATCTTCGGGAATCATGACGTCATTGCTTGACCAGCTATGACGTACGTCAATATGATGATTGATGAGCTTGTGACCGCTGCGAACGTGTTGCTTTGCTGGCATCGAAAACCCACTTTATTCACACGGAGACTTGTGTCGTGAACTTGCATGCCCATGCACGTGAATTTATATTCTTACCCCTTCCCTCCTCTATCTCTATATATAGCAAAATCTATTATCTACAAATTAACTCAACACTAACTACAAACACCGACAGCCAAACAAGAAGAAATTAAACACAGATCGATATATAGTTTCTCTTCGATCGAAAGAATGACTGTGATGATTGAGTTAAGACAACGGATCGTCATCGGTCAACATGAGAGTGAAGAAAAGTTCAACTACACTCTCGCAGTGTTCACGGAGGGAGACGGCGA
Organism: Fagopyrum tataricum; assembly: GCA_002319775.1. Lineage (NCBI taxonomy): Eukaryota > Viridiplantae > Streptophyta > Magnoliopsida > Caryophyllales > Polygonaceae > Fagopyrum > Fagopyrum tataricum. The sequence goes on along the minus strand of CM008283.1, from coordinate 37,999,209 downwards.
TGATGACGACGACGACCGTGGCTATGACTATGCACCTGCTGCCTAGTTACAGATCGATCATTCATCAATTGCGCGCAAAAAAGTTATTGGCTCATATATAGGACCAGGAGTTTTTATGAAGATCATATTTTTCCGAGAGTTTTCGTTGAAATCGATCGATGATATATTTGTTCACTACACAGTAATCTGTTTCGATTAAAGAAAGGGAAAACAAAAAGCAATAAAGATGCTCCTTTACGACCAGTTTGGTGTTGCTATGTAGTATAATATCAATACCATATGTTTAACATATTTTTTCCTTCTTTTTACAGTTATACAAAGAGGCATATTATATATATATATATATATATATATATATATATATATATATATATATATATATATAAATTCTGTTAATAAATCAACGTTTAAGATATTGGTCCATATAAATCTTTATGTGTGTGATAAACTAGATTAAACTTTAAAAAAAACCACTTTTAATAAATAAAATAACATATATGACAACCAATTTATTTTTTTAATAGAATTTTGAACATTCGGATCGAAATATGTTCATTTCAATCGAAATAGTGCTTTTTTCTATTAATTTTAATCATAATAGTGAAATTTTGATCGAAATTATCTATCGAATTTCAAACATTCCGATAACGGGAGAAAATTTTTTATCTCGCAAATCCAACTCGAGCTACATGATTATTTAAATTGAATATACCCGAACTTAACCGGCATTTGGTCTTGGGTTGGGCCTGCCTTCTGGAGCCCACACCACCGCTTGCCACTACCTCGCTGGGCCTCACCTCCTTCTCCACGAGCTTCTCTTTTTCTCGGCCCAATATATTCTTCTCTTTCTCAGCCCATGAAGCAAGGCCGGCCCAACTGCACGTAACAAGCGCATCTTTCTTCTCTTCTCCAGGACTGCTAAAGATCACGCCCTAACTGTGTGAAAATAGGCATCGAAGCCGAGCCTTGGATACCGGCGTGAAAGGAGACCAACGTTACCAAGCAGTGACGACCTTCCTCCCTGGCGCAACCCTCACCATCCCTTGTATACTCACTTGTCGACTTTTCTGGCCGGCCACTTTGATCGACTGGGTTCCAAGAGCAAAGGCGACCTCAGAGCATCGATCCACTCCTCCACCTTCTTCATCGGAACTGCGCAGCAAGGAATCGCTCCATTTCTTCTCTTCCCTTGGGCCGAGTCGGGTAAGCAAGGAATCGCTCCATTTTTCTCGCCTATCTTTTTCTTTTCGATATTTGCAGACACAATTCACCGTTCACGCCCGGCAGCTTTGACAGAGCTTCGATTTGGAATGGAACCCATCGGTGGAGAAGAAGATGAGGAGCCTTTTTTTCAACAGACTGATTCTTTACAGATCGATGCCGGACAACAGCTATCACCACGACGTCCTTCCAAATTCGATCCTAGTCGAAGTAATTTCTCTCTCTCTTTCCTGCGATCGATCGCGAATTGTGATTAACACTTTTTAACGTTCTTGATTTAGGGTTTCCAATCGACGATTAACGGGTTGATTCACATATAATCATTGCAGAATTTCGTCTAGATGGATTTTGTTTTTCCGTGATTGATGTGAATTTTGGTGTTTAGGTTTCGTGCTTATTCAAATTGCAAACATATGCATCGGGTTTAAATTGATAGTCGTTGAGCACTATATCACTATTCTCTCATTGCCAACTTAATTTGTTTAACTAGAATTGACGGTGGTATATGGAAAACATCGTCTTGTTTTAGGCTATCTCACATTGGAAATTCTTATGTTTTAGGTTACCCGGCTAATTAGTTTACCTTGTCATTATTTGTGTAGCTTTAGACTGGGAAACCATTATTGTTTGGATTGACTGACGAATCAGTTAGCTTGACATTATGTGTGTAGTTTTAGAATGGAGCTTGATAGGAGTATTTTTTCAATCTATGATTTGCTTTGAGCTTATGGATTTTTCATCTTCTTGTTGTAGTATCATATTCATCTATTTTCAAGGTTTTTTTTAATCTGTCCTGCTGAAAAAGCCTTTGACCCAATAAATGTTATCACCCGTTTTTCAATGTTTACTTGGGTTTTTTGTTTGTATGTATATCTTCTTATGATTCTATTTATGACATGAGCATGCTATGCCTTAATTAGCTGGAAAATTCACACTTTCTACATATTGCAATTGAAGTGATTGGTATCATCCGAAGAAAGGCCTTGGTCAAGGATTTAGCTGCAGTTTATCATGCTGAGTGCTTAGCTTACTGCCAAGAACTCCTTGAACTTCAGACTAAATGGGAAGAGGTGACATTCAGTTTCACTTTATGATTTCTCTATTCATTTGATTCTGACATCTATCGCATTTTCAAGATGATTTTGAGTGTTAAGTTGGACCTTATTTTGTTTAGTGACTCTGTGTCACAACCACATATTATGTTCCCTATATTATCCATCTACATACTTATGTGCATGCTCAGATATTTCAGATTATTACACCATTAACTTAGTGCCTGTGATTATAAGTTCAACCCACCTCAGAAATCGATTGTGCTTCATCTTGCACATTTAGTTGTTTCCTTGATCCTACACCAAATGCTTGTTGTCTATGATTAAATTGATTTCGCAGGCCTGCTCTCTTAGTATCAATTGAGAATCACTAGTAGCAAAGAGTCTACAGTTTGATCTTCTTCTTTCTCATCTATTCTTCCTCGAGTGAAGTTGAGATCTCCCTTCGTTGCGTAAATCGACTCTGGAGTCTAGGATTCAATCTCCTTCCATGGTTGACAGGATTCATAATTTCGAGAGAAAAAGAAGATAATTTTTACATCTCCATTGCAGTCTTCTACAATTTGAATCTAAAGGAGTGGAATGTTGAACATAGAAGTTGATATCTCATGAACCCTTTAATACATATATAACTATATTGTGACCCAATATCAGCAAATTTGTCAACAAAAGAGCCCTAACAATGGTACGCTATAAGAATGGACATATGATGATACTATAATCAGATAAAGACAGATGACAGATAGTTTAGTGTAATAGTGCCTAGGACAGCCGTAGGGTATATTATAGACTGAGAGTCATATTGTCATTCCACCATCCTTCTTTTAGTGTTATTGTTAATGATGTCTTATTTTTCGTGAACCGTTTTCTGTTTGACATGAATGAATCCGCGTATGTTGTGTCAAATTTTGGCTATTTTTATATCCCATATCTTTTTAGCTGCATCATTTATAGGTTAACCCCTCGTTTGGTTGTAACTCCGGAAACGGAAACGGGATGGAAATGAATCTAGTCCACATTGGTACCTTGTTCATGGACTCATTCCATGTGGTTTCATGCAAAATGCACTTATTTCCCCCATTTTGTTACCCTATAGGGTATCAAAACTAATCAATTTCTATTACAATTACTTCAAACTACAAGGAATGATTCCCAAAAACTTCATGAACATGAGTATACACATGGACTAGATACATTTTCATTCCGTTTCTGTTTTCGGAGTTCAAACAAAACGGGCCCTAATTTGATATCTTGTATCCAACATAATTCAGTCAAATGTTGATTCACATGGTTTCAAGCTTTGCTCCTAGTTCTAACTATGGGTAACATGTAGACAAACTCAAGAATGAATACTCCTGAAGATGTGAGGAAGCTTACAACACGCCCAACCAAACGTGCAAAGAAAGCTTGACTAAACCTAACTCGTGGATGCGCTCTGGATGACGTAAGCTAATCGAGATGTTAATACAAGTGAGGTTGTCAGGTCAAATGATTTGTTGTTTCTGCCTTTATTGTTGGAATGTTGGAACGTGAATATCAGTAACACAGTGATTGTTGTGTTGATTAACAGCTTAGCAATAATGAGACATTGTTTAGTTACAAATTTGAAAGAAGAGAGTATATAGTTTTTGAAAAGAAAAAATGAAGTAGAATGTGACAGTTGTGATGAATCAGAAAGATGTTGGAAGACTGTTGGTCTCTTGGCTAATATTTACGTTCTCTGCTATTCTGCTTTGCTCGGCAGTGGCAATGGACATTTTGAAAACAATTTAGTAAAGAAGCTGATGATTGGCGATGTTACTTATTGCTTAACCATGTATCTTTCGGTTTCGTTTGATGTTCAAACTCAACAACTCATTGTAAAATTGAATATTTTACTTTGTTTGCTAACCCAAATTTATACAACTCTACAAGTGTTGCTCTAGTTTATATGGTGTCTAAAGTGAGTTACCCAATAACCATATTTTTGGGCAAAATTTGCAAAGCGTGCTCTAATCTTGTACTTACGTATCTATGCTAAAAGTTTGTGTAAAATTGAATATTTTACTTTTATTTATGTAATTTATTTTTAGTGTGTTAGTTTGTGTAAATTTTTGTTCGTGTAAATTTATGTGTTTTTTGTGGTATTTTCCAGTTATTTTATGTAATTTTTATTGAGTTATTCCGTGTATTTAATTTGTGTGTTAGTTTGTGTGAGTATTTGCGTGTTAGTTTGTGGTAAATGGTTGTCTGGTCATCTTTGTAATTACTGTTGATCTATTCCCCATAATTATCGGTGTTTCCTAGTTTATGCAAGTATTTGTGTAATTTATTTTATGTAAGTGATGAGTATCGGTAAATTTATGAAAATATATTTTTGTATAAGTACACCTTATTTATTTGGTAATAAGGGTGGGTTGGAGCCTTGGAGGTTCTTCTTTAATGATTATCTAGAGTTCAAAACTTCAAGAATACTTATCATCTTTTTAGCTTGTTTTAATCGTTTTAATCTATATATATATATATATATATATATATATATATCATTAAGGATATTTTAGTATATACAAAAAAGAACAATTATTTTATTATATTTTTGTTCTCTTTAAAATAGCATAAAATTTGTGTAGAAGAAAGTGTGTACTTTTATTTATAAAAAGGGTAATTTTATGTTATTTTGAAGAAAACATAAATAGAATAAAAGAATTAATTTTTTTCGTCTTTTTTTGTCCAGTTCCTCACTTCTTTCTCTCATGCGTTCGTGCAAAGATAAACAACTTATTTGATCTCTCAAGCTGAACTCGACAATTGTTCTCTCAAACTTACTCTTTCTCCTTGATTCACCTTAGGTAAGATCCTAGGTTTCTAATGTATCATTCTCTCTCTCATTCCCTCTATTTTAGGGTTTAAAGTCGCATGATTAACCGTACAATTTAAATGTCATGTATCATTCTCTCCTTTCTTGAGTTCCCTTAATACACTTTCGAAAAAGTCGATCCTTGTCATGGAAATCTTTTCAAATCCAAAGTTACAATACAAGGCAAAACCTATGAAAGTGAATTTTTCCACACTCTTAAACAAGCTGAAACTGCAGCTGCAAAGGTTGCTCTAGCCTCCCTTCTTCCACAAGGTATTCAAGAGGTTAGTCGTTTAATACACGACGCCCCGTAGTTTTGTGTACCTAATACTTACCCTATATGACTCTTTTATTCAGGTTGATCCTGTCATGTATAAAAACCTTCTACGGGAGTTAGTACAAAAAGACTTTTCATGTCTTCCGTATTACAATACGGATGCAGTAGGTCTGCCGCATATGCCAGTATTCTTTCCGACTGTAGATTTTCAAGGACAAATGTTCAAAGGACAAGCATCTAAAACCAAGAAGCAAGCAGAGATGAATGTAGCTAAGGTTGCATACACGGCTCTGAGAGAAAGTAAATATTTTTGTTTACTGATGTTGATTTCGTTTTAGAAAATGATAATTAATTTACGAATAGGTTTGTATGTTTCTCTACTCATGGTTTACAAGCAAAGCTTTGTCATCAGTCCCGGATAGTCCGAGATGTAGTCCCTCGGAGGGATTGAGTCTAGACAATGTGATAAACGTAAAGAAGAGGAAAAACGAGCTTCTCTCTTAGCTTCGAATCCAAAGGCAGAAGGTAAACGAGAGCACATAGCAACAAGTCTGGTCTGTAAGCTTAACTACTAACCAACCAAAGATGCAAACTTGCCTACGTTGTCAAATACATGATTATTAGTGTCCTTGAATCTCGAGTAGTTTTGTGAAAAACAAAGAGGTAATAGAGACGGGTGCATTATAATAAAATACATAATCAGATATGGCTAAATGGTATTAAATCTGTAATGAAATGATGAAACAAAATTTCAGTATAACTTCGTTTTCAAGATAAAAGGTATCGGATAATAAGCAAGATTTTGTACATTATAATAAAATACATAATCAGATATGGCTAAATGGTATCGGATAATAATCCTCCACACCAGCATATTCCTTCAACATTCTAACCTCACACAAAAGAGGACTTGAATTTTCGCTGATGAGACCTTATCGAAGTTCTACAACACCAGAAGCAGCCACAAATCAACGAGCACAAAGCTCAAAAATGAAAAAAAAATCATCAAATGCAACAAACAGAAATGCAAACAGTGTTTCTAGGAAGCTGCGTAGTTCGATTGCTTGACTACATAAACCTTATAAGTAGAGAAATACTACAGGCGAGTGCGAGGTGAATCAAATAGGTGGAGAAATACTACAGACGGAACAAACAAATCACACGAGAAGACGAGGAACACTCGAGGTTGACAAAAACATGGAGAGGGCACGAGATAGATGAACAAACACCGTGTGTCGCCACCGGGAAGTAGTATTGTAGAAACCCTTTACACGGGAAGACATAAATCCCGCGGAAATGTGGATCCCTCGACGTTCCCCAACCTAGATGGAGGATCTTTAGAGACCTCGAACACCGTCACGATCAGAACACGATCAATAGGGGCATGTGACTACGGAATCTTCCGGAACATTCGTTTGAGTCACACTCGAGGAAACGACTCCAAATGAAAATTCATCCCAACTAACTAAGCAATGTTAAAGTATTCCCAAAGAAACCTTGTGTTTTACGAGGCGGACAAGTCCTCTTTGTTTTGTCCAAGAATTTCCAAAGAAACCTAGTTTAGTACATATGATGTAGATTATCCACTTGTTTATGCGTTCCCAATTAAAAACGCTTTGTGTTTTAAGACGAACAAGTCCTCTTTGTTCTATCCAATAATTTCCAAAGATACCTTGAATTCAAATTGAGAACGCTTTGTGTTTTAAAAGGCGGGAAAGTCCTCTTTGTTTTGTTCAATAATTCTTAAAGAATCCTCGGATTCAATTTTGACATTCCTGGATTACGTGCCTGCTTCAAGCTATACGGGTAGTTATTGCAGTATGTATCTATCATACGAAATATACATATGCAATGTAAACATTTTACTTAGAATATTAGTAGAGTTGTAGGATAAGGAAAAATAACAACTCTCAAAGTGATAAGAAACACTCATCAACCGATCACAATTATACTAGGTGATGATCAAACTAATGATCAAATTACAACACAATTTGGTTTGAAAGAAACTAACATGTGCTTCTTTGTTTCTAGTTCCTTAGCAATTTCAGGCATGGGAAAGAGTTCTCGAGCTGGATCAACAACAACGTTCTTATTATTCTCGATTTCATCTTCTTTTAACCAAGATCACGCATTCTCTTATCCAAATTACATAATGTATTTGGATCTCATGTTCATCACTTTGTAATATCTTAGTTACAACTTGTAAACTCATTTGTTGTTTGAGTTACAACTTGTAAACTCATTTGTTGTCTGAATTACAACTTATAAACTCCTTTGTTGTCATGTAAACTCATTTGTTGTCCGAACAACTTGTAAACTCGTTTCTTGTAAACCCATTTGTTCAATGCTCTTTGGAAGGAGCTTATTGGGGTCTGATGAAATTTGTTCATTGTTCTCTTGGACGGTGTTATGGTATTTGACTCTCCTTTTTATACCTATTTACCTGCAAAAGTACCATGGGAACGAGAAATAGGTTGAGATCCTATATGTCAGATCATGGGAAGTAGAAAGAGTTCCTTGTTTCGATGTCATTTGTTCAAGGGATCCACAATGTTCCCATACGAGTTTTTATCGATGATGCTTATGAATTCTCCACGGACTAAGCTGAGTCTGAATGTGTTGCCATGGAGAAACTTGTAATGAAGAATTATTATTGTAACACAAACATAGTATTCATAATATTCAAATATTTTTGAATTGCCTTCATCTAGCAACCAAGCCGACACCTTGTTTATATATTGGGCCATTAAATTCCTGATTTTGCTTTCTAACTGCCAATTTCTTGCTATTTTATTGGTTTTCGGATTGTGTTTTGAAAGATTGCTAACAATCGCCTTCCATTGTTTAAAGTTACAGAGCTACAAGACTCTTTGTTGGATTTAAAGATTGTAACAAACCCATCTTGCGAGCACAGTGTAACACCCCCAAATCCATAGGACTCGGAGTGCTACTGGGCTAGGATCTCACAATGGATCCTGACACTAGCCTGACAACAATTTCACTGAATCTTACAACAAGGCACTGATAGATTAAAACAAAACATAAAACTGATGTATATATATATACTGATCAAAAGGTAATACATAGTACTGATGAGTACAAAAGTCAAAACACAACTCCGTATAACATAAATAACACGAAACCCCGATATCGTCCCTGTGTACGGAACCTTCAGCAGATCACCCCTCCGGATCACTCTGCAGTTCTCCTAACCTGCAAAGGATCTACAACACGGTATAAAACCGTTAGCTAACCATACACAAATATAAGATAGGCAAGAGCACAACCACACCTCATATAAACAATAACACATCAACATGATATCACACATTTACCCGGTTTATTATCTTTATAACGTTAGGCACGCAAGAGTATATAAATCAGTATATGAGAATAGGTGACACGAGGAATATAATCCTCGCCTCTGCGTGCAATAGCTAGTTGGAGTGGTATCAGCGCACCTTCCCGTATACCGTAAGGAGTGGTATCGGTACCTTTCCCGTATACCAAGTCTAGCTAGCGTACAGAGAACTTCCCAGACTTTACTACGGGATGAGAGGGTAAGTTTTCACAGCCACTACAATGGGCGGTCAATATAACATAGGTCGGTGACCATAATAACACATGCTATACAACATATAACACACACCACTCAAGCACACATCCAATATAAGGACGGTAGCTAAGTAAGTCATATGGACTTACCTCAATCTCAGAAGTATCTCGCTACGAGAAAATCCCAGAAACGTCCACTCCAACTGGAGGACAACACAACCTATACAAGGCACACATATATATATCACAATCCTATCACACACAAAGGGTCACACCTAGACCCAAGGGATCCATAAGGGATCAAATCTAACTCGTAACCTCAAGGCCATAACCGGCATATCTATATCATACTCGTCATAAACCGATACCTAGCATGATACTAGTTCCCTCATACTAGAAAGGAAAGGAAACTACTTGACTATAAGTAGTTCCGGGACAAAACGCACCTGCGTGAACTAAGACCGCAGGGGCGGAAGAGGTCACCCGCAGGCGCGGAAGGTAGAAGCCGCAGGGGCGGTGACACGGAACGCAGGCAAGCGCAGGTACGCCGCTGGCACGACGCAGGCGCTGTGGCACAATATCCGCGGGGGCGGTGGCTCTTGGCCGCGGGGGCGGCGACAGTGAAGAAGGCAACTTCGCGGCTTCTCTTCGGTTCTTCACGTGATCAAATCACGTCTATACTCTTCCAGATTCATACACATACACATAAATACACATTCAAACGTCACCCTATGATCAATACAACTAATCCTAAGCTAAAGAGAAGGAATCAAAGAAGAAGAGAAGGAGAAGAAGTAAGAACTCACCACTCCTGGAAATCCTAGGCTGCAGGGGGAGTCACAAACATCAATAGCTAGCTTTCAAGCTCAGCATACACATCACTAACATCAGCATCAACCCCAAAGTACACTTTCAAAACCAAACTCCAAGAAAAACAAGAACAAGCTCACAAGGGAAGAAGGATAAGCAAGGTGGACGTAGGTAGGTCTGGAATGGAATGAGAAATGGAATGAAACCCTTGCTCAACAAGGTAAGGAGTAAGAGAAGGAGTAAAGCACGGGTCAAAGGAGTCAACAAAACCGGCTGCAGCCGCGTAAACTGCAGGGGCGGATCACAGGGCCGCAGGGGCGGGAACCCGCAGGGGCGGCATACGTGCCCGCGGGTGCGGCAAGGCCAATCTCGGCCAAAGCCAATCTCGGCTATGGTCCGATCTCGGTCTGAAAGAAAGGGCTCTCACATCTCACCCCCTAAAAACAAGTTTCGTCCCGAAACTTGCAAGATCCTGAAACCACTCGGACTCGGAAGCCAAGATACACTCTCTATAATCTCAAACATAAGCATGGAGGAAATCATCAACTCCAGCAATAAACTATACTATCCAGGGCCTAGAGAAACTATCTCTAGCCAGCTATAAACACATCACAAGGCATGGAGGGATCACATCTCTAGCCGTATCATAACTATAACAAAAGGCATGGAGGGAGAACATCTCCAGCACTACTATGTCCATCAAAATAGCATGGAGGTAAGAACCATCTCCAGCTAAACCTAAACGTATCACAATAGCATGGAGGGAATTGTCATCTCCAGCTATAACAGAAAATCATACTAGCATAACAAGATCTAATAAGATCATAATCACATCAAAGCTAGCATGAAATAAACACATAATAGCATATAAGCATATAAGCAGATAAGACTCACCAAGCTAGTGTTAAGATCTATTCGGTGATCCTACTAATGCATCTAACTCAGCATAGAACTCAGGATAGTTCCTCTGGATACTATCCTCAGTCTCCCATGTAGCCTCCTCGGGTCCTCGTCTCAACCACTGTATCCTAAGCATAGGTATGTCCTTCGAACGCAGGCGTCTCATACCTCGTTCTAGGACTGCAATTGGATGCTCAACAAAAGTGTGGTCCGGCTCAACCATCAAATCCTCATAACTCACGACGTGTCTCGGATCTGGTATGTACTCCCTCAGTTGAGACACATGAAATACAGGGTGAACACCCTCTAATCTTGGAGGCAAGGCTAACCTGTAAGCTGCGCTTCCAACCCGATCCAAAATCTCGAACGGTCCGACATATCGGGGACTCAACTTCCTCTTAATGCCAAAACGTCTAACACCTCGTGTCGGGGACACTCTCAGCCACACATGGGCTCAAACCCTGAACTCTAAAGGTCTACGCATCCTGTCAGCATAAGACTTCTGACGGCCTTGCGCAGTCAGCATACGCTCTCTAATCAATGCTACCCGAGCCATATCATCCTGAATCTGATCAGGCGCTAAACCACTGACACTGCTCTGCTCATCCCAGCATAACGGGGTACGACATCTCTGTCCATACAGTGCCTCATATGGGGCCATCCCAATATATGCATGTCAATTGTTGTTGTAGGAGAACTCAACAAGTGGGAGATGATCCGTCCACACCTGTCCCCAATCCAACACACAAGCTCGCAACATATCCTCCAGGGTCTGAATGGTCCTCTCTGACTGACCATCTGTCTGGGGATGGAACGCAATCGTGAAGTGTAAACTCGTCCCCATAGCAGTCTGAATCTGCTGCCAGAATCTCGAGGTAAATCACCCATCTTTGTCTGAGACGATCGTCCTCGGTACACCTTGGAATCTCACTATCTGCCTAGTGTACTCCTCAGCTAATCTGCTCACCGGCCACGTCTCCCTGATAGGAATGAAACGTGCCGTCTTCGTCAATCTGTCTACTATAACCCAGATGGAATCAAAACTCCGGCTCAGTCTCAGTCCGGTCACAAAATCCATGGTGACGTCTTCCCACTTCCTTTGTGGAACAGGAAGGGGATGGAGCTCACCTCCAGGTCGGAAATGCTCGATCTTGACCTGTTGGCAGGTCGCACACTGAGCTACAAATCTGGCTACATCGGGCTTCAGCCCTCCCCACCAATATATATGTCTCAAATCCTGATACATCTTACTCGTACCTGGATGTACCGAGTAAGGTGTACAATGAGCCTCCTGTAAAATCCTCTGCCTCAGCTCTGTATCAGCACGTACACAGACGCGGCCATGACGCCTCAAAACTCCATCTGCTCCAAGCAGGAACTGTGGTGCCTCATCCCGATACATCCTATCTCTGATCCTCTGTAAGGTCGGGCAGGTCTCCTATTTCTGTCGGATGTCATCCAACAGATCAGGAAGGACCTCTAATGTACGCAGCTGGGCATCCTCATCAGGAAACTAGATGTCCAACTCTAACCAGATAAGATCTCTCTGTAACTGATACTGAACTGTCAGCCTCGCAATTGCCTGCTCTCGAGGCGTCTTCCTGCTCAGGGCGTCGGCGACAACGTTCGCCTTCCCTGGATGGTACAAAATCTCTAAATCAAAGTCCTTGATCAGCTCAAGCCACCTACGCTGGCGGTTATTCAATTCCCGTTGCGTGAAGATATACTTCAAACTCTTATGGTCTGTGAAGATCTGACATGTAGCACCATACAGGTAATGTCTCCAGATCTTCAGTGCATGAACTACCGCTGCCAACTCCAGATCATGAGTCGGGTAGTTCTCCTCATACGTCTTCAGTTGTCGAGACGCATATGCAATCACTCTGCCTCGCTGCATCAGAACACATCCCAAGCCTAGCTTGGATGCATCACTGTAAGCCACAAAATCCTTAGTACCCTCTGGTTGTGCCAAAATAGGAGCAGAAGTCAAACGCCTCTTCAACTCCTCAAAACTCTGCCTGCACTGATCAGACCACACAAATCTGGTAGTCTTCCTCAGCAAACTCGTCAGTGGACGGGCAATCACAGAAAAACCCTCCACGAAGCGTCTGCAATAACCGGCTAGGCCAAGGAAACTACGTACTTCTTTGACGTTCGTCGGTGTCATCCATGCTGCTACTGCCTCTATCTTCGCTGGATCCACCTTGATCCCCTCAGCTGAAACCACATGACCCAGGAATGCTACCTCTGACATCCATAACTCACACTTAGAGAACTTAGCATAAAGTTCTCTATCTCTCAAAACCTGCAATACAGTCCTCAGATGTCCTGCATGCTCCTCACTGCTACGAGAATATACCAGAATGTCATCTATGAAAACCACCACAAACTGATCCAGGAAGTCGATGAAGATACTGTTCATCAACTCCATAAAGACGGATGGGGCATTCGTAAGCCCAAATGGCATCACTACAAACTCGTAGTGGCCATATCTGGTCCGGAATGCTGTCCTGTGCACATCCTGCTCCCTCACCCTCAGCTGGTGATAGCCGGAACGCAGGTCAATCCTGGAGAACACAGTCGCTCCCTGTAGCTGATCTAACAAATCATCAATGCACGGCAGTGGATACTTGTTCTTAATGGTCACCTTGTTCAACTCTCTGTAGTCTATACATAACCTTAGTGATCCGTCCTTCTTCCATACGAAGAGGACAGGTGCTCCCCAAGGGGACACGCTAGGGCGAATGAAGCCCTTCTCAACCAACTCCTCGAGTTGCTTCTTCAGCTCCAGCATCTCGACAGGCGCCATCCGGTATGGGGCCTTCGAGATGGGTCTCGTACCAGGCTCTAACTCAATACTGAAATTCACACTCTTCTGAGGCGGCAAACTGGACGGCTCAGCAAAAACATCTGTATACTCACAAACAACTGGGATGTCCTCTACAACTGGACTCTCCCCCTCCTTCATGGCATAACACCAGAAGGCCTCGCAACCCTGTGCAATCAATCTAGCTGCTCGTATGGCGCTGATAATTGTACCTGTCTTTCCAAGGTCCCAACCTCGGAAAACCTCTATCTGGCCTAACTCGGTAGAGAGGGTAACAGTCCTCCTACCTACATCTAAGACTGCAGAGTGTCTATCCATCCAGTCCATACCTAGAATGACTTCTTCATGCTCTAATGGCATGACAAAGAAGTCAACTAGTAACACACGGGTCCCCACAGAAATGGGACAACCGTGAATCTCACGGGTACCTCTGACCCTACCACCATCGGGTAACCCTATAATAAAGGACATCCCCTCAACTATATCTAACCCAAGACGCTCTACACAGGCATCAGAAATAAAAGAGTGCGTACTAGCAGTATCAAATAAAACAGGTAAACCATGAATCAGAATGGTACCTGTAGCAGTAGGTGCAGCTGGCTCCTCTGCACTCCTCAGCTCAAAAACACGACCCTGTGGGCCTCTGGTATTAGTGGTGCCCCCACCACGACCTTTGCCTCTACTCGGCCCAGGAGCAGATCCCTGAGTCGTAGGGCGATCTGGGACTCTCTGTTGTCCCTGAGTCGGCTGCTGCTGAGGTGGCCTCTGCCCACCTCCCGCTGCATTAGCAGGAGAAGAACCCTGCTGAGATGACGCTCCGCCCTGGCGGCAGTATACAACTCGGTGACCTTGCCTACCACAGATGTAGCAAGTCACCAATGGCCTCGTACACTCTGGCCTCATATGCCCTGAATTTCCATAGTTAAAGCACTGACGTCCCTTCTCTACAACCGGTGCAGATGAAGGCTGACTCTGGCGTCTCTGACCACGCCAACCACTAGCAGAACCACCAACACCACTGGTCTGCCCTGTACGCTGCCTCTTCTCAGACCCTTCGGTCTGAGAAGCTCTCCTTTGTCCAGCTCGCTCCCTCTCATAATCGGAAGCTCTGTCCTGATAATCTGTGAGAGTCTCACAATGAAATCCCGCCATGTAGGTCTGGGTAGTATCCCTCAGTCGTCGGGAAAAGAGATAAACATGTTGGTCTGCAGCAGGTGCAGCTGGTCCCAGTAATGCCAGCTCCTCTTGAAACCTCTTGATGGGCTCAGAGACTGGTACATCCTCAAACCCAGCCTCCACAAAATCTCGCAGTTTCTCCCTCCTCAGAGAGGCAGGGCAGAAACGCTCTCTAATCATCGTCTTCATCTGATCATAACTGGTAACCTGACCCCGTACTGATCTCCACCAGTGTTGTGCCAAGTCCTGAAATAAGGTCTGAACCAGCTCAATCTGTCTATCAGCTGGACATCGAATAGACTCTAGAGCTGAGTCTACATGCCCTATCCAGAGCTCAACCTCCAATCCCACCTTTCCAGTGAAAGGGGGTACACCCATCTGATGGAATGCCTTCAACCAGGTATCTGGTCTAGGCCCTCTATGCTCTTATGGTGCTCTGGCAATCTCAACAGCAGGTACCTGTACAGCTGGTACTTGAGTAACGGTGTGAGACCTCTCAGATGGTCCCTCCTGTGCCTGTAAATCTGGGGCACGTCTACCGGCTCTGGCAGCCTCCTCTACTCGTCTAATATAAGCATGAAACTCTGACTTGCCCATAGAGACGCGATCAGAATCACCAGACTAGGCTCTCTGTGCCCCCTGTCTCTCAGCTGCCCCGTTCCCAGTCTCAGGAACGGCGCTCTCAGCAACCTCCTCATGTATCTCTTCTCCTACGCGTGGATCAACAACATGAACTCTACCTCGTCCTCTACCTAGAGGGGGTCTACCTCTACCTCGCCCAGCTGTAGGTAAGGCTCTAGTCTGAACCATCTGCAGAGGACGTAAACCTAGCTTAGAAGGCTATATATATGCCATATGTATAGATATATCACAAATCAATCACAACAGAATATCTATATATATTTATACTGTCGAGATCTTCAGAGGGGCGATGGTTCACGTACACGATATCCCAAAACATTTGTACTCATTTCAAAACCAAATCCTTTTTTTTTTAAAAAGTCAGACCCCTTTCGGGTTCTGTTTAGTTATCTATTCGAACTTTATTGCAGATTACTAGTGCCATTGTTGTCAACCTGGGCTCTGATACCAACTTTGTAACACCCCCAAATCCATAGGACTCGGAGTGCTACTGGGCTAGGATCTCACAATGGATCCTGGCCCTAGCCTGACAACAACTTCACTGAATCTTACAACAAGGCACTGATAGATTAAAACAAAACATAAAACTGATGTGTATATATATACTGATCAAAAGGTAATACATAGTACTGCTGAGTACAAAAGTCAAAACACAACTCCGTACAACATAAATAACCCGAAACCCCGATATCGTCCCTGTGTACGGAACCCTCGGCAGATCACCCCTCCGGATCACTCTGCAGTTCTCCTAACCTGCAAAGGATCTACAATACGGTATAAAACCGTTAGCTAACCATACACAAATATAAGATAGGCAAGAGCACAACCACACCTCATATAAACAATAACACATCAACATGATATCACACATTTACCCGGTTTATTATCTTTATAACGTTAGGCACGCAAGAGTATATAAATCAGTATATGAGAATAGGTGACACGAGGAATATAATCCTCGCCTCTGCGTGCAATAGCTAGTTGGAGTGGTATCAGCGCACCTTCCCGTATACCGTAAGGAGTGGTATCGGTACCTTTCCCGTATACCAAGTCTAGCTAGCGTACAGAGAACTTCCCAGACTTTACTACGGGATGAGAGGGTAAGTTTTCACAGCCACTACAATGGGCGGTCAATATAACATAGGTCGGTGACCATAATAACACATGCTATACAACATATAACACACACCACTCAAGCACACATCCAATATAAGGACGGTAGCTAAGTAAGTCATATGGACTTACCTCAATCTCAGAAGTATCTCGCTACGAGAAAATCCCAGAAACGTCCACTCCAACTGGAGGACAACACAACCTATACAAGGCACACATATATATATCACAATCCTATCACACACAAAGGGTCACACCTAGACCCAAGGGATCCATAAGGGATCAAATCTAACTCGTAACCTCAAGGCCATAACCGGCATATCTATATCATACTCGTCATAAACCGATACCTAGCATGATACTAGTTCCCTCATACTAGAAAGGAAAGGAAACTACATGTAGCTCTCCATGTAGCTCTCCATCTGAGTTGTGATTTCTTTTTCTTTTTGGGAAGAAACAGAGGAACTTTGGATAGTTTGTACGAGCACCAAGAACTCTAGAGAGCTTTGACCAAATTGAGGTTTGATTGATTTTCAGGAAAGGTCTTTGCTTTAGATTTCACAATAAAGAGGCTGAGATTGAAGAACACATGATCTACAATCACTGTTTGAGAGGAGCATTTGATTTCTTTAGAGTTTCAGGGTTCAGGGTTATGTGTGGCGGTGAAGAAAACGGGAGTTTCGGGTGTGTGATACCATCTGTTCTTCTTCTAACTTTACTAAGGAGATGAATTGCTATGATATCATTTTTTGTGAGGGTTTAACAATTATAGTATCAATAATAAGTACTTATATTAAACATAACACTTTCAAATATAATAGAAGTGACCATTAGAAATAAAACTACTCCCTCCTATTGTTTATATAAATGTTTTAATTTTTAAAGAAAATAATAAGCTAATAATATTTCTATTATTTAGATCAACTATATGTACGTACTCTTATTTTTATTATATAGACTAACAATACACTTTTATTTTAATTATTAAAAGAAAAAAAAAGTAACTTTAGATTCTCCTATTCGCCGTATGCACCGAAGCAATTTGTTCATTACATTATTCCAATTTAAGGCGTGTTTGACAGGAAAGGTGAAAACACTAGTGTTAGTGTTCAAAAGTGTTTATGGGGAGTGTTTGTTGTAAACGCTAGTATTTAGTGTTTTTAAAAATATTAACGAGTATTTGGCTGTACAATGCAATTACACTAGTTTTTCAGTTTGCCATGTGCCTATCACATGTTGAAAATTGTGCAGGGGGCTCATCATTTTTTGGTTTCCCTTCACCGAGAGAGAATCAAGGGCGACAGAAGAGGACTCGAAGGAGCCAAATCCGCCTACTTCGACAACCCCTTCATCCACCGCCTCCCTTAGTTCCACCTCCATCCATCGTTGCTTCTTCTCTGTTTTGGTTTGTTGGCTTCTCTTCTTATCTCGTTTTCTCATCTTTGGTTCTAGGGTTTCGTTCGAAAGAACCGAAGCCAAACATTCTGAACATTTTAGCGAATTGCTGCCTATTATGAGTCGAATTAGTTTGGCATTGCTTGTTACGTTTTGTAATTCTTAACCTAGTTATGTAGTTCTTAAATTGTTGCCTATTATGTCTATTCTGAATATTTTAGTCGAATTAGTTTGGCATGTTACAAACTACTGCCTATTCTGAACATTATAACAAATTGGTATTGACCAAAGGTGAAATCATATTCCTTAAGACTGTTGTCTATTCTTAATTTTAGCAAACTGTTGTCTTAAATTGCGGCCTAGATGTGCAGTTCTTAATTTGATCAACCTAGATGTGTTGTATTGTGACTATTAATTTCTTGCATTTGTTATCCCACTGCAGCTGAATGAAGAAGTAAAATACTCAGGACTTTTAATTTGTTGCATCTGCTATCCCACTGTAGAGGTGAAATCATACTCCTTCGGGACTGATCAGTGATGCTTGTTTTAGTTTTGCTTGAAACTTTGGCATCCTATGTGTCACATTTTTTTATGTCAGAGAAGCACCATTCTTCATAATTTTAGTTTATTGAAACTTGTACACTTTCTAACCGAATGACAAAAGAAATGATGCTTATATGCCATTGTATGTGCTTCATGTTAAGCCATTTAGAAGCTTTGTTGTGGAATATCTCTCTTTCTATTACTAATAAGCAATTAAGAAAATATATTTTGTCTATTCTCAAGTACCAATTCAAAATGGTGAGCTTATTCAAGTTTTGAGGTAGGTTTGTAAGATTTTTTTTTACGGGAGAGACTTTGCTTCAGATAAGTTAAAGTGTTAAACTAACTGTTATATAACCAAGTAATTTTAGGTACTAAATTGACTCACACTTTTGTATATTAGGTTTTGTATTGTGTTTTTTTTTCTTTCACTTATGTTGCCTATTCTCTAATTTGTATTGAGGTAGGTCGTGATTTTTTTTTATTGAAAATATTTTTTTTCCTTTTAAAATTGTGATCTTATTCAAGTTTTAAGGTAGGTCGTGATTTTTTTTTCTTCTTTTTCTCTATATTGGCTCATCATTCATGAATGACAGTTGGTACTCTTGAGTAGCTAAATCCTCCACCTTCGTTCATGGTGCCAACAAAATTATGAAAAAAATCACGACCGTCTCCAACCTCTTCACCTAAATCCAAATCATTTGGGACACATGCTTCGGACTTGACTCATGAACCATCCCAAATAACATGGCAAGATGACCCGATGATACATTTCCAACAAAGAGAGAATTCAACAACTCTTCGTACTCGACATCTATTCCCTTATTCTTGAATTTCTTACAGTTTACATCTTCCTACAACACATTAAAAAACCCATCAAGTTATTTATATACACATCTATATTTTCACATGCTTATTGAAAAACATAAATAAATAAAAAAAATAGTTACCTTGATCTTCCTATCCCACCATTCATTAGAAGCCGTGATTGTACGGGTCGTGTCATCTCAACCTAGAACCGTCTCCAAATCTCTATGCAATTTCCAAGCCTTGTACTCTTTTTTCATTGACTCAACTTATTGCTACAGAAATCCTTCACACTAGTCTTCCCAATCTTACTAGTAAATGTAGCATTATTATCTCTCCAATGGTACGCTTCCTTGCTCCCGTTTTTTTGGAATTCAACTAAAATCGTCACTAGAAGTCTCACAAGTTCATCAGTTCAGATAAAATTTGGACTCCTAGTTCGAGTTTATGAAACGTTATTGTCCTCCATCTACACTCTACAACAGATTCATGCTCAGAATATAATATGTATACACTATACAACAAATTATTAGTTATTACCCTACACGATTTTATACTTAGAATATAATCAGAATACACTCTAAACTAGTTACACCATCATCAAAATATACTACCATGCTGAATTGATTCACAAATTTATAAGAAAAATGAAACTTATATCAAGAAACTTCAGTTGATACGAAAATACAACTCGAAACATCCAACTTATGCAGAAAATCAGAAACTTATCCAGAAACTTCAATTAAACATCCGACTTATGCAGAAAATCAAAATATAATCAGAATACATTAAGCAGATCAGAAATCTAAAAGAACTTATCAATGCTAATCTAATGTCAACATTAGTGAACTTTCTACCTAATTCAAATTCTAGGTTAGGAAGGAAAGATATACATATTTATGCTTATTTGCTAATAATGTCAACAATAAGGAAGAATCAGTGTACTTTTTGTCACTACTAGTATGCTAGTTCAAAAAACAGTAACTCATTTCAACAAGTATCATAAAATACATCAAATACAAATCCAATAGTCACACAAATGAGGTGAGAGCAATAACACAAATACATATAGAAAGTATCATAAATACATCAAATACATAAGTAACACAAATACAAATCATTAACAGGTGAAACAATCAACAAAAAAACTGCCCTTTGTAACATAAATACAACAAGTAACACAATTTAACAAGGAACCCAACCTATACATATCAAAACGAAAGAACAAAAAACTAGTCATTACCATAACTACCACCAAAGTTCAAAAAGCACTAATCCACAACTCTAAGAACCTCCGCCCCAAACAAATACAGAGAAACCACATGAGGATTGAAGTACTAGTGATAATTCGTGTTCAAAACGAAAAAATAAAAAACCCGTCATTATCTTTGAAAATGTTAATAATCTCAGCCGGCAAAACCCTAATATAAATTCATGTTCTTATTTTACTTGGAGACCCTACATAACATAAACTCTAAAAGAACGTAGATTTATCAAGATCTACCATACAAAAATACAAAAAAAAACCGTAGGAGAATCTCAAAATCAAATGATGAAGCGAAAGAAGGATTGAAGTACAAGTGATAATTCGTCTTCGTTCTCTTTTTGCGTCTTTCTTCTTCGACGAGCAGGCTTGTCGTTCGTCGTCGGCCAGTCTTCTTAAAGAGCAGGCTTCGTGTATTGATAAAGAGGTGAGAGATTGTATATTATATATTAGGTTTTTAGGTTTTTAGCGTAAATGAGGAGAAAGGTTAGAGA
Source organism: Fagopyrum tataricum (assembly GCA_002319775.1). Lineage (NCBI taxonomy): Eukaryota > Viridiplantae > Streptophyta > Magnoliopsida > Caryophyllales > Polygonaceae > Fagopyrum > Fagopyrum tataricum. The sequence continues at coordinate 37,978,297 of CM008283.1, read as the reverse complement.
CAACAGAGTAAAATCGGAACCTCAAACACCAGTTTAGCGGAGGAAATCGTTGCTCAAATAAGGATTTTAAAACTGACGCAGAAACACGAATTATTAGTTTTTCTAGTGTTTCAAACACTAAGGAATGCTCACACTCAATTTGAGGTTTTTTATGCCTTCATTTTTCGCTGTGACATTATATATGGATCAAAGTATATATTCATTATCTATGCATTTTGGTGTTCAAGGGCACTATTGTATCGAATTCTATATTAAGGAAACTCATTCTTACTGATATAAGCAAATGTCACGGGCCTCTTAATTATGTTATAGCATGAGCTATGTAACACCCCAAATCCGTAGGATTCGGAGTGCTACTGGGCTAGGATCTCACAATGGATCCTGGCCCTAGCCTGACAACAAGTTCACTGAATCTTACAACAAGGCACTGATAGATTAAAACAAAACATAAAGCTGATATATATATATATATATATATATATATATATATATATATATATATATATATATATATATATATATATATATATATATTGATCAAAAGGTCATACAAAGTACTGCTGAGTACAAAAGTCAAAACATAACTCCGTACAATATAAATAACCCAAAACCCACGAGTACGCCCTGTGTACGGAACCCTCAGCAGATCACCCCTCCGGCTCACTCTGCAGCTCTCCTAACCTGCAAAGGATCTACAACACGGTATAAAACCGTTAGCTAACTATACACATATATAAGAAGATGCTAAAGCACAATCACACGTCAATAATATTACACATCATCATGATATCACACATTTACCCGGTTTATTATCTTTATTAAGTCCAACATTCAATCATATAATAAATGTATATGAATATACGTGACACGAGGAATGTATATATAACCCTCGCCTCTGCGTGCAATAGCTAGCTGGAGTGGTATCAGCGCACTTTCCCGTATACCATATGGAGTGGTAGGTGCCCTTCCCGTATACCAGAACTAACTAGCTTACAGAGAACTTCCCAGACTCCACCACGGGATGAAAGGTAAGTTGTCACAGCCACTACAATGGGAGGTCAATATAACATAGGTCGGTGACCATAATAACATATGTTATAAAACATATAACACACACCACTCAAGCATACATCCAATATAAGGATATCAGCTAAGTAAGTCATATGGACTTACCTCGATCTCAGGAGTATCTCGCTACAAACCACTCTCAGAAACGTCTACTCCCACTGGAGGACAGCACAACCTATACAAGGCACACATACATATATCACAATCCTATCACACACAAAGGGTCACACCTAGACCCAAGGGATCCATAAGGGATCAAATCCAACTCATAACCTCAAGGCCGTTACCGGCATATCTATATCATACTCGTCATAAACCGATACCTAACATGATACTAGTTCCCTCATACTAGAAAGGAAATGAACTACCTAACTATAGGTAGTCCCGGGACAAGACGCACCTGCGTGATCTAAGGACGCAGGGGCGGAATGCAGGCAACCGCATGCGCGGTGACACTCAGCCGCGGGGGCGGTGACAAAGGTCGCTGGCAATGCAGACACGACGCTGGCACGGCGCGGGTGCTGCGGCACGTCTTCCGCAGGGGCGGTGACTTCTGGCCGCGGGGCGGCGATAGTGCAGAATGAAACCTCGCGGCTTCTCTTTAGCTCTTCACGTGATCAAATCACGTTTACTCTCTTCCAGATTCACATACATACATATCAATACACATTCCAACATCAAAACTCTTAACATACATCTAATCCTAAGCTAGAAGGATTGAAACAAGGAAAGAAAGAAGAAGAAGAAGAACAAGAACAAACACTCACCACTACTGAAGGTCCTAGGCTGCAGGAAGGATCAACAAACACCAAGGCTGGCTTCCAAGCACAGCAACCCACACACTAGCATCATCACAAAAGCCACCACTCACATAAACTCCAACCAAACTCTTCCAACCAAAAACAAGATCAAAGAAGATGAAGGAGAAACAAGAAGGACGTGAAGGCTGGATGGAAAGTGAATGAGGAAACCCTTGCTCAGCAAGGAGAAGGAAGAAGTAAAGCTAAGGGGTAAAGCACGGGTCAAAGGAGTCAACAAAACCGGCTGCAGCCGCCGTAAACCGCAGGGGCGGATCACAGGGCCGCGGGAGCGGGAACCCGCAGGGGTGGCCAAAATGCCCGCGGGTGCGGAAAAGCCAATCTCGGCCCAAAGCAAAACTCGGCTATGGTCCGATCTCGGTCCGAAAGAATAGGGGTCTCACAAGCTATGCATGGCTAATGTTTTTGATATCATCTAGCAGGAGCATTTCTTCTCGAGTATGAATGACCACTTGTGAATTGTAGCATTTAGGGGTGTAAATGAGAATGGCATTTTCTAAAATTCACGGGTATTACCCGTCATGGAGACGGGGATGGAGATTTTAAATGGGGTTGGGAACGGAGATATGGAAATTTTAGATTCCTCGCTTAGGGTGGGGACGGAGATAAAGATATAGGAGTATTCGCCCCGCTCTCCGATCCGAACCCGAATCCGACGGAAAATTATGTATCATCTTTTCCGGAATTGTGTCTTTGATCGTAGCCTTTAGCGTGATTTATATGCAAATATGTTCGTGGATTTTTTCTATGATCTACCATTCGCGTCTTGGATTGGAGGTAATCTTCTTTCTGCTCATGTTTTTATTAATCATTGTATGTGGAATGAGTTGTGGGTTTATGATGGACATAGAAATGGAAAAATTACAAGATTTTTAAAGGTGTTCTAGCATCAGTGACTCGAGGGAAGTTTGTCAAAGCTGCAACTAAGGAACATGTTCTTGCTTGGATTAAGACATCCTACACATCATGGGTCACTTTGGGTGGAGAATACAGCTTGAGAGCCTCCTTCTCCAGGATTTGTGAAGATTAACACGGATGACTCCAGACGAAGCGATGGTCAAAATGTCGCAGCTGGTATATTAGAAGTCACGAGGAAAAGTGGTGGATGGGGTACGGAGTAAACCTTGGGTTGTGTAGTGTCTCTTGTGTAGTGTCTCATGGCTGATCGTTAGGGTATACCACATGGCCTTAAGTTTGGTTGGAAGAAAGGGTTTCGTTTAGTTATTATTGAATTTGACTCGCAATTAGCCCTTTCTAAAAAAAAAAATTTACTTGTAAATTAAGTATCAAATTCCTCTCTCACTATTAATTTCGGGTCTATCATTAGTGTAAAATGACATGTCTTAATCCGATGAATTTTGTATTAAACTTTACAAGTAAACTAGTTTAGCGCCCGCACATAGGGCTGTTCACCGGTCCGGACCAGGACCGGACCGGACCGGAAAAGGAAGGACCGGAAATTTTTTTTAATTGTTTTTTTAATTTTTTTTAAAAAAAAAAAATTAAAAATTTTTTTCTCAATTTTTTTCGCGCCAAGCCTATTGCGACCGAATCGGACCGAGACTTAATTAGTTAATTTTAATATTTTTATTTCACTAAAATTTTATATTTATAATATTTTATAACTAAAAAAAATTTTCTTTTTTTTAAAAAAATATCGGTCCGGACCGGACCGGTTTTGGACCGGAATTCCTGGACCGAGGACCGGACCTGTTTGTTCCGGTCCGGTCCAGTCCAAAACCCGGACCGGACCGGAAAATGAACAGCCCTACCCGCACCGTGTGCGGGTATTTTTTTTATTATTTATTACACGTTATATGTTATACAAACTATAATTTTTGTGTTAGGTTCAAATTATTTATTTTGATGAAATATTCTATTTTTAAGGTTTGAGATTATGTTTAATGGTTTAGAAAATAAATTTCATTCATTAAATTTTAAAATTTATAAATGAACTCTTCCAATAACTAACGAGGATCCCTAAACATTATTGCCAATTTATTATTTTTTTAAATATTATATTTTAAAATATTAGGAGTTCAATTCTTCTTTTAATATTTTTATATTTGTTGTAGTAAAACTATTTTAACCAGATTTTGTAATCGATCATATATCGTACCATTCGTACAAAATAGTAATTATTGAAAAGTAATTTTTATTCGGTATATAAATATTGGTTTGTTTTTTAAGATTTTGTAAATTATTTTTAATTTACTGAATTTGAAAAATTGAAAAATAAAAAGATATAGGCTACTTTTCGGAATATATTTATTTTTTGTGAAATCGTTAGTTGGTTTGTTTTTTAAGATTTTGTAAATTATTTTACTTTACTGAATTTGAAAAATTAAAAAATAAAAAGATATAGGCTGCTTTTCAGAATATATTTATTTTTTGTGAAATCGTTAGTGGTACTAATGATTTTTTTAATAACTACACGTTCAAGCTTTAACTTATCAAAAAGCCAGCTTAAGCATACGATCCTACAATAGAAAAAAATCTACATCAAGTAACAAAAAAAAAATAATGGTAGGGTCAAAACAATTGTATACCTCAATAGAGGAGCAATATCAAGCCAGTAAACATGAACATATATGCTTGATTTGGACGATTTTGTGAAAACTATCCATAACCTACATATTTAGTCTAAGAATTAATATAACTTTGCATGGACAAATATGTATAACTGATGAAAGATAAGGCGAGGAAAAGTATAATATATACATACCCAATTGTCTACGGTATTCAGGCTTATGCACGTACTCACCCTCATACTGAGAATAAAAACATTATAGCTGCATCTTATTTCAAGAGTAGAGATGCAAGACAACACACATTACTAATCGGCAACTATCATAATTACGGAGATAATCAAAGCATATACTGAAGTGTGTTTATATTTCAAAGCGAATAATCTTCGCAATCATGAAAATCCCACGTACGTCAACACACCTAATTTGAAGAACATGAATGAATTGTTGAAGCTCGAACGCGATACCATTGTGGCAATAGTAGCGACAACCGCAATAGTAGTAAGAGCCGTAGTAGTAGTAGTAGTGAGAGCCGTAATAGTAAAGGACGAAGTATCTGAAGTTAACTTCTCTCGTACAAATATATAAAGAGAACTAAGATCAAGAAAAAGCTTACAGCGAAAGTTTATCATTTAAAATCTTAAAAATTAAAATCATTTAATAAAGATATAAGATTGTTTTCGGGTTAATAATTAAAAATGATTTTTAAAAAAAATAAACCTACGTAATTCTTAAATCAAGAAAACTTACATCGAAAGCTTATCATTTAAAATTTTAAAAATTAAAATAGTTTAATAAAGATACAAAATTTCTTTACGGTTAATAACTGAAAATAATTTTATTAAATAATCCTACGTAATTCTTCTATAAGAATTAAAGTACATCCCTGAAGGGTTAAGGATCTGTTAAAACTCATAGTAAATTGAAACCCTATTTTAAAAAAAAATCTACATCAAGATACTTCAAAAACCTTTAATTTACTTAATTTAAAAAATGTCGGAAATAACTGAAAAAGTTTAAATTTAATTACGGATTAAAAAAAAAGATTTTGTGACATTAATTATGAGAGCTCTATTATGAAATACTGCTCTCACAACGCGCCACGTCAACGTTAGATGTTCTCTACTTTAGTAGTATACTAGTGTATTACCGCACCTTGTGCGGGGTTGAGTATTAATAAATTGTTATCATTTATAAATTAATATGTTATTTACTAATATGTGGTAATAAACATGGAATTAAAATAGATTCAATTTTGTAGAGAAGAGATCACGACACGCGGTATAAAACGCATTTTTTAAATATGTATAAAATAAGTTTTTTATATTTTAAATTCTTCAAAAACTATTATGAAATGAAATTAATATTTTAGTTAATATACTGGGTAAAAACAATTTAACAGATGCCTAGTTTTTTTTTTTTTTGATTTGTTTTGGGTTTTAAATGATAAATGAGTGATTGTGATAAAATTTTAATAACCATTAAATCATCATAAATTAATAATTAGATTAAAATAGAACTATAAACAAAAAATATGCATATCAACATATTAGTTTGAGGAAAAATTGTAATTACATGAAATAAAAAATTAAAATAAATACAACGACTTAAAATTGAACTATGGATTGATATTTTCGTGAATGCATTAATTGTATAACATATCTCAATTTTTCTGATTATTTAAATTAAGTCGTCTATTTATTTTCACTTAATCTAATTATTTATTAAAAAAAAAATTCTAGTGATTCTCATCTCAACTTCTTTTTTCTCTGTCTTTTCATAATCCATCACTAAATAATAATAAAAACATATAACAGAACAAAGTTCAAAAAGTAAAATATAAAAGATGAGTAAATCTGGTTCTCTAAAATTTATAATTAAAAATATAAATTGTATTGTAACAAATTTAAAATTTGATTTTTCTAAATAAAAATATTTGTTGAAGATGGTATAACTAACTGATGTAACAAATTGCAAAAACTAAAGACGTTCAAATCTAAATTTTCACATTCTTAAATAAAGTTATAGGGACTTAATAAATAAATATGGCCTTAATAAATAAATAAATTTATTAAATCCGGTCAATTTGTGAATTAAAAGAACTCGATCAGTTAAGATTTACACGAATTTTGTAATTCTTAATTAAAAAATGATTACAACAAGGTTTAAATTAATTATGTGATAAGAAAATATTGATTTAAGTTATAAAATTTAAAATTCTGAATTTAAATTATTTTTTGGCGGACGAAAATTTCTGGCGGCGACACGTGGCAATAAGTGCGTCCGCTATATACTAGTTTATATCCCGTGCCCTGCACGGGTATTTTTAATATATGTGATGAATACGTATGTTTAATATAGTAATTTGAGTACATTGTTTACACTATGTACTTCGAGTGAATGATTGAAATAAAATTATTATGTAAGATACTATAGAAAAATATTGTTAGAAACGCTTTAAAATTAAAATAAAATTATATATTCCGATAATAAAATATGGTAAATAATATATTAATTTAGGCCTTTCATGAAATCTTCAAACTGATTTCAATTTTTTTTACTTTCTTAAAAATGTTTTTAAGTTTTATGTTAAATCAAAACAATAATTCATCATGTTATTTTACGTGTCTTCCTTCTACCTATTATATTTTAAATTGAAAGAATACACGTATGGAAATCGATTTGAAGATTAGTGAAATGGGTAGGACTAAAACTACGTTCACAGGTAAATCAAATTTTATTTCAAAACATTTTTTAGCCTATAAACAATTTATGCTCTTGTAAGTGATAGATCGGAAACGAAGTTCTAATTGTTTTTGTTTTTTTTGCCACATCCATCGATAATCTAGTCCACATGAATTCTTGATCGAGCTCGGTGAAAAAGTTATGTCACATGTTCATGATTACAAAACTACGTACATTATTAATCATGTGTTGTATATTATTATTATCTTGAGTAATATTGAATTATTTTTTTTAACAATTTACAAAAAAATTCAAACATTACATTACATGTACGATTTAACTCTAAACTAAAATTAAAATCTAAAAACAATAGCTACAATTTAGTTTGACAACCTAGAAAAAAAGAATTTGATTAAGGGGAAAAAAGTTATTTTTTTTATAATTTAGATGTATACTTGAAAAATATTTATAGTCAATTTTTTAGAATTTAAATAACTAAGGTTAAATATTTAGAATAACAAAAATTCAGGAAAAAGAAAACAATTTGATTGGATTTTCTTAGCTGAATAGATTTACCAAATCATAGAAGATATTCAGATATGAATGCTTTTAAAATCGAAGACAAATTTAACAACCCATAAAACAATTTAACAACTCATAAATCTAAAAGCGGATCCTCTCTTTTATAAATTGCACCAAATCAATGGTTAGTGTTTACTTTACTATTATTTAACTAATATTCTAAAACGATAAAAAAAAAATATATACAGTCCCGGAAGTTACAATCATCTCGTCGTCGGGTTGCAACTCTCACTTTCCTTAATTGTAAGCCTCATTTAATAGTTTAAACATTGTGGATTTAATTCGGGGGAAATTATGGGAATGAGCTTCCAACTTAATTACTTTATTATGTCCAACAACAGATTACAAAATAAACATACTTGAAGACTAAAGAGCTAGTTTACATGCAGAAGCTCCAACTTAAAGCAAATCAAGATATATGTAGCAAGGAAATTCATAATAAAACTTGCAGCAAAAATAGGGTAGGGTTTTGGTCTTGATAATATGGAGAAGTCTAGAGTCATTCCTCCATTGATGATTATAGTTTGTCCAATGATGTACGAAGGTGCGGGCAAGGAAAGTAATGCAACCAACGCTGCCACTTCCTTGGGTTCCCTGCTCGTCGGAGCGATGTCCGACAACTTATAGCGTTTGTAGACTCTTGGCTAAGCTTCGGGCACATTTGTATGCAGGAGTCGCATATATTTAATCCGATTCATTGAAAAAATAAGTATAACATTTGTAAGAACAAGAGTTCCAGGTGCATTCGAATTAGTTCTGATGTTAACTTTGCCTACTCGCATGCTAAGTTCCTTTCCGACTTATTCATACTGGGCTCCTAATGAATTGATTATCAGTCAAAATTAATCCATGGAAAGAGTATATTTGCAATATGATAGATAAGGAATTGATACCTTTTACTTCATTCCAAGAAAGTTGGAGACCGAAGAGACGAAGGTGATGGTTCGCAAAGATTGATGCCTTTACTCTGCCATTTGATTCATACCTTCCGACTCCGGTGCTCACTTTTCAACATACACCGATCAAATATATTCTCAAACCTAATAGTATAAACTCAAAATACGGATTAAAGGAAAAAACTGAAATAGTTTATTCGGAAAATTACCTTTAATAAAGAAGCAAAACAGCGTGTGAGATTGACGGATGAATGATAAATAAGTGGTCGATATTTATAGCGGAAATTGAAGATATTAGCTCAGGCTTCTTGGAGAAGATTCATTCGAGAAGCTTACGAGAGAAGTTTTGATTCATGTGATGGAATCGATCACTTATGGGAGAAGATTCATCAGATGTGATCCAAGGTGGTTTCTTGTTGAAAAAGATATATCTCAAATATCGGAAAATTACCTTTAATAAAGAAGCAAAACAGCGTGTGAGATTGACGGATGAATGATAAATAGGTGGTCGATATTTATAGCGGAAATTGAAGATATTAGCTCAGGCTTCTTGGAGAAGATTCATTCGAGAAGCTTACGAGAGAAGTTTTGATTCATGTGATGGAATCGATCACTTATGGGAGAAGATTCATCAGATGTGATCCAAGGTGGTTTCTTGTTGAAAAAGATATATCTCAAATATTGATTTACTGTAAATTTCTAACGAAATATTTTTTTTATTTTCGATTTTTTTATTTTCAATTTGAAACACGTAAAACAAATATAAAAGTCAAACAATATAATCTAGATTTTTTTTAATAAAAAAGATTTATTGGCTTAATTAGTTATTTAAAAAAAAATTATCTCCCAAAAAATTCCGAGGACGCCACGTCAGCTTAAGTGACGGCTCTTTTAGTATAGGTATATAGATAAGATATTAATTTTATATAAATAAATTAAATACGAAATTAAAAAATAAATAAATTTGGCTGATGTTTTGAAGTCACATTTTAACATGATTTTTATTTTTGATTGCAAAATCTTAAATATTTAAAATAATTTGTTTTAACGTGGTGGGACCTGAATTAACAAAAAATTGACAAGTGTAAAATTAATGACGTGGATTCACCATACTATGCCACGTGTAAATTTAATGACGTGGATTCACCAGACTGTGCCACGTGTAAGTTCACGGGCTGCTTTATTATACAGATAGATATTGATATATTGATGATTTAAGAAAACGCTATAATAGATAAACTTAAAATGATTAAGATATGGAGGGAAGTTCGAACAAATTTTAACTATGAATTGACAAACTACTAATTAAAAATTAATTAAAGTCCACAATTAAGATATAATTTTAACTTTATAGAGCCCAAATCCGCAAAATAATTTCAACTTCATTTTTTTTTGGTTGGATAATTTCAACTTCATGGAGTACATGAAATCTTTCAGTTCCCGTAGCGTACGTTAATGACTTGTTCTATACATAGATTATAAATGCTTTCATAAATTATTTAAATATTTTTATAATTATAGGTATATGTCTTTTAAGGAGAAAATGGTATATACTTTATACATGAAATTTATACGTAAGTCTTCTGAAAAAGAGAAAGAAGGGCAGCACGTTGGCAGCTTGTTTATGTTATTTGCCGTTTGCACGACAATACTTCAAATCTTGACCCTTTCAAACACGAAACTAATTGACCAAATCCAAGGCTTTCGACCCTATGCCTCTTATCGTAAACTTATGAAGAGTTCGGTTGTGATTTAATTATATAGAAAAGCGTACGCTACGGGATTGACAGAAATCATTGTTATTTAATTTGTATTTCATCGAATCATATTTCATAAACTTTTTATAGTAAAACTACTCATAGGTTGTTAAAGTGTGCACAGCGATTGGCAATAGGTTAAATATGTTTTTATCTACGACATGCCCCGAGTGTAAATGAACAATATGTTTACCGCTTTGATATCATGTTAAAATAGGGTTTTGAACGAACGCACATGCAAGTTAGACACACATTCAACTCATAAGTTTAATAGGACGTCGATTTTTCTCCAAAGAAAAATCGATACTCGTTTTCTCACTAACAACCATTCGATCCAATGAATATTATATAGATATTTAAAAATTAAACATTTTACCTTTGTTTTTTCAAAAAAAATCTAGATCACATTGATTGAATTCATTTGGATTGAATTGGGTCGGGTCGGATTTAGGGTCTATATTTCGAATTAGCCAGGTGGTTTTGTTTTATTTTTATTATTTTAACCCTTAGGGCTGACCTGGAATGTAATAACTCGGGTAAATGAGTTATGTTGGTAGTTGGAGGAGAAAGAAGAGTACGTCGTCAACTCAAGTGGTACCTTAATGATGACATCCAATTAACATTTACGCTTAGATTGCTTATAAATAGTAAGAAGAAGAAGACAATCTCAATTCTCAATCCTATCAGTCCATTAAAGCCGATTTCGCAAAAAATGGGAAGATTACGCATTTTATTCGTGCTCTTGTCTCTTTCCATGGTGATGCAGCAATGCGCTGTTAAAGCCGATTTCGCAAAGGATTTCGACTTCTACTGGGGTGCAAACCGCTCCAAATTCTCTGGCCCTGATAAACTTCAGCTTGTTTTGGACAAATCCGGAGGTAATTCACCCTGCGTTTATATATATATATATATATATATATATATATATATATATATATGATCAAGTAGAAATATATGTATATACTAATGCGAAGCTTTTATATCAGGTTCGGGGATAATGTCGAAGGACAGTTACCTGTATGGAAGTATTGAAATGAAGATAAAGTTGGTGCCTGGGAATTCAGCTGGGACTGTAACTACATTCTACGTCAGTACTTGATAATCACATCCAATTAACATTATATACTCTTAGATTGCTTAATTTCATTGGTTCAACATTGGCAGCTTCAATCTAACGGGAGTCGTCACGACGAGATAGACTTTGAGTTCTTGGGAAACGTGACGGGTCAACCATACACCATCCACACCAACATCTACACCCAAGGATTTGGTCAACGAGAGCAACAATTCAAAGCCTGGTTTGACCCAACTTCTTCCTTCCACAATTACACCATCCATTGGAACCCATCTCAAGTAGTGTAAGTTTCTGCAAAATACGATAATGAGTTCACATCTAAATGATTGTTCGATTAGAGTGGTAGAATGAAAACAGAATCGGTTAAAAAAAAGTAAAAAAAATGGAAACAATTAGATCTAAAACACCTCTAAACAATATTAAATTTTGATTTGTGTGATTTCAAACGAGCCTTAAATCTCATTGAACTTGTGTGTTAGGGTTGAGAGGTGAGGGAAGAAAATATACCACAGAGCGATAACACAAGACATTAATAAATATATGGATTACTTTTCTTATTGTCCATTGTGTCTCACCTTATGTGTGCCCCTCGCGCTGTAAAGTACTTAACGAAAATATAAATAAAGTTAAAATGATACGAGAGCAGGTTCAATTCGGATCCGGTTATCTGACTTCGAGATTAGACATTTGTGAGCCTAATATACAACTAATATACAAGTACGTGGGGTTTATTTACAGGTGGTTCATTGACAATATACCAATCCGTGTGTTCCGCAACTTCCACGACAATCAAATCAATTACCCGGACTCGCAACCCATGAGGTCATTTGCGAGTCTATGGAACGGGGACCAGTGGGCGACTCAGGGTGGGCGAATCAAGACCAACTGGACCCTCGCCCCGTTCAAGGCTAGCTTCCAGGACTACAAAGCCAAAGCATGCACGTGGAAGGGTGCAATTAGCATAACACAATGCAAAGCCAACACAAAGGAGAATTGGTGGACTAATCCTATTTACAGTAAGCTTACTCCTCTTCAGGTTGCCCAGATGAAGAAGATCAGGAGCACATCCATGATCTACAACTACTGTGATGACTTCAAACGCTTCAAAGGCAAATTCCCTAAGGAATGCTCACTTCCACAATTCTAAAGTCTACTCAATTCGAGGCTTTCTATGTCTTCATTTTTTAGTGTGAAATTTGTTCAAAGTACTTTGGTGTTCAAGGGTACTACTGTATGAAATTCTATATTTAAAAGGAAACTCATTCTTATTGATATAAGCAAATGTCACGAGCCTCTTAATTATGCTGTAACGTAAGTAAGCTGTGCATGGCTAATGTTTTTGATATCATCCAGCAGGAGCATTTTTCGAATCTTTTGTATGTCTCTACTATGAACGTATTTGCATCGTAAGGGAGAACGTGTAGGGCATTATCGAAGGCTCTTGCACCTTCACAGATTTATCTACCACTTTGACACAAGATTGTAGCATGCATTGTTGATTCACTAAACTCGTTGCATCATTCACATATTGGATCTACAAGGATTCTCTTATTTTGGAGTGCATATCTTGTTGCCAAAACACCACTCCCTGCAAATTAAAACGCTCGGACCTTTTAACCTATGCTGTCATTTCTCAGCGGTTGCGGAGCTTAATTAATGTGAGCTATTTACGACGGACTGATCTCATACACACTAAGGATCTCCTTACGTTGAAAGAAGTCAATGTCAAGACGAAAATGATTGAGATCCAAAAGTGAAGTAAAAAACACATCAAGAAGTGTACAGATCGATCAACGAGCATAAGACCGATTGGTCTTATGGTGTTTCTACCTGCACATGACCGACACATGAACTATAGTCGAAGAACAAACGTCAAGGATCAAATATTGAATTGTGTCGATCGGCCTAGCTCAACAAGGCCAATTGGCCTTACTACGTGACAAGCCTACTTCGATGACATTTCCTTCCCCGCTATTCTCTTTTGTTTTGGGTCGAACTTACAACCCATCCACTAGGACGTTTTTAGTTTGTAGAATCCGATAGGGACAAATATGCCTTTACCTAAGGCATGTTGGTAGTTTAGATTGATCTTATCTTATTAAAAGACTAGTTTAGATCCCGTGCCTGCACGGATATTTATAATATATATAGAGTTGATTCGGGTGAATATACATTTTGCTAAAAAACACATTTAAAAAAATTATTTGTTAATAAAAGTTACTGATAAATAATCTTATTTAAATCATGTAATTGAGAATATAGTTTAATCTTAAGGGGGCTGGAACTCTTACAAAAGGAGTGACAATTTAGTAATTGATAGTAATAGGTTTTAAACTAAATAATTTTTTAACAAATTAAGATTTACGTATAATTTTAAAAGGAGTGACAATTTAGTAATATATATGGTGATTTGGCTGAAATCATGAAATATTATAGTGTCACGTCAGCAATCTGTAGGCTACTTTAGTGTGAAATTTGTTCAAAGTATTTTGGTGTTCAAGGGTACTACTGTATGAAATTCTATATTTAAAAGGAAACTCATTCTTATTGATATAAGCAAATGTCACGGGCCTCTTAATTATGCTATAGCGTAAGCTATGCATGGCTATTAGCTAATGTTTTTGATATCATCCAGCAGCAACATTTTTCGAATCTTTTGTATGTCTCTACTATGAACGTTTTTTTTCTAACCAAAAGGTTACGTGTTAAGAAGAAAAGTGGGGATTACAAACAAACAATATACAGAGGAAACAAAGTTTACGTTGAAGAGAGAGTAAGCAGGTAAGGGAAGGAAGAAGAGGAAAACACGAGACTAGTTATTAGGAGCAATGCCGAGGTTAATCATCCGGAGTTTGTTGATGGTGTCCTGTTTCCTGTTGTTTGTCAAGACAAAGAGTTTGAAGTTGGAGATTTGAGTACCCTAGAAAAACGACATCGTTTCTAGCATTCTAGATGTGGTAGATGTAGTTGCTGAAAGAGGCGGTGATGATATGTGCTCTGATGGTTCGGTTATTAATTGGTAGAGGAAGATAGCCATTCAAGCATCCGTGGAGGGTGTGCATTCTTTAGGAGATAAGTAGCCAGGAAAGGACAGTGTCAAGTATGGGCTTGGCATATAGGCATTGGAAGAAAAGATGGTCTTCAGTTTCCTCAGTTGCATTGCATAGCGGGTATAGGTGATCATCAGTGATGCCCCAAGCAAAGAGTTTGGATTTAGTCGGAATTTTACTATGGGCGGCGAGCCATGTGGTGAAGCTACACATCTAGGGGAGTTGAAGCTACCCCAAATCGTGGTGTTTTAGGTGACAGTAGGTCAATGAGGACGCAAGGAATTGTAGATGGTGTTAGTGTGGTAGGTGTTATTGGGTCATTTCATGAGGAGGCTTAGGTGTTTTGTGGGTGAATAGAGAGGAGGAAATCTCTGACAATGAGGATAGAACGCTAGATCCAGCTTTGAAAAGGGGAGAAAGGGGTGGTCCAAATAGTGTGGCGACGGAGATGGTTTGTTTGACCCACTAGGTCCGGAGGCTAGGGAAATTGTTGGTGTCGAGCCCGAACAAAAGTTTGGCAAGGCAAGTTTTATTCCTTGACAAGATCTCCTTGAGGCCAAGGCCACCCTTGATGTGAGGTCTGCACAGTTTGTCCCAAACGACAAGGTTGTTACGGCCAGTGGAAGATTTGCCTAACCAAAGGAAGGATCGGAGAAGACAGTGAATCTTTGAAGTAGGGTTGAGCATCAGTCTATAACCGAACCGACCCGACCTAAACCGAACCAAAAGCCAAAAATCAATAAAACCTTTGGTTTTGAACATCATGTATCGGTTCGATTTAGTTTAACCCGATCTTAAACCGATTTCAGTCTTAGAACATTTAAACCGCAACTCCACAAGAGCATCTTTCATTTCATTATACTCATTCAAAAACTACAGATTCAAAAACTAATTCATAATGAAAATATCTATGGATTCATAATGAAAATAACTACAAATTGAAATTTGCAAACTAAATTCAAATGACAAATTCGAAGTAACAAGGACAAACATATAGTTTTCTAAATCAAACTACAAAATAAATTTTGAAATTTGAAAAGAAAAGTGGAAGTCTAAAGAAACCAGGAGAATTGGAGAAGTAGAACTATCGAAGACTTGAATAAAAAGTAGTCTCGCGTCGCTCGGAAAAGGAGGAGAAAGCTAGGTCACCGCCGCTGTTAGTCGGGCGGAGAAGAAGAGGGTCAAACGCTCTTCGCTAATCAACGACGCCGCTAGTCGGGAAAGAGAAGATGATAAGGCCAATTTTCCTCCTCCGGCCGCCGCTAGTTGCCCTCCTCCAATCTCCAAAGACAGAAGGAGAATATGAGAAATCGGGATCGAGATGGGGAGTGATGACGGATTGTAACTTCCTTTTATATCACCTAAGGTACTAAAGCTTAGTATGCACTGATGCTATTGTGTTGGTGAATTGTAAGTATGGGGTGGAATACTTGTAGTCTTTTAGCATGTTTCTTTTCTTGTCACACGTTTCCTTTTAGCATGCATAAAAAAAAAATTGTGCTTCTAGGAATGCCATAACCCCTATGATGATATTGTGTTGGTGAATTAGCCTTTGATTATTACTTTTGAGCTCAATTTGATTTATGGCATATTTGGGATTTGAATACTTTGCTTGAATTTTGTGTGAATTATGAAAATTTCCTTGTCTAGTTGGATTGAGTTTGAATAGTTGAAGCTTCATGATAAGTTCTTATACATTGCATGTAACACCCCGAATTCTGGAAATCCGGAGAGTTACTAGCTAGGACCTCACAACATAGGGATGATTTAGGCAGTAACTCTCCAGATTTCCAAAATTCGGGGTGTTACAACATAGGGATGATTTAGGCAATTCGACTTCATTCTTCTTCTATCTTTATCATGCTTAGCTCCTCAAACATGAAATCCATTGTCTCATATCCGGGAATTAGGAATGTTTAGTTTGCAAGTGTGTGCTTTCTTGATGTTGAGAGTTGTTTGAAGAAGTTTGAAGGATGTGAAATGTGATGTGAAAAAGAAAAGAAAAGCTTATAAGGGATTGTTGGCTATGAAAGATGAGTAACTCGGTACCATTCACATAGCCAGGTGTTTGTGTCTTGCCAAAGTCTGATTAGTTTTAACAACATTCCCTTAGAGTTGATTTGGTATGTGCATTTTGGTGTGAGGTACGTGAAGGAAACTGAGCACCAAGGTTTCGGCTACTATGCACCACTGCCTTTCACCCAGGAAAAAGAAAGAAAGAAAGAAAAGAAAAGAAAAAAAGAAGAATATCTGCAGATTATGCAAGGGTGGTAAATGTTGAGTTGAAAAGATGAAGTGTGTTGTTTCTTCTTCCCGGATTAGCACCACATGACCTAAAGAACATCCTACCCTTATCACGTTTCTTGACCTTTATTTGCTAAGTCCTTTTGATCTATGTATACTTGTATTTGACTTGGCAGACTTAGACTTGAATTTCTCATGATTATTAGATATTGGTAGTTTTGATAATGAACGTGAAATTCTTGCAAAGTATGATTATCCTTTTTATGCCTATTTCATTTGATCTTAATTGAAATATATCTTTAGCTATGAAACTTGCAATATTGAGGGTGATCATAATTAGAAGCACTACACGTTTTGTTTTTGTTTTGCATAGATAATTCATGTTATCTTATCTTAGATTAATTTTTTGCTTGAGGACAAGCAAAGATAAGTATGGGGTATTTTGATAACATGATTTATCGACTTGTTGCATTCATGCATTTAGTTAGATTTTCCCTTTCTGCATTCATGTTTTAGCCTTAGTTTGTGTCATTTATGTTTGTTTAGTTCTACTTTGCAAGAATAGATGTCTACACATACTATTTGTGGCTTTGTAGGTGATTTGACACATTTTGGAGCTCAAACGACGCATTTGAGGATCAAGCCTCGAAGTGGATGCATTAGAGAGAGCGTACGTGCATGGGAAAGGGCAAGGAATCAAGCTAAAGGCATGAAGGGAACGACTAAGGAGCATCTCGGCCAAGATCCACCTATCTCGGTCCAAGATGAAAGGCTTGGAAGCTACTGCTGCAAAATCTCGGTCGGTATCTCGGGTGACTTGACCGAGATCCATGACGCTGAAGATCGAAGACGAAATCTCGGTCCCGACGATGACCCATCTCGGCCGAGATCCAGCCCAATATTTCTTCCCTGAGCGTTATATTTTGCGGGCCTTTTCCTTTTTGGCGCATTATATTTTATTTGCACGCTTTTTCCCTTAGAATTATATTTTATTTGTGGGTTTTTTCCTTTTAGGCCCAATGTCTTTTTAGCTAGGTTTTTATTATAAAAGGAAGCCTTGGATTCATTCAAAGGTGTGTTGGGAGTCACCCAGAGTTCACCCTAGAGGAGGGAGCCGTCTCCTTCCATTCCCTTCTTCTCCACCATTGTTCTTCTTTAGTTTAGGTTAAAGATTCAGACTTTCATATTCAGCTTTGTTGAGAAGACATTGTTAATTGGATTCGAGATTTGTCAAGATTGAAGGTTTTCATTTATTGAAGTTAAGTTCTTTTTATTCCCCTTTGTTATTTATTTATTTGTCTTTTTTTGATATGATTGTTATTGGCTAGAACCTTGTGGTTCCAAGGTTGACAGAGATTTGTTTATGCATTGGATTATGATGGAATAGTTTGAGTTTATGTTTGGTTTGTTTAGCCTTGAAATCCTAGTGGTTAGTTTGGACTTAAACCTAGTTAGAATCCTTCTAGCTAGTAACCTAAGTTGGAATTGAGACTTACCCGGTGATATTCCTTCTTAGATACATGAGTGACTGATCATAGGTAATAAAGGTTTATCCTTTATTGGTTGAATGTGCTTAGATTCCTTTCTAAGTAGGGTAATACCTGAGACTTACCCGGTAATGGTTTACCTTTCCCTTAGTTTGTAGTCTGGTTTGTTCAGAATTTCCTACCTCTCTACCTTGAGACTTACCCGGTAATAGGTAGTTGGTTTGAAACTAGATAGTCTTGAGACTTACCCGGTAATAGACTGTCAACCTAGAAACGTTCATCCCTGTGGCTTTTCTACCACATATCTTTATGAGTCTTCCTGAATCTATATGTATAAACAATGATCTTGAATCCTTGGAATCCATTTAACTTGATTATCTTTGTTTTCCCTTTTTATTTGTTTGTTTTGACTTTCAATCAATAAGTGACAATTGATTGCGAGTTCTTTAAAACCTTTTCAAACCTTTTTGATTTCTTTCCCTTATCTTTTTCAACCTCTTGTCTTTAATTGAGATCTATTCTATTTATAATCACTTCTGCAATATTATTCCCTTCAGTCCCTGAGATCAACCCTGAAATACTTACCTTTACTGTGATTGACCCATACACTGTGGGTTCGTTGCTATTTAGGGAATTATTTTCAGGTTATAAATTTAAAACTATCCCTTCCTAGTTTTGATATCTTGTGAGTCTTTATCATTATTGATAAAGGTTTATAGGGGTGTAAAATCAGCGAACAATCGGCCCTACTGCCGTTGATTAATTGACTGGCTCGTTTTTTACTCTTTAATAAAGCTTTTGAGTATTATTCAAGCGTATCTGGATAGTTCGTATCTTTTCTAGGGTCTTGAGAGCCCAATTGCGTTGGTTTATGATGTTGAATTAATTCTTTAGTGTTGGATATATGTCTATATGAGTATGGTAGTATTTTGACTTTTCTTTGCAAAATAGAGAGTCTAGTTTTGAATTTTTTTTGTTATATGTGTTTTCAAGGTGTTGATGGCAAAATGTGAAAATTGAGTCACTCATGCCTCCATTATATGTTCAGTGTGAAGAATATGCGCCATCTTGGGTACTTGACAATCAACGGGTAACATCCATTGATGTATGCAAAGAAAAATCCTAACCACGTGACAATCGGACAAAGTTGTTTCCCGCATAGCCAGACTTACATTTAATTATGGAATTGTCAATCGAGATTTATCTTATATGCATGTTGTGGTGGTTTAAATTTTGGAACTGCTTTATTGATTCTACCTTCAAATTATCTAGTTTTGGTTCTGCAAATTTTTTTATTTTCTCCACTTTTTTGCTACGGTTTTACGACTATTTTTTAGGTGACCGGTCGATACATGTCCTTAAGGATGATCGGCATTGTTTGGAGTTTGTCCAAGTCTTCCGGTGTTAGAGGGGGAAAAAAACAAGCAACACGCAAGGTCCTAGTAATTGGAGATTTTGGTAAATGTGGAAATTGTTATAAGGATTTTTTCTCTTGGTGTTTTTAAGGTTTGGACTTTTTCTCTTGGTATCCACCAAGTTTTAAAATTTCTCTTGGTACCTTCATCACTTTATTTGTTTTCTCGTTATACCCATTTAAAATTTATTATAAAATTTCTAAAAAATCAAAAAAATAAATTTAAAACTAATTATAACCTCTTAAATTTAAAACTGATAAATTTATAATAGAATTGGTTTTTGATATAAAATATATAGTTTTTATTTTCGAATTAAAATAAAATATATAAAATTAAATTAAAACAATTTTTCAAGAGACTACAAATTTAAAAAATTTATTTTTAATTTAATTTTATATAATTTATTTTAATTCAAATTTTTTTTTAAAATATTTTTTTTAAAAATTTAAGAGCTACAAAAATTAAAATATAAAAATATAAAATAATAATTTATTTTCGAAATAAAATAAATAATAGAAAATTAAATTCAAAAAAATAAAATATTTATTATATTTTTAAATATCTAGACTCTTAAAAAATTTAAAATTTTATTTTATATATTTTATTTTAAATCAAAAATATAAAAAGTATATATTTTTAATTCGTAAAATAAAAACTATCTTTAATTTATTTTTTATTAAAAAATATATAAAAAATACTTCTATTATAAATTTATTAGTTTAATATTTAATGATGTCAGAACTAGTTTTAAATTTATTTTTTTTATTTTTTTAATTATTTTATAATGAATTTTAATGTAATATATTAAAAATGGGTACAAGGAGGAATTCTAAAATTTAGTGTATACCAATAAAATATTTAAATCAGGACAGAAAAATCCTTGTCAATAACAAATTGACTTAAAATCTAAGTCGACGTACCCGAACAACACTACAAGAATTTTCCGCTAAGATTTTTATGTTTAGTTTCGGACCATTTCCACTGGATCATGTCATTGTTGGTTTCTAGTCGACGTGCCTACTTGTATTCCCCATTGCTCAAACGCGTCTCTGCAGCAGACGTCGGACCAAGTCGAAGCAAAATGGAAACAAAGAATTTTCAGTTTTATAAACAATTTTTCAACCATAAAGAAATACAAATTATCACATATAATAGTTGAACACCACTAAAAAATTCAGAAAAAAATATATATAAGAGCGACATCACAGGTGAAATATTAGTGTTGAGCATGAATATATAACCTGCCAGCTATCAGACCAAATAAATATCATTATAATTTCAACAACATCGACCATACGCCAACATTTTTCGTTGCATTAATCATTAATATTGTAATGCATGTTTAATATCGTTGTCTATATATATATATGGACTGCGATGGCGACATATAGAACAACAGCCACATAGATCGACTAAAACACCTTAAGAGCTAAACATAGATCGAGCTTCACCGAGATGGAAACTCTTCGAAGAGCATTGCTCGTAGCACTGTTTGTTGCATCAATTGCACTGGTCGCCGTCGAAGCGAATCTCTCCAAAGCAACCTACTTCTACTGGGCTCGTGATCGAGGGCTCATCACCGGCGACGATGCCCTTGAGCTTCACTTGAACAAGCGTGGAGGTACGTAATTCATTAACGATAAAGTATCCTAAACCATTTTATCTTTCTTGATAAGTTATTACTTCTAAAGTTAAAAGAAACTTTTTACTTAATATATAAGGTCGATCGATTACCCTCTACGTTTAGGGTTAAACCTGGATTTATATTAGGTTTGAACTTTGAACCTAATGCGCAAATGTACAGTCAATCGGAATTTTGCATGGATATTGATAATACTTGATTACGTCATACATATATATATTTTGTAGGATCCGGGATCACATCCAAGGCAAGCTTCTTGTATGGAAAGATTCAGCTGAACATTAAGTTGGTGAAAGGAAACTCTGCCGGAACCGTCACCACTTTCTACGTGAGTGAAGGATCTGTGAAAATTATCTCACATCAATTATATTTTTATAGAATCTTTTGTTTAACTTATTATAATTAATTGTGTCTATAGTTGTCTTCTGTGGGAGACAAGCACGACGAGATTGATTTCGAGTTCTTAGGCAACCAAACCGGTCATCCTTACACTATTCACACAAACATCTTTACGCAAGGATTTGGACAAAGAGAGATGCAGTTCAAGGTTTGGTTTGACCCAACCTCCGATTACCACACCTACACCATATTCTGGAACCCTTACGCCGTTGTGTAAGTGGGGCCCATTCTATTTGTTTTTTTTTTTACATAAATTGATTTTAAGATGAAACTTCATGTATTTCCATGCATAAATATGCAGGTGGCTTATCGACAACACTCCAATTAGAGTGTTCAGAAACTACCACGACAAGGAGATCAACTTCCCGGATTCACAAGCCATGAATATGTTCTCAAGCCTATGGAACGCGGACCAGTGGGCGACGCAAGGAGGGAAGGTGAAGACTGACTGGAGCCTCGCTCCGTTCAAGGCCTACTTCAAGGGGTTCAAAAGCGACGCTTGCTTCTGGCAGGATCGCCAAAGCATCTCCAAATGTGCTAACCCTAAAGACCCTCGGAATTGGTGGGCTAACGAGGCTTTCTTCAAGCTTTCGTCTTCTCAGTTGGGGAAGATGAAATGGGTTCAGAACAACTTCATGATTTATAACTACTGCAAGGATTTCAAGAGATTCAAGGGAAAGTTCCCAAAAGAGTGCTCTCTTGGACAATTCTGATCGCTCATATGCCCAAACATTGCCCCTATGAATGAAATATCTAACAATCTAAGGGTGATACCTTGATTTCATTGTTTTCTTGTATTTATGATTTCAAACATATGATTTTCTGTTGTTATTTTCTTTCTTCTATTACTTTTATTCTTTTTTACTCATCCAATAATACATATACTCAATTACAATTATCAATTATGTGTTCTTGGGTGTACATTTGATTTCGCTAATGAGAATTTTGTGCTCTTGTACGTGT
Organism: Fagopyrum tataricum; assembly: GCA_002319775.1. Classification (NCBI taxonomy): domain Eukaryota; kingdom Viridiplantae; phylum Streptophyta; class Magnoliopsida; order Caryophyllales; family Polygonaceae; genus Fagopyrum; species Fagopyrum tataricum. The sequence goes on along the minus strand of CM008283.1, from coordinate 37,955,688 downwards.
TCGGCTCACTTTACATTTCATCATAGGATGTGTAACAAATTCAAGTCATGAATGTTTCCATTTGGACAATCAAATTCAAAATATCCTAAAACAAGAGTTTGAAAACCTTAGTGGTAGACAATTAGACATAGATGAATCTAATAGAAAGAAACAAAGTGACCAACTAATAAAAGAGAAAAACACGGCATTGTTATGGAAAATATGTACAAGGTATTTGTATATGATGTTTTATACACATATATCACATGCATGTCTTCTAGTAAAGATTGGTCAAGAAGTGAAGTAAATTGTACAAGGTGAATTATTCACCTTCTTACATCCTAATTTATTTTATTAGTAACTCCTCCAAGTTTTGGCTTATAAATAGAGGTCATTCTAAATGTTCTCTCCTCTCTTCCAAGATGCACCAAAGAGCAAGTTAGAAATCTACTCTTCTTGTTCTCTCATCTCTTTCAAATTCATTCTAAGTGTTCTTGAACACATTCTACAAAAGTCTAAGTAATCAAGAGTACAAAGCAATAATTTGATAACACGTTATCAGTACGAGGATTTTAAGTTACAACTGAGCTTAGATACTAAGGTATGTTCTTAAACATTTCTTAGTCTTTCATTACACAAAAATTATACAAGAAAATCTACTTGAGGATTATGCTCTATAGTTGCCCTTTACGGGATCTCCTACATCAAAAACTCAAGTTTTTTGAAACTTAACTTAATCCGATGAGTATGCTCTATAGTTGCCCAAACCGGGAACCTCTACACCAAAAACTCATTATTTTAACATGAGATCAAAAATAAATTTGTCAAAATAAAATTGTTTTTGGATTTATACTAAGAAACAAACAAAATTGAGATTTGCTTACCTCTTTTGACTAAGACCCACATTAATCTTCTTCCTTTTACCTCTCGGATTACGAACGAAGATTTCCCACCAAAATAATGATTATGATAATGATGATGATGTAAATGAGCACAAGACAAATGAAAAGCTCGATTAAAAACCGATTATTGTTGGCAACAAGTCGATGAGTAATATCGTCATCGGCCATTGACATGAGAGTTTTTTTTGGATCGAATATGGAGATGGAGTAAAAGGAGGAAGAAGATAAGGATGGTGAAAGAAAGTAAAATGGATGGATGGAGATTAAAGAGGGTAAAAATAACCGGTTTTAACTCATGGATCTTGTAACGTTCATTTATCCGTATGATTTCTTACTTGTGTCACACGATATTATACTTGTCTTTACATTTCTGATTATTGCTCTGACATACGCCACCTATTTAAATCTACATGCATTCTTTAATATTTGTACGACTCATCTACATGGCATCTACACCTATGAAATGTCTTTACTTTATTAAATTATGACTAATAAAATCATGCATATATGCTTAATATTGACATAAAATATAACTTTTATGTAGTAACCGATGGAAAGCATTGCAAAAAGAGAGTTTGACATTCTTGACTTGTCGGGCCAAAAGTACCTCGAATGGAGGGTAGATGCACTTGCCCATCTCAAGGCAAATGGCCTTGAAAAAACAATTGAGAATAAAAATGATGTCACTCACAAGAGAAGGCAAAAGCAATTGTGTTTCTTCGCTACCACATTCATGAAAGTCCCAAGACTGAATATTTATTTGTGGAGGATCCAAAATAGTTGTGGGAAAGCTTGAATGAAAGATATGGACACCAAAAGGAAGTTATTTTCCCACAAGCTCTATATGAATGGAACAACTTGAGGTTCCAGGACTTCAAGTCCATATCTGATTATAACAGTGTTATTCACAAGATCGCCTCCAAACTGAGATTATGTGGCCATGTGATTACCCAAGAAGAAAGGCTAGAAAGAACATTTTGTACTATGCATGCCACAAATGTATTGTTACAACAACAATATCGAGAGAGGTTTCAAGAGGTACTCATACCTCTTGAAAGTATTGTTGGTGGCAGAAAAGAATAATGAGCTCCTAATGAGAAACCACAACCCCATACCCACGGGATCAATAGCAGTTCCGGAAGCCAATGCCACTGACAAGGCATCCGAGCTAGGAAAAATGCAAGAGTTACAAAGGTTTGTAGCCCAAGGTTTTTCCCAAATTCCAGGGATCGATTATGATGAAACATACTCTCCGGTAATTGATGCAACTACATTTAGATTTCTAGGCGGCCTGACTGTCTTTGAAAAACTACAGATGCGCCTTATGGATGTCGTGACTGCATACTTATACGGGTCACTTGATACCAACATCTACATGAAAGTCCCACAAGGAATAAAATTGTCAGAGGCCAAATTCCTCAAAGCCACGAGAAATCTTTTCCATAAAATTGAGAAGATCCTTGTATGGATTAAAACAATCAGGACGAATGTGGTACAACCGCCTTAGTGAATATCTTCTCAAAGAGGGATATAAGAACAAGATTATATGTCCATGTGTTTTCATCAAGCGATCTCAAAGTGGATTTGCTATAATCGCAGTATATGTCGACGATTTGAATATCGTTGGAACTTCTAAACTCTAAACACTCTTAAGTTCTAACCCTAAGAGAGAAATTTTGAATTTTTAATACTAGTCCTAATTACGGCCGGGCCGGTCCGACAGCCCGCCCATGATTATACGTGGGTGGCCATGGGCTATGCATGTGGCCCGTACATGATGGGCATATTTCGGACAAGATTTTAAATTTAGTCCGATCCGTGTCCGACTCGAGCCCGGATTTGTTCAGGTTTACAAGGCAAGGTCCTGGTCGCTGGAGATTTTTGTCAAGTTAGGTATGGTTGTAATTGAATTAAAATAAGTAGATGTATCCAACATTGAGTGAAGTAACGTAAATATATTCATTGTTTCTAGTATAGTTGTTGAGTTGTTGTTCTTCCCCGCAACACTTTCCAATATGTGATCCATTATATACGAAGAATACATATTATGTACATGAATACATGATCAATACTGATAAAACAGTTTGAATAAACTCTAAAGTAAATGACGAAAAATCAGTCTAGAGTGACTGTTTAGTCAAGCACAAAGCATCAAACACAACAATATTTGTTTACGAGGTTCGGAGCAAGTCCTACGTCCCCGGGATCTCAAATATGATCCAATCTACTAGTGAATGAACCAAATCCAGACAAGAGTTACAGATACAGAAAGTTAAGAGTAAAAACCAAGAACAAAGAATAGAGAGAGTAGAAAGAACATCTAAACAATAACAAGAACATAATACAAATTTGTCTGTCGACACAAGATGCTTCCAAGATAAGAACCGTAGGAGGAACCAGCACTCGATCTCATTATCTGTTGGTGAGAACTCTCAGAAGAATCTTGGATCTCGGGAGGAGAAGAAGCTCTTCGCTCTCAGTCAAGATATAGGGCTTGAACATAAAGAGCGGCGAAGAAGGTGAAGAGACGAGGAGAGAAGAAGAGACGGAAGAGAGAGAAGCTCAAAGATCCGATCAGCTAGGGTTTGGAACAGCTCTAACCTTATATAGTATACGTCTTCATCAAACGATGTCGTTTGAGTTAATGAACCCGGTTTACTCTTATAATTCAAACAAAACTCAGAACCGGTTTCACCACGAGATCACAAGTTCGAACCACTTTGCCGGCTTATTATCTTAATAATTCACCCTCCTAACTCTTGTAGTTCGGGCTCATTCAATCTAGTAAATTTGGACTGCATATCTTCATCATCGATCCAGCCTTTATCTGCTAAGTAACTTCAGACAGATGAAGCAAGTCCTGCAGAAAACAAATTTCTCATTAGTCACAATCTTTGTACCAAAATCAGCAGGATTTTCCTCTCCTTTTATCTTCTTAATCATTAACTCTTTCTTGTCAATCTTCTATCGGATATAATGATACCTAACACCAATGTGTTTAGTTCTTTCATGATAGACAGGATCTTTACATAAGAACAAGGCACTTTGACTATCAGTATATATAGAAACAGTATAAGATTGGTTAAGAATTTCAGTTAGAATTCCTTTTAGCCACATAGCTTCTTTGGTTGCTTCAGTGACAGCAATGTACTCAGCTTCAGTCGAGGAGAGGGCAACAATAGATTGTTGTTGTGATTTCCAAGAAATGCAATTTCCACACCAAGTATACACATAAGCTGTAGTAGATTTTCTAGTATCTTTATTGCTTGCATAATCTGAGTCAACATAACCCACAAGTTCATTAGAATCACAGTGAACACCATATTCTAAAGCAAGAGAAGAAGTACCAGATAAGTATCTTAATAAAAACTTCATAGATGACTAGTGTTTGTAAGAAGGGTTAGACATATATCTACTCAAAACACTGACAGCAAAAGCTAAGTCAGGTCTTGTACAGACCATAGCATACATTACAGAACCTACTGCAGCATCATAAGGAATATTTTTCATATCTTCAACCTCTTGAGTAGTAAGTTGAGTTGTCTTAGTCAAATCAAGATGAGCACCAAGAGGTATAGAAGTAGGTTTAACAGATTTCATATTAAATTTGTCTAGCACTTTCAAAATATAATCATGTTGGGTTAACCAAAATTTTCTTTTATTTCTATTTCTAACAATAGTAATTCCAAGGATTTTCTGTGCAAAACCAAGGTCTTTCATATCAAAAGTAGCTTTTAGAGATGTTTTAATGTCTCTAATATTACTCTTAGACTTGCTAATTATCAAGATATCATCAACATATAACAGAACATAGAGAGGACATTAAATTTTAATAAACTTGAAGTATAAGCAAGAATCATAGGAACACTGAGTAAAGCCAAGAGCTTTCATACACGAGTCAAACTTTTTATTTCACTGTCTAGGTGACTACTTCAAACCATATATAGATTTATTAAGCAAACAGACATGATTAGGAAACCTTTCATCAATATATCCTTTAGTTGACTCATGGATATAGTTTCATCCAAATTACCATGTAAGAAAGTTGTCTTAACATCCATTTGGTCAATATCATAATCAAATACAACAACAATAGATATAAGCATTCTCAAAGTTTTATATTTCACCACAAGAGCAAAGATATCATTATAATCCTCCCCTCCCCTTTGGGTAAAGCCTTTAGCAACTAATCTGGCTTTAAACCTAGACGGATCAGTAGAGTTTTGACTTTCTTTTACCTTGTAAACTCATTTATTCCCAATCAATCTAACATTTTTAGGTTTAGGAACAAGAGTTCATGTGTTATTAACTTTCATAGACTCAATTTCTTCATTCATGGCATGTTTCCACTCATTACAATGTTTAGAATTTACAGCATGCTCAAATAACTCATGAATAGGAACAGAAATTACTTCAGCAATTAAGAAGGCATATTTTATAACATACTTATGTATATCATTTCTATTTTCAACTAAATTCACATACTTTGTATTAGGTTTCTTATGCCTATGTTCTCTATCCCTAGTCAACTGATAATCAGATAAAGAAGGCATAGAATCTATCACAATATCATTGTTATCAATAGCAGGCAGTTCAGAAGACCAAGTAAGTAAGTCAGAAGTAGAATTTAAAGTGTGAGAGATTAGAATTGCTCATTGTCCCTCCTAATTGTAGAGGTGTAGTTGTTGACTGATCTCTTGAGATGGAAAGTAAAGATTTTGTTGAGGAATCTGAGTGACTAGAGGTAGTGTTAGTGACTACATCTCTCAACAAAATCTTACTCCCCCTCGAGAAATTATAGTCAGCATAGTCATTCTCATCATCTTCCTGAGTGATATCTGTATCATCACTTGGTTCATAGAATGATGAATCTGTTTCCCTGTCATTATTCTCATAATTGACATTAGTAGTAATCTTGAAAGGAAATTCATCTTCAACAAAGGTAACATCTCTACTTATAGTGATTTTGTAAGCTCCAGATTGTAGGATTAAAAGTTTATATACTTTAACACCTATAGGATATCCTATCATAACACACTTTTGTGCTCTAGGATTAAGCTTACCATCAGATTGTTTAGCATAAGCAACACATCCAAAAACTCTTAGATGTGTGAGATTAGGAGGTTTTCCAGACCAAAGTTCTTGAGGTGTTTTAAAACTTATAGCACTAGAGGGTGATCTGTTAATGAGGTAGGCAGCTGTAGTCACTGCTTCACCCCATAGATAATGTTTTAGGCCAGAGGAAATTAACATACATCTAGCTTTTTCTAAAAAGAGTTCTATTCATTCTTTCTGCAACACCATTCTGTTGAGGTGTACCTTGGACAGTTAAATGTCTTTTAATTCCATTTTCATGACAAAATTGATTAAATTCTGTATTACAGAATTCCAACCTATTATCAATTCTAAGGCATTTCAACCTATAATTGGTTTGACCTTCTACTGTAATTTTCCAGTTTTTAAAGTTTTCAAAAGCATCACTTTTATTTCTAAGAATATACACCCAAACTTTTCTAGAGAAGTGATCTATTAAGGACATAAAATATTTTCTACCCCCAGTGGTTTCAATATGAGCAGGACCCATAAGTCAGAATGCACATATTCTAAGGGTTTACTTGCCTCATATTCATATTTATTAAACACATTTCTAGTAGCTTTATCTAGTATGCAAGTCTCACAGGACTTAAGATCACTAGGTTTATTTGATAAGATTCCATTTTTTAAAAGATAGTAAAGGCCTTTATTGCCTATATGTCCTAACCTATAGTGTCAGGTTAAGGTCTGTTCATTTGTAAGACAAGCAGGTGAATCAACATTATTCAACTCAGGAGTTCCAATCACATGATAAAGGCCATTCTTTTTAATACCTTTAACTAGAACTTTTTCATTTCTAGTGATAGATCTAATTCCAGAATGTGTATTAATATCTTTAGATCATCAAACATATTTTCAGATAACAGATTTCTCCTAAGTTCTGGAATCCATCTAACATTCTGTATAGTTCTAACTTTATTATCATGCATTCTGAAAGGAACAGAACATGTGCCTTTTATAGCAAGAGAAGTATAGTCTCCTAATCTTACTTCTCCTTCATCATTTTATGTAAAAAATCAAAATGACATTCATGAGGAGTTGCATGCATTGTACATCCAGAATCAAGAATCCAAGCATTTGAATCAGAATTACATGAAGTATAAAGCATGTCAGAACAAAGCAACAATTCATTATTACAGTAAGACATATTTTCACACAAGGCAGAAGTTTCATTTTTATTTGACTTATCAGCTTCATCACTTTTCTTTTTCCTGCATTGTGGAGTTTTGTGTTCCTTTTTACCACAGTAATAACATGTAATAACCTTTTCTTTGTCCTTTTCAAAAATATTATCTTTGTTCCTATGAACAAAGCTTTCTAAATTTCTATTTTTAGCCTTAAACGTATTCTGATTGCTTTTAGTTCTATCCTGATATTTATTCTTAGCAAACATGATCTCATTTTTAGGTTCTCTGGAACTAGCCTTAACTTTGAAAATTTTCATTTCTTTATTTTTCTGTAAGATAACTTCTAGCAGTTTTTTTTAGTTAAATCTTGATGACCATATTGTATAACATCTTTAAAATTGTTAAACTGAGCAGGTAAAGAATTCAAGATTATAACAGCTTGATGTATATCATCAATTTTGTCACTACAATGTTCTAGGTCAAGTGTCATCCTAAGAAAAGCATCCAGATTATCATTCAATGTCATATTAGTATCCATTTTAAAATGAAATAATCTGCACAACAAAGAGATTCTACTAGGCATGCTTTTTACCAGAAATAAAGTTTCCAAAGTATTCCAGAGAGATTTAGTAGTAACTTGAGTTAGGACTTGTCGTCCTACTTCATCAGTTAGTCTCAACATAATCTTAGAGTGAGATATCTAATCCAACTCTTCCTTTTCCTCCTCCTTTGTATTTTCTGGAAAGTCTTGAGTGATGGATCTCCAAAACTTTTCCCTTATTAAAATGGTTTTCATTTTGACCTGCCACATAGCAAAGTCAGTATTGCCATCAAAGGGTTTAATTTTTGTTGTATCAGTCATTCTACTCGTCACAGTCACTTAACAAACCTTGACAACTATCCGGGAAACACTTTATACCAGATCTAATCTCAAGATAACACAACAGTCTCCAGAAGAGCGGCAAGAATCAACTCTTGCAAGCACTCTTGGAATCTATTGGTCTTCTAGAGATTCAATCAATGGATGGTGATCTCCAAAGGAAATGAAGTCAAAATAAGTGAGGACAAGAGAAATTTTAGTCAGCAGTATAGATCAAGGCAACTAGCTTCTATAGGAAGCGAAACTACACTTAAGATCTAACACAACAAAAAACCTACAGCGGAAGATTAAAGCAGAAAAGACAAGAAATAAAATAAAAGCCCTAAAAAATCTAGGTTTATCTAACTTTTTGAAACTTAGAAGATCGCAAACGTTTCGAACCTCCAGTCAATGGACACACAGTTAACGGCGACCTATGTTCAAGAAAGAGTCAAGCAAAACACAAGATTTTCAGGGAGAAAAAACAAAGAACGAACCTCTGATACCAATTTGATAAAACAGTTTGAATAAACTCTAAAGTAAATGACGAAAAATCAGTCTAGAGCGACTGTTTAGTCAAACACAAAGCATCAAATACAACAATATTTGTTTACGAGATTCGGAGCAAATCCTACGTCCCCGGGATCTCAAATATGATCCAATCTACTAGTGAATGAACCAAATCCAGACAAGAGTTACAGATACAGAAAGTTAAGAGTAAAAACCAAGAACAAAGAATAGAGAGAGTAGAAAGAACATCTAAACAATAACAAGAACATAATACAATCTGTTTGTCGACACAAGATGCTTCCAAGCTAAGAACCGTAGGAGGAACCAGCACTCGATCTCACTATCTGTTGGTAAAGAACTCTCAGACGAAGCTTGGATCTCGGGAGGAGAAGAAGCTCTTCGCTCTCAGTCAAGATCTAGGGCTTGAACAGAAAGAGCGGCGAAGAAGGTGAAGAGACGAGGAGAGAAGAAGAGACGGAAGAGAGAGAAGCTCAAAGATCCGATCAGTTAGGGCTTGGAACAACTCTAACCTTATATAGTATACGTCTTCATCAAACGATGTCGTTTGAGTTAATGAACCCGGTTTACTCTTATAATTCTATTGGAGATAATTTGTCCCACATCGAAAGATTGGAACTTCCGAGCCTAGTATATAAGGTCGGTGGGTTACTCCTCCTATTGCCAATTGGTTTTAGGATGGAACCTCATCGGGTTTATGTGTTGTGTTTGGGCCTACCGTGCATGTGCGCTCGGATGCACACGACCCCCGCTCTACCAGGTCCGTCTATATCGGACTTTGACAAATTCAAACAAAACTCAAATACAAACTATACATTAATTTTAGGTGTACATATCATGATTACGCGAAGCTTTTTGGTCCAAGCTTACTTAATAAAGGGATTTCATAAATCTCAGTTATAATCATAGCAAACCTTAAACCAAACAATATGAGAATTTTCTGCTTAGATTTTTGGGTTTTGTTTTGTTTAGTTTTAGAGCATTTTCATTGGATCATGTCATTGTTGGTTTCTGGTCGACGTGCCTACTTATATTTCCCATTGCTCGAAACGCGTCCCTGCAGCAGAAGTCGGACCAAGTCGAACCAAAATGGAAACAAAGCATTTTCAGTTTTATAAACAATATTTTCAACTCTAAAATATTTAGAATATCACAATATTTCATTGTTGAACACCACTAAAAAAAAACTCAAATAAAATATATAAAAGAGCGACATCACAGGTGAAATATAAGTGTTGGGCATGAATTCCTGCCAGCTATCATACCAAATAAATAACATTATAATTTCAACAAACTCGACCGTATGCATGCTTAATGTCGTTGTCTTTATATATAAATATATGGACTGCAATGACAACAGATAGAACTACAACCTCACAACAGCTCCATCAAAACACCATACGAGCTTCTCCGAGATGGAAACTCTTCGAAGAGCGTTGCTCGTGGCATTGTTGGTTGCATCAATCGCATTGGTTGCCGTCGAAGCGAGTCTCTCCAAAGCAACCTACTTCTACTGGGCTCGTGATCGAGGGCTCATCACCGGCGACGATGCCCTTGAGCTTCACTTGAACAAGCACGGAGGTATGTAATTCATTAATGATGAAAATATGTTTTGGGTATACAACGTATTGTACGTCATACATATATATATATATTTTGTAGGATCCGGGATCACATCCAAGGCAAGCTTCTTGTATGGAAAGATTCAGCTGAACATTAAGTTGGTGAAAGGAAACTCTGCCGGAACCGTCACCACTTTCTACGTGAGTGAACGATACGTGAAAATTATCTCACATCTATTATATTTATAGAATTTTAACTTTTTTGCTTAACTTATGATAATTGTGTCTATAGTTGTCTTCTGTGGGAGACAAGCATGACGAGATTGATTTCGAGTTCTTAGGCAACCAAACCGGTCAGCCTTATACCATCCACACAAACATTTTTACGCAAGGATTTGGACAAAGAGAGATGCAGTTCAAGGTTTGGTTTGACCCGACATCGGATTACCACACCTACACCATATTCTGGAACCCTTACGCCGTCGTGTAAGTGGGTTCCTTCTATTTATTTTTTCATTACATTGATTTTAAGATGAAACCTCATGTATTTTCATGCAGGTGGCTTATCGACGACACTCCAATTAGAGTGTTCAGGAACTACCACGACAAGGAGATCAACTTCCCGGATTCACAAGCCATGAATATGTTCTCAAGCCTGTGGAACGCGGACCAGTGGGCGACGCAAGGAGGGAAGGTGAAGACCGACTGGAGCCTCGCTCCGTTCAAGGCCTACTTCAAGGGGTTCAAAAGCGACGCTTGCTTCTGGCAGGGTCGCCAAAGCATCTCCAAATGTGCTAACCCTAAAGACCCTCAGAACTGGTGGGCTAACGAGGCGTTCTTCAAGCTTTCGTCTTCTCAGTTGGGGAAGATGAAATGGGTACAGAACAACTTCATGATTTATAACTACTGCAAGGATTTCAAGAGATTCAAGGGGAAGTTCCCCAAGGAGTGCTCTCTTGGACAATTCTGATCATCGCTCATATGTCCAAACATTGCCCCTATGAATGAAATATCTAACAAGCTAAGGGAGGGTGATATCTTGATTTCATTGTTTTCTTGTATTTATGATTTCAAACATATGATTTTCTGTTGTTAATTTCTTTCTTCTATTGTTTTTATTCTTTTTTACTCATCCAATAATACATATACTCAATTACAATTATGTGTTCTTGGGTTTACATTTGATTTCGTTAATGAGAATTATGTGCTCTTGTGTTCGGCTCACTTTACATTTCATCATTATAGGATGTGTAACAAATTCAAGTCATGAATGTTACCACTTGGACAATCAAATTCAAAATATCCCAAAACAAGAGTTTGAAAACCTTAGACATAGATGAATCTAATAGAAAGAAACAAAGTGACCAAAATCGATCGTTACTCTAATAAAAGAGAAGAACACGGCACTTCTTTATAATTGTAAGTTTGTAACGCACGAGTCTCGATCAACCACGACTATGTGAGTACTTCCATCCACGACTACACCCTTGTAAAATAATATAATTACATATCAATAATAAACAAACCTCGTAATGAGAATATTACATCAATAATAAACAAACTTGTGGCAGCCCTTCGACCTTATATATTGTGCAAGCACACATGTGTCAAAAGGCCAACTTATAATACCAACAAGGTTTCTTCTTGAAACAAATTGATAGTACTATGAGCACGTAGTTTAGTAAGTTTATATCATACTAGATATCTTTGTCTAATCAACATGGTACAAGATGATAATATCCCACATCTTTACACATCCCTTCATGAGTAGCACATGAGGATGATGATCCATTTTAAGATTTTATAATTAGTATGCACTCGTTGCATTTTACTATTTTCTAGATACTATACATATAGAAGATGGAAAATAGAACTTAAAAGGTGGATTATGGGTTATCAAGCTTGTGTATAATTTGTTGTATTTGAGGGAGCAAAACGGTTTGATTTGGATCATGGGTTATCAAGCTTGTGTCAAATGGTTGTATTTGAGGTATCGAGTGAAAATGTTCACATCACAAATTAACAAGCCCCGATTTATATTTGGTCAACCAGAATTGTGAAAATCGGTCATAGGAGTAATCCAACAAGCTTACATACTGAACCGTATGGGTCATGGAGTACTCCGTCAAGCTTACATACTATACCGTAAGCACATAACGAGACTACCCAACAAGCATTTCATGTTGAATGGGATATTTTCATTCTCCACGTAGGAATTTTCAAGTGGAATCAAATTTGGGACTTGGGACTTACAGTTACAGAAATAAACATGATACTCATAACATTTTTTTAAACCATTAGTAGTACAAAACCCTGTGATTTGGATGGTTGTGTAATTTACACTTTATAGTTTATACTATAACAAAGGGGCAGGGAATAGCCAAACCAGCGAAATTATGCAAGAGGACGTGAATGAATCAAGGAAATATTATCCAATTTAAATAAATAGCCCCATCTAATTCCAAAATTCACCCAATTGAGCACATCTAGCATAATTTTGAGATTTTTCTCTCTTTTTTTTACACAAAATGCTAGAGATGTTATGCTGTATTCTCTCTTTTGTTCAGGCAGCATAAGTTAAATTGGTGTGGCTGATAGGGACTCAAAATTTTATACAAAAACACCAGCGCCCAATACAAAACTTGTTGTAAGGCAATAAATATCCCAACATAGGTATAATAAACACCAACTTTTTTGACACTTCCATGTAAGAGATGATTACTTACCCAAGTCACTTGCGGAATACCAAAACCGGCCTGTTAAATCCTGCTACGGAACCAGCTACACTGGGAGCTACATGTTCAACGTATCTAAATCCTATCTGAAGAGACAAACAACAAGAATACATCAGCTTCTCTTGATAAAACAGCAAAACTAAATCAAATGCTCTGAATCATTAATCATACCTTATCAAGGAGTATATCCTGAAAGTCTTCAGGGAAAAGCATTATGTTTTTATAATGGAATGATGTTTTCTGCATATACAAGCCATAAAATGTCAATAACATAGTTAGCAACTGCATATCCCAACTTATGATAACAATAACAGTAAAAGTGATGGAGGAGCAATATGAATACAGCATACCTCACTAGCACGCCGATTACTAGAATACGACTTCCATGGTTGAGGTTCTACAACAAAAATGCCTCCCTGATGATCATAAAAATAAGTTAAATGCCTCATATGTTCAAATACTATATGTATTAACATAAAGTAAGAATTTTGATATCATATCTGCAAAAAAGAATAAGGGTGACAGACAATCAACATACTATACGTACCGGTTTTAGAAGTCTCCATATCTTTGCAAAGAATGTCAGTAAACCATCGTCCCCCCAATTAAGATGGATCCACTTTGTTACACTCAAGCTGTAGATAAAACATGCACCCAATATCAAAAACCAACAGTATACATAGTACCAGAGGAATCTTATGCCTTATATCAATGTGATGCTTCTATTTCCCATACTTCGCCGAATCTAGATTCATATCAATTCTAGATAACAGTTTCTTCGACTTTTGTTCTCATCAAGTACACAAATTCATTCACTTAATGTGACTTAAACAGCATAATGTTTTCAATTTTTATGACTTCACAATTTGTTTGAAGTCAGCCATATTAAAGAGGATGAAGTATGCAGCAGTTACACCAGAAAGGGTGATATCGGTTTAGAGTTCTAACCAAACGATGGTGTCATAGTACTCCAACGGCAATGGACGCCTACTGTCGACAAAATTTTCACTACGAAATGAAACTATGTCAGTGAGGGGTTTTTGCTTTTGTTGCTCTGCACTCAAAGATATACGTTCAACCTGCTCATCATGATTTGCAACCTTCTCATCCTTGGCCACTCCCTTCTTCAAATGGCGCTCTTCCTGTTTAAGGTTAAACCATGCTTCTCTAATTCTATCTACAATTTATAGAAGATATAGCTCATTCAGGTGAGATGAGTAAGAACATGCATAGCTATCAGCCTATCTCATAAACAAAAAACTGAAGCTTAAATCGGTTGATCAAATAACAAAAACAAAATGCATGCACGAGAGATAGAGTCTATATTGCTTACCCTCATCAATATCAATTCCAAGGAGCGATCGACAACAAAATTTCTTTGCTGCATAAATTACAGAATGCACCAAACTAAAATCAGAAATGGAATTCCTGAAAGACATAATCTGAATAGTACAAAAAAATTAAGTTTGCCGGTATCAAACTAACAATCATGAAATAACCAGATTACCAATATTAATTGTTATAAGCCCACTGTTGCAGCCTACATCAAGGCAATCCTTGTCATAAAACCAGTCTTCCTGAAACAACTTGAACCTCGGATCTTCCTCTATGTTAGGAAGCTGGAAAAAGCAGGATCTTTAACTAATCAAACCAATAGACTAATGGCACTGCTAGATCACCATTTCAGATATGGCATACAAAAAGCAAAAGAACAAACACCTCACAATCACATAGACCCAAAAGTGAACATAAAATGAAGATGGATCACAAGCAGCCATAAATTATTCTGATACTGTTGTTTTTCTGTAAGGTTAGCACCAACTCCAAAGCACGCACCTTATCATGTCAAAAGATAATATAATGGTAAAAAATTCATCAGCTCAAATTTTCTACAAAATTATCCACTGTTTCCACAATTAAGGGGGTGGATCACACAATCGAAACATATTCTTTATATTTCCTAATTCAACAACAGTATGAGGGGGTTAGGACACTGAAGGAGATGGATGTTGTGAACTGCATACCGAACTGCAGATTATTATAGATTTTAATATATTTCTATTATTCCCCAATGTCGGTTTTTTACTTCGACTTCCCATTTCCCTCACTACTTCCATGTTTTCCCTTACTTGTTTAGTTGCTGGTTTATTAGGATTGGATCTTTTATTAAATATTAGGAGACTTAGTAATTTTGCTTTGCTGTAAAAAAAAAAAAAGGAGCTACAGGTTGTGATGGAGGAGGCTTGAATATTGAACTGAATACAGAACTGAAGATTCTTCAAATTTCCCATGTTAGTGATTCTTTAGTACAAAACTACAAATTCTGCTTTTTGCAAGATTCTTGCTACACAGTTCTAGAAGTGAGATCATTGCTTCTAGTAGGGTTCTAACAGCATTCAAGAAAATGAACAGAAGCTTTCACCCCATGAAGGAAGATTACGTTGGGCAAGAATTTAAAGAGTGATAGAGAAAAGAGTGTTACACGGTAGCCATAATAATGTTTATAATTTCCGTAAGGGGCAAACTCTTTTGCCTTGCTTTTCTTTGCTTCTGCTTTTCCACCTCCAACACCAGCTCTTTTTTCTTTGTTCCCATTTTGACACTTTGGATTTTCTGCAGCAGCGTCCTGTTGATTTGCCATCTAGGAAGTTGCTGCAGAGAAAGAGAGGGGGTTTAGGTACTAGGGTTGTGCATTTTGGGATATCTTAACCAATTAAACTAATCTGGGTTAGTATCCACTATCCACCACACTAAGTTCTTCTGTTGGTCATCCCAAGTCTGGGAAGTAATCTGAATCATAATCCAGTATTAAGTTCCAACTTTATATTTACATTGCATTCTTGTACAACTCCATGGCAATTGAAGGTTTCACTATCAAAACCTATTTCACTCACTGTCCATCAATTTAGTCAATAATCAGTATTATCAATTTATCAATACAGTCATAGTGAATAAAACTACTCAAATGGAGCCATATAGTTATGTGAGTCTTGTGTTTATCTCGAATCTCATTGTCTAATATATATAAAACTGAAAAAGAATGAGAGAGGCTCACTGGCCCAGAGACAAACGAACCTGAAGTGCACTGCTTAGAGGTACGTGAGAATTGAGACTGAGAACAGAGACAAGCCCGAGAGAAACCGGAGATTTGAGACGGTAGAAAGAAGACTAATTTGAAGAACGGAGACTGAGAGGGTAGGGCTCGCACTCGCAGGCAGGGATCGACGGGCTCCTGAGCAATTCGGTGGTAGTCGCAGGGCAGAATTGGTGAAGGGAGATAGAAGAGCTGCAGAGAGAGAGGAGAGTAGAGGAGGCAAGGGACGAAGTAATTGAACCCTAAAACCAAACAAAGTTTCCCGGTTTCCCCTACGTTTACTTTATGTACAAACCGTTTCGTTTCCTCAATTCTCTGGTCAACGAAACGTTGAATGTTTCCGACATGTTTCCCACCGCGGTTTCCCCTACGTTTACTTATACTTTAACTAGTTTAGATCCCGGCAGGATATTATAAAAAGAATTGAGTTAACATCAAAAAAAAAAAAAAAAAGAATTGAGCTCAACTGTTAATCTACATTGTAAATAGTTAAATTTATTGTTTTAAAATATTATTTCGAACCAAAATAAAAATTAACTAACACATTTAAATGATTAATATTTTTCGTAATAAACATATACACTAATGAAAGAAAGTTAATAAGTTCGTGTAATTCATTCTTTCTCGATCTTATGTTTATTTAATTAAACTCATAGATTTTAGACTTGCTTTAGTAATTAAAAAAAACTAAGTTTGAAAAACGGAGGATTTTATATTGGTTACTTCTTTGTAAATAAATATATATTTTTCGTAACAAAGTTTTAATAATTAAAAAAAACTAAGTTTGAAAAACGGTAGGATTTTATGTTAGTTACTTCTTTGTAAATAAATATATATTTACGAAACTTTGATTTCTTATCATTAGTTTTAATAAGTATCAATTTTTGTCCATAGTGAACGATTTAAAATGTACTAAATGAGAAGTTAAAAGTTTGAATTTAGTGGACATGATTTGATTAAAAAAATATTACTTTAAATTTTAATAAAATAAGTAAACCTAAACGGTATCAAGTCTCAAATTCCAAAATAATATTTAACAAAAAAAATTAAATAAAAGCTGTTTAGTTTTGTTTAAAAGTCTTTAGTTTATTTAATTTAAAAAAAAGTTTGATAGCGATAATACGTTTACTAAAGTATAATAAATAAATTTGAATGATAGATGGAATTTAAGAAAAATAAATGGATATCTCCAAATTACATTTTGTTGTTAATTAATTGATCCAATTGGAAACATCGACACTCAACACCATTTTTTTCATTGATCCCGAACTTCGTGTTTTCATCCGCGAATAACTCAGAAAAATTCTCGTAAAACAATCATAACCAATATCGCACAATCTTTATAATAAGATTTACGTTATTCCGGCACATATTTTTTTGCCTAACCTTTTAAAATATATTTTAAAAAATATAAAAACATTTCCGGCACATATTTTTTTGCCTAACCTTTTAAAATATATTTTAAAAAATATAAAAACATTTCCGGCACATATTTAGATTTGAAAACATATAATCGATGATAAGTACTCGAATACAGAATTCACTGAGCCTACGGAGCTCAACATTACGCAAAACTCGGCACAAAGATATACACCGCGATCTTTTGCCTTATCCTATCTTGCATCCCAATTTCCAGCCTTTGGCTCAATCTCGAAAGCCTCCTAATATCCTATAACGTTTGAAAAACGCTATAAGATAGAGTAATAGCGTTTTTATAAACGCTATGACATACCCCAATATAATAGGGTTACATCTTTTCATAGCGTTTGTGCAAACGTTATGAAAAAGTGGACCTATTATAGCGTTTATTGAAACTCTATGAAAAAGTGGACCTATTATAGCGTTTATTGAAACTCTATAAAAAATTGTACATTAATAGTGTTTGCTGCTGTGAAAAACTGTACAGTAATAACGTTTGTTGGAACGATATGAAAAACATTATGGAAAAGTGAACAATAATAGCATTTCCTGAAACGCTATAGAAATAAGGTCATTTACAACGTTTTATGAACGCTATGGAAATCAGGCCAAGCTTAGCGTTCTTGCAATCGCTATGAAAATTTTAATGGAAACGTTATGAAAAATTTAATGGAAACGCTATGAAAAGCACTTTGGATATGCTATAGAACTAAAAAATAGCGTTTTCCACAAAAGCTATAGAACCCAACAATAGCGTTTTCCATAAACGCTATAGAACCCAATAAAATAGTGTTTCCATAAACATTGTAAAACCTAACAATAGCTTTTTCTATAAACGCTATAGGAATCCAATAATGACAATTCTAATCAAATAACAATATTTTCATAATCCAATAATCCCAACTTTAATCTAAAACTGATAACCAACTAGATAACCAACTAAATGTGATATAGACTTGCTTTAATACTCTAGAGGAAGATACAAAAAAGTATGCGAAATTTACAAAGAATCATATTAGGTAATAGGATGATCTCGTAGGTGATCGACAACCGGATGATTTGCTATGTACTTCTCGTGCTTCTATGTTTGATATAAGACGAACTTCGTAGAGATCATTCTCTCCTTTAACTACATTGAAAGTGTTTTTTCTTCCTTTCTTTTTCGGCTAATACTCCCTTGAGGCTTAAAAGCAAATCAAGCATCTTGTTTCAATGTGAGTTTAGTGCTTACCCACTTCATTTGTAATACCAGGTCCGAAAAATGAAGTAAATTTTGCATGAAGAAATTGAAGTTTTAGAACCTCTTTGCGGTTTAGGTACCTCGTAACATAAGACTCAAATAAATTATCTGTCTTTGTTCAAACTTTGATAGCTTCAAAGCTTTAGTTTCAAACACAAGAACTAAGCAGTATTTACCATCTCTAGTGACCTTATCAAAATAGACAATAAAACAAAAACAAGGTGAAATAAAGTAACATAGAAAATGTTAAATACATTCAAAAAAAATCACATAAGTCCTATACTTGTTTATATAAGTGGCCTACACAAGTAAGAGAATTATACTTCCTCACGGATCATTTTCAAAACTGGACAGCTTCTTCGTGGGATGCCATTACTGTGTGATAGATAAAAATATCAATAAGACGAAGCACAAGCTTATAGAGTCATATATTGCAATATTATGATTACAATAAGATAAGCTAAGACTATAGTTGAGGAATAAAGTATTGCATATCTGAATTCGCAAAATTCCAGGGGATGTGGCAACTGAGAAGTATTCATACCAGACAAATATTGATCATTCTCAAAGCTTCATCTAAATGTTGTTCATCTTCATACGGGTATCTAGTCACATCACTTCTGATCTACTCAAGGCATTAAACAAGTTATCATTCGCCTTAACCAGATTCAAAGTAGAATTAGATATTTATGTTTCAGAAGCAAAATATCAAAATTTTGAACCTGATTTAAAATTTTAGTTGAGCATTTTTTCCCCCCTCAATTTTTCAGCATCTGAATATGTCAAGCATGGAACAGTCTTGAGCTCTACATACTACAAGACGGGAAGAGTCATTTCCCTGTAATCTCTTCATTTCTCCCTTAGTTTTCATAATAAACATGAACTCCTAGGGTTGGAAATTCACTTGCAACTAGTGGAACCAACCCATAATCTGTTCATTTTTAGCTTTAACTATTCAAAGAAGGCAAGATTAGAAAATTGTAGACAATAGAGCTTCAGACTGAGTTTATAAAGAGGACAACTTACATGGCAACGTAGGTTGTCTGTAATTGAATTGTAAGATTAAATTGTTCAAAGAAAACATTTCATAACATCATACTAATATTGATGCATTCTAGTTGTATTGTTGCTCTTTAAGGTTTTATTTGTACTTGATATCACTTAATTAAGGAGATTTGTGAAAGTTCAAGATGCATTCACAAGAGAAATATCACCAACACTGCCCTTCTCCAAAGGTAATTCACTAAACTACAGTTTTTACTTCATTACTTATCATATTTTCACCACAAAATAACTACTACACGTTAAAATTCAAGCTTACAAATGTAACTTGAAAATATAGGGTATTGTTATATTGGGCCTTGTAGTCAGGACTTTCCCAATCAAAACTATTGAAGTAGAAACAACACCCTCATCTGTCTCCCCATGCTTTAAAACAATTAATGCATTCATCGTCTGTCAAGTGAATTTCGTTTTTACCTTTCCCCACCCAATCCATGCTTACGCTATGGACAAGAGTGCTAGTGGACACAGGGAGGGAGGAGGCGAACAGTGTCGTTTGCAATGGAAAGAAAGATAGCACTACACGCAAGGGATGGTAACGACCTAGCCCCACGGCTTCGTCAAAGGAAAAGCCAAAGCATACAGAGATAGTTGTTGTTGTATAGTTGTTGTGTAGTCCGGTTCAAATAATCAATACTCATGTATAACATGTGTACCTTCTAGATGAAGATTATATAACCCCAAGAGAAAAGTCGCGTCACCGTAAATATAAAATATATAGTATCCTGGCCAAGTCGTTTCCCTGATGACTATGTTATTCTCTCCTTACTCTAAGAAGCTTTATAAGAAAATGCAAGTGTTGTAAAAGAAAAGAAAAAATATGCGACCAAGTGGTCGACTTAAGACACTTCAAGAGTGGTTTGGGTTAAGTGACCTCAGTCGAGTCCCCTAGGCAACTTCAATCGAGTCACCTTGACAACTTCGACCGAGTGAGATTTTTGTAGCTTTTAACTTTGGTCGAGTAAACAACAAAGAAATGTAAAAGATGAAATCAAGTATAAAAAATGACTAGGGGTTGAGATTAGTTCTCCCAATCATTGCTAATGCAATATTTATACACATTATAATGCCATAGAGTGAAAACTATATGCTCAAGTGCTCAAATAAATGATGACTAAACGGCTGTGTGCATGAATATATGAATGCAAGGTCTAAGCATGCTAGTTCAGGCAACATAGTACCTCACATGGTGTTTGCTATTGGTAAAATGTCAGTCAACTACGGTCTCAAACTAGTGATCAATATGAAGTAATCGAGCCTCACATGGTGTTTGCTATTGGCTTTCATAAATCATAAGGATCTAGAATAGACTTGCACTTCATAAACCAACAATCAATTATTCCTCACATGGTGTTTGTTATTAGAATAATTGAAGTACTAAATCTAGCAATATAGACATCTACAAAATGCATCACTAGATTATGAAATTACTTATGAGTCTCATTCATATTAGCCGGCCAAATAGTAACACATAGGATCATGCTTAAAACTAAAGAAAGCGCATAAAGTAACAATCCAAGCAAGTTTAGCATCAGACTTTCATATTAGTTTAAGCATAGACCCTAGTATTCTAATCGGTTTAACCTCCTATATGCTCACTCTCATGCTTTGATACTCACATAAATTCTTGGCATTATAATGATACAAATACTACGTAGCTTTGGATTGAGATTTTCACCCCAATCCCTATATGAGACTACTCACTCATGTTGAGTGAAGAAAACACAAAAATCGAACAACAAGTCATGCAATCCATGAAATCGAGAGAGAGAGAGAGAATATCAAACAACTAAGAGAGAATCGAATTACCAAATAATTAAGGAAAGTAGCGTTGAATCCAACTTGATTCGACACAATTTAGCGACAACTCTGCACAAACTTCTTACAACTCGGCGGAACTCGGACTCAACTCGACCCTAATAAGGAGACTCGGCTCCGAAAATGAGAGAAACTAAGAAATATTTGTGGAGTAGTGAATTGGTATTTGATCTTATGCAGCTAAGCCTCTTTAAATAGGTTGATAAGTGGAGGAAATTGGCACGGATCACCCCCAAGCTTGGCAAGGATTGCAAACATCAAATTCCCTTGTAACCATCGTCACGTGGCGAGTTGGTTACAACGGCACAACATATCGATCAAGTCGACCCTGAAGTGACTCGACTCACGTTGAAAAGTAAGTCGGTGACACTGTTGTCTTCTTGAGTCGAACGGGTTGCCTGACTTGTCCATCACTTGAGTGACGCTTGACATGTCTTCTGCCTTGGCTCAATGTTCTTTCTTGGGAGAGCCTAAGTCTTCAAGCCCGAGTCGATTCGTCCTTCTTTGTGCGAGTGAAGCGGAGCCTTCAGTAGGGTTGCACATGCAACTCGGCCTTCTAAACTTGCATCTCCGGATGATCTTTTGCCATTCCTTATTCTACTTTAATGCTCCGGAGCTTCTCTTTGCTTCTTCTTTCCTATCTTCCAACCTGTATGAGGAAAGAGTTGTTTTCTTGAGTCATTAAATGTACATTTAAACTCCATTTTGACCTAGAATCACCTAAACACAAGAGACAAACGGGAGTAGATCGACATTCTTTGATGAAAATAAGCTCTATTAAAAAAGTAAATGCCTAAACCCATGAAATTCAACTAAAAACACATGAAAACAACTCTACAAAAGATAGTATAAAAACATGCTATCAGTTGCTTGGAAATCGCTACGGGACCCGTGCTCCTAGAGTTTTCCTTCAATTTGTGTTCACCAGCTCATATGGCAACACTAGTTGGTATCTCATATTTATTCTTACTCACATACATGATATCCTTCTAATGATAGCCCGCAATGTTTTTTTTTTTTGAAAATGGCAAGCGATTAGATTGATCTACCTCCTAGAGTTAGTCCAACCTAAAACATCATTGCGGATGAGAACACGAAGTCGGGATCTTCAGAAAAATTGGTGTTGGGGATCGAAATTTTCAAATGGATCAATCGGTCTGCAACACAATTGATTTCTTTGAAAATGTCGTCAAAGAAACAAAAATCCAGTATGAAATCGGATAAAATCATTTTGATTCCATGGACACCTTCACAAGCATTTCTTTTCTCTCTTGAAAAAATACAAGATAAAACAAAAACATTACAGTTTATAATTTTCTATGATCAACAATTTTACAAATAATTTCATCCTTATAAACATAATTTCTTTTAACAATCAAAGTTACACACTTTTATATGTCAAGATCCTTTTTTATAATTTCGTCTCCTTAGCTTGATGTTGTTTTAGGTGGCGTCTTGAGTGATTTGTCTAGTAGGGGTATGTATTTGTGATCGACTCGGCTCTGTTGCAAGCGCAAATCTGAGGTGTCCACAATTGTTTCCGGGCTTCTTACCTATGTACCTCTTTGAAGACGAACTTTGTGCTCACCGCTTCCGTTGGACTGGATCATCCTACTTTCCCTCGAATACTTCTTTGCTGTCGAGATTTCATGATGTATTTTTTTGTATTTCTTTTTTTTTAAATATTGTTTTTATAACATTTAGTCCGTCTACCGATTTTTTCCGACCTTTCCAACCATCGTACTGCGTCGTCTAACTTCTATCTGTTTTGCCTATTCAAAAACCCTGTAGGCTACCACGCATTCAGGAGGCCCTGCTCACAAATGACCAAAATGAGGTAAACGTTAAATCACTTTGACCGCTTTTTCTGAGACGTGAAATTATTGAAGTTCCTTCTCCAACAAGCTATAAGCTGTCACCCCTCAGGAATTTAAATTAATTTCCATTTCCCCATACACATCTGCATATCATCCAACGTTCGGATCCCTCCGATCATCAATGGCGAATCAAGTTCCGCTTCCTCCCTCAGTAGAGTCACTCATCCAACATATCTGTTTACAACAGTCGCAGCCGCTACCCATGCCGTCGGCTAGGCAAGAGCTCGCTGCCCTAGGCGAAGAGGCTTCTCTTCGTCTACTTACAGACATAAGCAAGACTAATATCACCCGCTCTTTCGACGGCTTTATCATCTACTTAGCCAAGCAGTATCGCTCCCCCGCTTCTCCCGGTAGTTTCGCTTCACCGGCAGCGGTTGTGCTGCCAACGGCAGTGGAGGACCTTATTGGCTGTATTTGCAACGAGCAATCGCAACCACCGTTGGGAGCGAGTGCCAAGAGAAAGCTGTCAATGCTAGGAGAACAGGAGGCTCTGCGACTACTCAACCAAGTCCGCCTGTCGAAGATTACCAAGTCGTTTGATGGCTTTGTGACGTACTTGGCTAACAGTGGGAGCCCTACCTCTGTTTCTCCAAGACAAGAAAGTGTTTTCAACTCACCTTCGTTTGCGTCATCTTCCTCTTCGCTTGCTCCTCCCAATTTCCGTGCTTTAGGTTTGTCTCTGAACGCTTTCCTATTTTACTTCTGCAGTTGTTCCCGATTTCTCCAATTAGCGTCATCCTTGAACAGGTTAGTGTGGCGCTTTGGGCAAAAAAAGTAGTTTATGTCTCAATTAAGTGCTGCCTTTCTCAAGAGAAAGGATCGGCTTCCTTTCCTTTGTACCAGAAATGGAAGTTCTGATTAGGCGTGCTGAGAAAGTGCATACATTCTGATTTGCTTGTCTCTCTCTCGCTTTTTAGATGGAAATATAGGTGAATGAAAGATGCACTGCATTATACATGTTCCAATTCTTTGCGTCCGACTTTTCTGTCATTCTTGAAAATTTCATCATCTACCAATAATATCCGCCTTTCATCTGATATGAAACTCAATAATGTATTGGCAGACGAGGTAGCATCTTCAGTGCAGGATGGTTTTACACGTTCACCCATTTCGACCACTAGGCAGCCTGTTAGACGAACTTTGCTGCCTTGTGTAAATAAAATGCAGTCTTTTGAGGATGCTCCCTATCAGGACACCAATGGCAGAATTCCTTACGGACAGACATTCTCTCCCTCAACTAGTGGTAGGAAGCTTGACGACCAGCTTCTCCTATCCTCCAATAATATCTTCTACCCTAATAATGCACAGGCTCTTGTGCCCTCTATGAATTCCTGGAACCCTAATGTGCAGACATCTAGCCCTGTGCTACAAGCCTTACATGAGCTCGAATTTCGGAAGGCGTTCTTGATTTTAAGTTATATTGGGAGGTAAATGATGAATGTTTATTATTGGTGTTGGGAGAGCTTGAGCATTATATTTTTATGAATGTTCTAACTATTATGTTTTATGTGCATAGAAACAAGCTAGAAGAGGTGACCTCTGTAATGGAAATAAAAGGTCTTGCTACTGCTCAATCCATGGGAGTATTTGAGAATAAAATTTGGGATAGATTTGGCTCCTGCTATTGTGAAATAAAAGACCGTATCAAGGTTATAGTTCCCTACTTCCCTCAAAATGCTGATACATTTTTATCTCTTCAATGAAAGCATGTCATTGTTGCATTTAGGTGTATAGTATGTTTGCAAAGTTTTCTGTTATCCACATGACTTCACATTCTGAGTGGATAAGTGAAGGCAGATAATTTTTAGTGTCTTTGTTTTGAGTTTGATTTTCATATAAGTAATATGATGTGTAAACATATGAACTTCCTAGCAATTAATATTGTGTATCTAATTGTCTCCTTTGCCTTGCAAGGCACAATGACATATTTTCTTCTACGGTTACTTTTTTTTTTGTTCTTAGCGTTTTGTGTTTTTCTCTTTTCTGGTTTATTTTTTCAGCATGTTGATTGGGAGTGTGGAAGAAGATACTATTACCACTGTTACGTTTATTCTGATGGGAGCTATTCTCTCAAGGTTTGTGTTCTTGCGGCATGATGATTCTCCTAAAGTTAGTAATTAATGCTTTCATCATCTATTTTACTCATAATTATTGTATCTTTTCCATCTAGCTTCTTATGAGGTAGATGAAAATGTCATGTTTAATATGGATTATCCTGATGATCATCCATTGCGGGGAGTGTAGGGATTATATTGTCTTTGTGGTATAATTTAATCTTTGGGAAAGGGTGTAAGACATAAAAATTTGTTTGATAATGTGAGATCAGTTTATTATTGCTGTTCAATAATTTATCTTTTTTTTTTGGCATTGTCATTAGGGTCCATATTTAAATAAGACAGCCACTCTCCTACAGAAGGTTTTAGGTGATGAGAACGTCCTTATTGTGAAATTCTACGACTTGGACAACTCTACTAAGAACTATGGCTCTTCAGTTTCATATGCTGCATTTCACAAGTTGGCAAACGAAGGAATTTTTGTTGGTCTGAAGCGCTTTAGGTTTTTCGGTAAGGGATACTGTTCTGTACCCCCTTTTGTTGACATTTTTGTGCATGGTATGAAATTGGACTGCAGTGCTAAGCGAATCCATTTTCAGATTATTGTTTAGATGAGATATTAGTGAGCTATCTCTTAATTCTTTTCTGCAAACATATATGTAATTGATTGTTCACGTTGCTCCTTAGGAGCGTTGTTTCTTCAAAAAAAGCATTGCCAAGTTTGCACATGATGTACCTTTTGATGCATCTAAGAGCTTAATTATAATCTTCTGAAGCCTTAACGATCAACCTTCCATGTCAATATTATCTGCCAACCAGTTTATAAAGATGGTGGAAAGGACGAGAAAAATAAATCTTCCTCTGGGTCTGGGGCTATCAAGTCTTACTATGTCAATGTGGATTCCTTTGCTCGGTTCTATGAAAATAAAGATTCTTGTCTCCATACGATGTCAATGCACGACAAAAGGAGTATCTTCATGCACGTGCATAATGTGTCTAGTTTATCCGCTTACATGGCCAGGTTGGTGGAAGTAAAAACTCTTCTCGAACTTTCATATTAACCTGTTCTTGCTATTTACCCATTTTGTTATTTTCTCTTGTGACATGATTCAGGTTTTCGCTTGTACTCTCTAAAACAATTACATTAGATGTAAATTTGGAAGATCCAGATGTCCATGTAGAAGTCATTGATGATATGCCTTGCAAGGTATAAACACTCACTTTATGCATTCTTTTCATTGCCATTCCTCACCATGATAACATTCTTCTTTGCAAAGTATGAAAAATGGACTGGATTTATTAGGCAATGAGCATGTATTTGAACGGAAAAGAAGTTCACACAAGTCAAGCTTGAAAATGGACTGGATTTCCATATTTAGTACCAACACTAATAGACATATGTTTGTCTGTTGTTTTTTCTGATCTCACTAACAACTCAGCTGAACTTGTCATGCACATCTGTTGTTCACTTGTTACTTGCATTTTTTTATATTATTTATTGCCAGGATGTGAATGGTTTGCCTATATATGAAGATGGCAAACTTCAGATCCATACAGATGGAACAGGTTTCATCAGTGAGGAGCTTGCTCTAAGATGTCCTCAGAATTGTTATAAAGGGAATCCTCTAAATGAACAGTTCTTAAAGGTCTGTTTTCAATCTTTGTTCATTTGATAAACTGTTGGTAGATGATGATATCTAATATTTTGTGGTACAGCAGTAACAGCACCACAGTGTCTGCACCAAACCACCTACAAAATGGATGTTCCTTTTAACCATCCTAATGTTTTTGTTTTTTTTTATTGCAAATCACTACCTTAGCTTTCTTTTTCTCATTTATATTTTTTAGTGACAACTTAACAGAAAGTAGTGGAGTGGTTATTTACATACAAATCCCTTAACAGGTGGTGAAATTGCATTTCATTTTTGGGGTTATTTACACACGAACCTCGAATGATTAACAGGTGGTTTTGTGTGCGGTACATTTTTTTAATGAATTTTTTAGATGTATTCTGTCTTTTGATGCTTATGAGCATGCAGTCATGAATTCTCAGAAACATATCCCACTTTATATCACTACATTTCTCTGATATGTGGAAGTTCTTACAGCTAGCTTTCTTTTCTTTTCCACTCTTTGCATTTTACCATTTTCTCTAGCTGTCTTCAGAGATATCTTGAGATTGATCGACTTGGGAATGCATCAACCAGCAAGTTTAGACCTGACATGTTACAACCGGTACTATCATCAAACTCTGCTTGTTTGATCACATTAATTTGGAAATTCAACTCTATCAAATCCTGATCTTCACCCTGTTCCAGCCATTGTTGATCCAGTGTCGTATGTTTCACAATGGCCGTGCTGTTAAAGGGATTGTTGTTGTGAATAAAAAGGTAGGCTTGTTGTCCAAACACCTAAAAGTGTCAATTTTATTTATTATTTATGTATGTTTCTGTTCAGTTCAACTGACTTGAACTGAAATTCTTAGTTTAAATTTTAAACTCTGGACTTCAGTGTTTACCAAAGTTTGTCCTCCGCATGCTGTGTTCCAAATTTAATATTATTCACGGTATGTTCTGCACAATCATGATGGAGACGTGAACAGATAAACGTTGGAAGACAACAGAACTAATGATGTGTTTACCTTTCCATTTAACACGATGTAGTTTGCTCGTCCTTGGATAGATAAAAGTCAAAAAAAATAGTGACGTGTTCACCTTTCCATTTAAGTGATGTAACATGATGTGGATTTTTTTTTTGCTTGACTGTAAAGGTGAACTACTGTGGATTACATATAGAGGATGAACAAAAGTGAGCTCCTTTAACAAGTTGGATCAAAGTTGGCTACACACAATGATGCTTCCTTTTTTTCCGTCCATATTGATATTAGCTTATAGGGCTTCAGTATTTGTTTTGCTGGTTCGGTGGTTCCTGCCTGCAGCTTATGTGCACAGCATATTTATTACTAATCATTGATCAACTGTCTAGCTTCAAGGTAAAAGGATTCAAATACGGCCTTCTATGATAAAGGTTGAGTCAGATCCAAAACTTTTTCGCACTCCAGCAGTAAATTCCTTTGAGATTGTTTCTACGAGGTATACTTTCTTATCTGAGATATTATATATGTCCTGTCATGCTGAGTTCGATACATTCTTGTTCTGAATCATCATCCTGGTGTGGAGTTGTCCAAACATGTACGGTTGTGATATTCTTTGCTCATATTGAGACACTGAGTTGTATGAGAGCATGTACAGGATTAGACAGATAGTGGTAAAAGGGTATGTTAACATGCGCGTGTGGTGAAGGGATCATGTTAAGTGTTGGAGTACAACACACAAATATGAAATATAGTTGGTCCTACGTGAGTGAGGGATTTGTTTATATTTCCACTGATTATGATTCTGGAGTGACGGCAAATCCTTCCTTTTGAAGTAGAAAGGGAGCAATAAGGAAGATATATTGAGTAAAATGTTCATTACATCATTATTCAAGTGTGCTGGGAAGACTTAATCTAACTTCTCATGCTAGTTCACGAATCAAGAGATAGAATTGTGTACACTGTATTTATGTTTCTTTTTCATCAAATTTGACCTGGTCTAATAACTGTTTTTTTCACTATATTTTATGTTTCCCCCAGCAACCGGCCTCGAAAACCTCGCCTATCACGGTATCTTATTGCACTTCTTAATTATGGGGGTGTTCCAAGAGAGTTTTTCATTAACATATTAGAGAATGAGATTTGGAATGCACACAACATCTTCTCAAGTAAACGTGCAGCTCTGAAAGGTGATACACAAGTATAATCAACAGTTCAATTATGATTTATTGTGCCCCTCTTGCTGAGAAAGAACCCTATCTTGAAGAATATGAAACAAATATCTTTTTCTTCTAAGACCTGTATGTTGAAGATAATTTGAATCTGTCAATTGGGAGTTTTTTTTAATAATGGAGATGTTTCTTTGAATGTAGTGGCAGTAAATCATGGAGACATGGACGATAATTACACTGTTGCAAGAATGATTTTATCAGGGATTCCACTTGATGAGTCCTACATCCAGTGGCGGTTGCCTGTTCTTGGAAAAATAGAGCTTAGGAGTCTCCAAGAAGGAAAACTTCCAATTAATGATAGCTTTTATGTTATGGGGACAGCAGATCCTACCGGGTCTCTGAAGAGTGATGAAGTTTGCATCGTGCAGTAAGTTCTGATCTTTTGACAGTAAACAGTTCAGAACTGATGTTCCATCTAGATTAGTTATTTCATATGTGAGTCTATCGTGTATCCATGGAATTTTTGAAGTTGTGTATAAGTGGGAAAGATTGTTATTTGGTGATTATATATTCTTGAAAACTAAGTAGTAGTATACACACTGGATTTGGCTCCTGTTATGATCGGTATCCTACTAATCTAAATACCTCATAAAAAATAAAAGAAAATGAAGGAAGCAAAGTGATGTAACAGTCATCGATTATGTGCCTATTTGACACCGTAGTCTGAATATAATTCGTTAAGGTTATATGAGAAAATTGTGAGTAACTGAGGTTGGTTTCATACAACCTTTGGAGGAAGTTCTTGTTTTCTGGTTTGGTGCTTTTTATTATGCCTGTATTGCTATGACAGGGTTTCTTCTTTGAGATTGTAATTGTTTTTCCGTTGGTGACGCCACTCTATCAGAAAGTTATTTTCACAGTGTCTTTTCTGTGCAGTGAGACTGGGCAAATTGAAGGTAATGTACTAGTTTATCGGTCTCCTGGGGTTCATTTTGGCGACGTCCACATACTAAAAGCTACACGTGTAAAGGGTTTAGAGGATGTTGTTGGAACCTCAAAATATGGCATATTCTTTCCAACCAACGGGCCAAGATCCTTGGCCGATAAAATGGCTGGTGGTGACTTTGATGGAGACATGTACTTTGTGTCCCGGCATCCTACGGTACTACTCCTCTTGATACTCTATCTCTATTGTCACTGTGATTTCCATATTTCCTATCTCAGCAGAATTGGCAATTCTTTCTGAGTTTCTTTTTGCCTTTCTTCATGTAATTGCACTTTCTTTTTCTTTTGGTTGAATGGGGTTGCAGTTTCTACTGCTAAATTATCCGATTTTCTTGTGATTGTACACGAGGAACATTTGCCTCCTAGTTTATGGCTTTTTTTTTTCAAAAGACTCGAACCAATGTATTTAATATTTTCTGTGATAAACTCTCATTTTTTTGATTTTCAAGAAACATCCTTTAAAAATAGATATATATCAAAATACTCACTTGAAGGGACAAAATTTTTAGATTAATTCATATTTTTAAATATAAATATTATGATTATGGGTCACTCTAGAAGGTAGAAGAAGATTCCGGAAGAAGACGGAAGATTTCGGAAGAAGGCGGAACCTTCTAGAAGGATGCGGAATATTCCGGAAGGTGACGGAACCTTCCTTCCGGAACGATGCGGATCTACCCGGAAGATGCCGGAGACATCTAGAACTCGACAGAACTTTGTAGACTAGACTAGAAATCTAGGGAGAGTTCTAGACTTGTATAGTATAGGATTGAGTGAGAAGGCTTCGGAATAATCTAGGAGAATCGAGTTCCGGAACCTTCCCGTAGAGGAGGTGGAGATGACTATAAATAGGGGAGGTCACCCTCATTTGTGTAACTCCATCAAAGAAGAGAGTAATAAAGGCTTCTAAAGAGAGCTTGTAAGTGAGGTTGTTGTACGAGTGTGAGTGCGTAATAAATTACCCGTTTATATATTCTCGGAGTGAGCCGGGAACGCGGATTTTCCCCAATAAAAATTTACAAAAAGATAAGCAACAAAACAGTGATTAATATAGACATAGACATAATTTTTGTCTAACAAGTTTGAAGCCTAACCCTTAAAAAGTAGTTGAGCTCTTTTCAAAAGAACTATAAAAGATTAGTGGTTTTGAGAAAAAAGGCCATAAGTGCCGGTGGTTTACTGGTTTATGAAGTTTCCCCTTCACTTATTATTAGATTATTTTCCCTTCTCAAAATAGGATTTTGTATAAATGTTCAGCTCTCTTAGCTTTAAAATATATGAAGACTGACCAATTCCTTCTTTCAGCTGCTCACAGCTTTCAAACAAAGTGAACCATGGACTCCTCCCATATTTTCTCAACAAAGATCAGTCAATAAAAAGCCAACTGATTTTACGGCAGAGGAGTTGGAACATGAGCTCTTCCAACTGTTCTTGACCACGAGGTTTCAGCCTTGGTATGATTTATTCCTAAGATACACTACCTAACATTTTGGAGTATGACACATGTTGAATCCAATCAATCCATTGATCTGGTCTATATCTTACTTCCATTCATTCTATAATAGTCGCTTCTTTTTCATTTGGAATAATTGATTTTATTTCATCGAAGGTCATTACAAAAGGCCTGGTTGAGCATAGCGAACCTTGACTCTGAGGAATAATTGATTTTATTTCCAAGATGATATTTATATGACAATAAACAATCGTTATAGTTGCACCTGAAAACAAGCAAGTCCAGTCTCAACATCTTGGTGCAAAGTTTCCTACATGCGGAGTGGTCATAGTACTATTGAATTTGCTAAAGCAGAGTGAGCAGTGCATATCACGTTTTTGACTCTGAGAATTTGTCATGATGTATTGGTTGCCTTCTTGCCTGTTATTTTAAGATTCCTGTAGATCTCTTAAGGACCAATTAAGCTTCTAAAATCTGAGTTTCTACATTTGAATGCAATGTAAGCATCTCGATTGGTAAGGCAGCTAATAGGTGGCTATGCTACATGGATCAATATCTTGGTGATGAACCGATGCTTAGGAAACTTGACTTGGAGGATAAAATGCGCAAATTGGTTGATATATATTATGAGGCACTCGATGCACCCAAAAAGGGAAAGAAGGTTAGTTTTCTTTGATCTGTCTTTTTGATATTCTCCATCTAGATTATGGGTCAACCTTTCTATTTGTCTTGTGATATGGGTAACTTACTCACTTGATTTTCTGAATAATACTCACTGAAATCACGAGAATTGTTTGTTATAACTTTTAATTTGATGTGGAAGAGGATAGAGACTATTGTGATTTGGATGCAACTACTTCAACTTGGAGTATAGCATTGCTTTTCTTCCTCAGAAGCTGAAAAGCACCTGCTAAAGTCACTACATTATTTCTCTATATAGGTTGAAGTTCCCAATAACCTTAAACCAGCAAAATTCCCGCACTTTATGAAGGGACACACGTGTACTTACCAATCCAAGTCAGTTTTGGGCGAAATTTTTAACAGGGCAATTGAATTGAAAATGGAGGCACCTGTGGTTCAAGGTAAGAGTGCTTTATTTTCTATCTGCATTCTATACAGATGAATAGATGTTTTAAATTCAACTGAAGTGAAAAACCTATTTTGTCTCACTGTGACCGTGAAGGGAAGAATCACTAGTAATTCTAATTTGACCACATGAAGAGCTTGAAATCATCCCAGTTTCAAATAGCTATTTTGGTACATTGACTAGTTAGTTAGTGTTACAGTCAGCTTTGAGCATCAAATGCTTAAAACATTATTGTATTGGTGAGTCTGTTTAACTCAATCTGCAAAATTATCCCCTGAGTTTGCTACTTGTTTCACTTGTCTCAAGTTCGGAAGCTTTCACGCTTTGATATTGAAATTCCTATGCGGTACCTTACATTATGGGGCGATCACTACGTACGCTACAGAAGTGAGATGAATGCTGCATTAAAGTGCAGCGATGATTTAAAAGATGACGCTGCAAGAAATGTGTATCAGAAATACAAGCAGGTTCCTAGCTCTATTCTCTTCTTTTTTTTGTATAAGCATCAAAAGTGCATACCAATATGCTATTATAATATGTCGTAGATACTCTATGGATGCGATGAGCTTGAGATGAGCCCGAGATCGTGGGAGGAGATACGTTTAGATGCTCTGGCCATTTACCATGTTGTATATGATTATGCAATGCAAATGGAGAAAGAAAGTTCCTGTGGATTTGTTTGGAAAGTGGCGGGTTCTGCCCTATTGAAGATATTCACGGAGGAGCAGGAAGAGAAGCCTATATTCTGCTTGCCGTCTGTGCTTAGGGAGATCCTTTAACTTACCAAAGGATATCTCCCCCTTCAGGCCTGAGCTTTGCTCAACTGAATTATATAAATATTGTGTAGTTAGGGTAACTTACTGTCTTTCATATGAATAAATGTTAGGTGTGTAATGTAACTATAGGGAAATCTACTTATCATGTAATGTTAACGAGTGTGTTTAATGAACCGATTATTTACGATTAATGAGGTATTATTCCAAGTAGATTAAATTTGGGGATTATTTTAAGAGTTTTTTCATCCATAATATGGATACTAGTATAGCTTCCCGTGCCGAGGCACGGGTGTATTCTTAAAATTTAATACTTATAATATTGTAATTTAAATAAATTAATTGAGAAGAAGTTAAAAATAAATTTTTATGTTATCGATATATTAATTATACTATAAATAAACAATAACAAATAGTTTAATTAAGAAAATAATATATATTCTAATTTTTAATAATCATATAATGTAAAAATAAGTTAATATTGATAACTATTAAGAATGTAAAGTGAAATAGATAATTTATAAACGTAAGTAAACTTTACTTTTGAAATTGAAATATAAATGTTTAATAAATAAACGTTATAAAATGTTTACTTATTTTTAAATTTCATTCTTAAAGAACAAAGAAGATGTAACATTTTAAAATAAAATAATAGAATTTTAAAATTTTAAAAAAATATATAAAAGAAAATTTAAAAAAAATTCAATTCAAAAGGTTTTCTTAAGTAGTTTTAAATACGATTCTTAAAGATCAAAGAAGAGGTAATTTTTATATTGTAATAAATTATACATTTGTTAATTTAATGAGTATTTACTAATTAATATTAGAACTATATTTATATGTAAACTTAGAAAATGAAATTACATAATCTTCTTATAAATTTAAGCGGAAATATTTTTCAAAAAAAAATTGGTAAGAATATCTTATAATATGTAGAAGATTTTGGTAAGATAAAACTAGAAATAATATATGTATTGTCTATATTAAAGATTTTTATAAATTAATTATTTGGTAAAATTAAAAATGAAGATGCATGAGAAAATGACATGTGACACAAAGATATTAAGAAGATGACATTTAGGAAAAATTGCTTTGGCTTTAATAGTAGTATATATATAGATATAGATTTTACAAAATTCAAATCGAAAAATTGTGTTAGACAATTTAAATTACATTCCTTAAAAACAAATAAGATTTAATATATATTTTAATAGTTTATACATTTGTTAGGATAGTGAGTAATTTATTGATATAAAAATTATATATTTATAAGTTAAAGTTAGAATATAAAATTGTCCAATCATCTTATTAATAAAATGAAAATATTTTTTTAAAAAGTTTGATAAGATATTTTTAAAATATATAGAAGATTGTGGTAAGATTAAAAATTAAGATATTAATTTATTATTATTTAATTTTAAGATATATAGTGTAATATAGATATTTAAAAAGTAAGAATGGTAAGTAGATATCTATTATCTATTATAGGATAATTTTTTAAATATTAAGTATTGTAGAATAGTTATTCTATTATTCTAATATGTTATGGCAACAATATATATATATATATATATATATATATATATATATATATATATATATATATATATATAATTTTATCAAAAAATCAAAATTCTAAGAAAATGACGTGACAAAATTTTTTTGAGGAAGCATCACGTGAAAGGAAATGCTTTCGCTTTAATAGTGGTATATAGATAGTAGTATATAGATTTAGATTGTTTTGAGGTTATAAATTTAAAAATAATCCTATACAATCGGGGAAAACTATACTAGGGATCCTAAGAGCATCCACACTAGAGAACACATAAGAATAACACTAATTTGTTTTTTTTTATAACTTTTTTAAATATCTTTTCCATCCACATTATCTTAAAATCACAACCCAATATTTAACCAATATCAAGTAAAAAGTTATAAATTTTAAATAAAATAAATATGTAAGATGGATATCTATAGATAGATAAAAATATTTTATAAATTGTAAATATATATTTTAAAAAAATTTCTATACATATTGATATTTAAATCATATTTTTTTTAATTAAAATACAAATTAAATACAATATGTCTCAAGTTTTTTTTAATCTTAGCTTCATATTGCGAAAGATGAAATTTTATTGGTTTAAAAAAAAACAATTCCTCTTTCATACGTGGAAGCTAAGAGAGTCTACATTCCACATTCTATGAAATTCTTTAAATTTTAAAAAACCTCAAAATACTAACCATGTCAAATGTTATTGTGAAAATCAAAGTAAAAAGCAAGGAGAAGTTTCTATGAGAAGAAACTAAATCTAACATATTTTTTATGGTTCTACAAAAAAGCTGAAAAATCAAAAATAAGAAACCTAAGATGGTACGAGGGATGGAGATGCTCAAAGAACACCCACAAGATCAACCAATGTGGGTAGTCACTACTCTAAGACACAACCTTCAAATTATAAAGACTATAACCAATTCTCAGAAATTTAGATTTAGTTTAAGTTCTAAAGGCTATAATCATTTCTCATTAAATATAATTTAAGTTTTACAAGAAGTTTTATAACACAAAGTCTTCTTCTCCACACTCTCTATACCTGTACAAATTCGGACTCGGGTTCGATTCAGGCTGGGCCAAAATCAAAATTTTGTCCGAAATGGCCGGGCCGGACCTGTCTTGCCCATACCTCTAACGCCCTCCGTCTCCGCCCATGTATAAATGCGGGCGGGCTCTGATGAGTGACAAAACAACGTCTTTTTCCCTTATGTTTTCATGCATTTCATACCATCATTTCAATCTCACATATACCTTTTCATATGGAAAATTTTCACTTTTCCTATTTCGGTATCTACCTTGGCTAGTTGTGTTTCAGGCTTTTTAGGTGCCAAAAACATCGAAATTGCATCCTCCCGAGAGTCAAAGTATCAAGAATGTCAAATAAGACTAAGTTGCTGAAACATAGAATCTTTAATCTCTTCCTACACTTGGAAACTCAAGAGCAAATCGGGGTTTCTTTTTCCTTACCCCTGTTACTGCCGTAACCAAGCGTAAGGGTCGGGCTCCACAAGCGCCAGAAATCCAGAAACGCAACCCAAGCCCATTAAGAAGGTTACGCCGTCCCTTACGGCCTCTTACGTTGGGTTACGCCCGTAAGGAAGCATAAGAGGGCATAAGGAGAGCGTAACACCTTATCTTCAACAGCGGCGATTTTGCGTCTTTTTCAAGCAATTATTTTAGGCAGTTAATCTAGGTTTTGTGTAAACCCTAGACGCCATGCTCCCATATATAAGCATGCATGAGGGTTAGGTTTAGAGGCATCCAATCATTGACTGAGTTTTTCAATCCTGTTATCTTTTCTCTTCTCTCGTCTCTCTCTTGTTCTAAGTAGACTGTCATTTTTAGAGTTGCTCTGTAAGGTTCTCCTTGGAACCAAACCTTGTGAGTTTTCTACTCTTTCATGTTTTCAATATATTGTTTTATCGCTTTAATTGTTAACATGAGTGACTAGTTTCCTTCCATGATCTAAAGACTGATATGATTCCTATAATGCTTTAGTTCTATTGTTGCATATATGTTTGTGAATTGAGATCTTTGATAATCCTTCTTTTCAAAGGGCTTAATTCTACCTTTTAATTACCTTCGTTTACCGGAGTGACGTTCTTAATCAGTTTATATAAAACAAAGTGAAGAACAAAATAGTTTTGGTTTATTGATTGTTTTGAAAAGAGCTTGGATGAGAGATTACTAGTCTATCGAGGTCTTGAGGAAGCCTGATTATCGTAGATTTCACCGGTCTTTGTATCTTTTAAGCTGAAGGACTTAACCGTGAAGTTCATCTTGATCTTTTCCGGGTTTCTAAGTGCGAATGAGTTTTCTTATACTCGCCGAACCGCTGTATTGAGATCAACGTGAGTTGGAAATCACGGTCTTGGGTTGTCTATGCCAAGATTACTTTAGATGATTACTTGTTTTGTCTATTATCAATCTTCACTACAAATATATGCATCAATAATCCTATTGTATTATAGTGGGGATTCTCTATTTCCTTAGATCATTCCTCACTATAATCGTCTGAAATCAAATAATTGCTTTTGTTCTCCTTCTTTACTTTCTCGATCATCATTGCCTACATAATACTGAATTAGTTGACTACTAAGGTTTGCTAAATCAGATACAATTCATGAGTTCGATACCCGTATACTACAAGTGATCCCCGTATCCTTGCGAGGGATGTAGTTTTATTACGGTAAAACTTACACGATGAGGATCCCGGCCGGCTTCACATAACATCGATAACTATAAATCTGCATAGTTCATACAATTTACAAGAAGAGTGAGACACAAACCGTCACAAACAAGAAGTGCGAGTATGTGAGAGGACTGAGCATATTAACGAGATGGAGCTCGTCGCGAACAAGAAAAGAGAGACCGAGATGCAAACATCGTCGCGACTTAGATCTGGATAGTGACTACAGAGGGAAGATGAAAATTATGGTTAGGAATTAGAAAGTTTAGCAATCAAACGACAGTAGAGGAAAACTGATTTTTAGGTTATTTATATATATTTATATACGGGCCGGACTGGTCCACGGGCTAATACACTTACTAATAAGAATAATTTTGTCGTTTTGCTTATCAAAGTAAAGTCCTAAATGAATTTACACAAAAACGATTATAGCAAATAAGTAGGGGTCGAACCCAAGAGATCCAATGCGTCAAATTAGAGTGCAAATAAATTTAACAATCACAAAGTAGCCAAAGGGGGTGTGTTGGAAAGTGACAAGAAAAAGAAAAGAAAAATAATAAAATGTTGTTTGCAAAAGATTTGGAAAAACGCTGCACTTAATGGTTATTCACTTTCAACAAAAGATGTGGTTGATCATTGTATCATTGAAGTTTCTCCCATTGTTTGTTCTCATCCAATCATATGTATATACCAGTTCTACTAACCCCGATATTACTTATTATTAAATCAAATCCGTAAACCTACAAGATCGAATAAAACAATAACTTTCAAATAAGGATTAGCGAGACACATGCAATAGAAAAACAGTTACTAAAAACATGTGGTTAAATCGCACTCAGAAGAACACTCGCAACCTGCTCATGTAAAACATGTTTGCTACTAGAAGAGCAACCCGAACCCGATATTTACAATTCCTAGCGATCAGGATAAGACCAAAATACCTAGTTGACCAAACTTTATGAGAAGGTGAGATTCAATCGAAAAGTTATGCACAAGGGAAATAACACAAATACTTATGAAATTAAACTTCATATAGAAAACTGATAACCAATCTCTGTTGAGAACTTCAAACGTTAAGCGCAACTAAGAACACTTTGCACTCCATAGAGAGGTTAAAACAAAGCAAAACAAAGGAAATAAGAGATGTTTAGGGGTGTGATGAGATGATTCTAACACAAGCATATCACCTATATTTATAATACTTAAAGCATTAAAAATGGGAAAAAGGTCTTAAACCGTCACACTAATGAGCCATAAAGCTCAACATTGAAACCGTCTTGATTTATTGCAGAACAACTTACCGCAGGCACGGGGATTGGGCGCCGCGGGTGGGAAACGTAAAACATAAGGGACACTTCATCTTCAAAGGACCCCGCGGACGCGGTGAGTTTTGGCCGCCGGTGCGGGTTTGAGGCACGACCGCGGTGGGTTTTGGCCGTAGGGGTGGGTCGATGAAGCGTCGGAAACAACTATGATCTCTTGATCTTCTGCCGGTGAGGCACAGGCGCGACCAATTGATGTCGTGGGTGCAGGAATATGAAGTATGATAACATGATTTATCGACCTAGTTTAGTCATGCATTTAGATAGATTTTCCCTTTCCGCATTCATGTTTTAGCCTTAGTTTGTGCCATTTATGCTTGTTTTGTTCTACTTTGCAAGAATAGATGTCTACACACACTATTTGTGTCTTTATAGGTGATTTGACGCATTTCGGAACTAAAACGACGTATTTGAGGATCAAGCCTCGAAGTGGATGCATTGGAGCAAGCATATGTGCATGGGAAAGGGCTAGGAATCAAGCTAAAGGCATGAAGAACGACCAAGGAAGCATCTCGGGCGAGATCACGACCAGAGACATCAATCTTGGCCCGTGATCCAAGTTTCTGTCGAGCAATCTCGGTCGGCATCTCGGCTGAGATCCTCATAGTATAGACCGAGATTTTTCAAACACTGAAGAAATTAAAGTCAGATCCAAAATCTCGGACCCTACAAGACCCAATCTCGGCCAAGATCATGACCGAGATCAGTGTATGAGGCCGAGATCATGACCGAGATTAGTGTAATGACCGAGATTTTGTCCTTGAGCGTCATATTTTGTTTACGGGCTTTTTCCTTTTCGGCCCAACGTCTTTTGGCAAGGATTTGTGTATAAAAGGAAGCCTTGGATTCATTCCAAAGTGTGTCCGGGAGAGCCCAGAGTTGCCAGAGTTTATCGTAGAAGGGAGGAGCCGAGTCCTATCCTGCCGTTCTTCTTCACCATCATTCTTCTTAGTTCTTAGTTAGTTTAGATTAAAGTTCGAGACTTTTGCATTCAGTTTTGTTCAAGATACATTTGGATCCGAGATTTAATACAATTGCAGGATTTCCTTCATTGAAGTTGAGTAGTTTCTTTTCTCCCTTTTGATATTTCTCTTTCATGCTTTATTTGTCTTTCTTAGTAGTAGATTTTGATATGATTATTATTGGCTAGAACTTTGTGGTTCCAAGGTAGATAAAGATTTGTCTATAGCTTGGACTATGATGGATTAGATTGTGCTTATAATTGGTTTTGAATTGCTTAAAATCCTAATGGTTGATTTGGACATAAATCTAGGTTAGAACCTTCTAAACTAGTAACCTGAGTTGAAATTGAGACCTACCCGGTGATATTCCTCTTGGATACATAAGTAGATTAACCATAGGTAATAAAGGTGAAACCTTTATTGGATTGAATGTGGTTGATTTATTTCTAAGTTAGGTAATTCCTGAGACTTACCCGGTAAAGGGTTACTTGATCCTTAGTTAGATAATCTGGTTTAAAGTAAATTTCCACCCTTTTTACCTGAAGACTTACCCGGTAATAGGTAGTTTGGATTGAAACTAAATGATCTTGAGATTTACCCGGTAATAGATCATCGGCTTAGAAAAGTTAATCCATGTTGCTTTTCTACTGTTCGCTGGTTTATTGACCTTGCAAATCCTTATCAATGATGATAAAGATTCACACGTTCAACAAAAGACGATTTGCTTTAAATTTATAACTTGCAATAACTACTCAATTGCAGTGAACCCACCATGTATGGATCATATGCAGTAGAGCAAATATTCTAAGGTTGAACACAAAGACTTGGAGATTCAATTTGCAATATTGATCAATTATAGTGTAAATCTAGAATAAGAAAATAGATTGGAAAAGATAACGGAAAAGAAATCAAAGGTTTTGGGTTGTTCGCTATTGAATATCAATTCAATTGATAACAATTTATAAAGCAAAAGAAAAGACAATCAATAGGGAGAACGGATTCCAAGGGTTCAAGGTCATTGTTTATGGCATATGAACTCAGGATAACTCATAAAGATATATGGTAGAAAAACAACAGGGATGAACGTTTCTAAGTTGATGGTCTATTACCGGGTAAGTCTCAAGATCATCTACTCTCAATCCTAACTACCTATTACCGGGTAAGTCTCAAGGTAAAAAGGGTGGAAATTTACTACAAACCAGATTATCTAACTAAGGATCAAGTAATCCTTTACCGGGTAAGTCTCAAGAATTACCTAACTTAGAAAAACAAAGGCACATTCAATACAATAAATGATTCACCTTTATTACATATGGTTAATGTACTTATGTATCCAAGAGAAATTGCACCGGGTAAGTCTCAATTTCAACTCAGATTGTTAGTTTAGAAGGTTCTAACCTAGATCTTTCTCCAAATCAATCATTAAGATTTCTAAAAATTCAAACCACTCCTAAAGCACAATCTAATCCATCATAGTCCAAGACATAAACAAATCCCTATCAACCTTGAAATCACAACAGTTCTAGCAAAAAATCATCATAATAAATTCAGCAATCAATTCAAAGGAAAGCAAGTAATTAATGGAATAACAAAGGAAAGAAGAGAAAGTACTCAGCTTGAATAATTGTAATTCCAATGAAATAAATGTCGTCCCAATTGTATCCAAACAAAAGCTGAATGTAAAAGTCTGAATCTTTAAACTAAACTATGAAAAATGATGAATGAATGGAAACGGGGTGTGAAACGGGATGAAACTTGATGTAAAACTCGATAGTCTAGAATGAATCTAGGACTTCCTTTTATACACAAGCCCTTGCCAAAAGATGTTGGGCCGAAACGGAAACAACCCGTAAATAAAATATAACGTTCAGGACGAAATCTCGGTGGATCTCGGTCATGTCGGGGATTAGATTCTCCAACATCGCGGATCTCGGTCAAGGTCACATGGATCTCGGATTTGGGTATTGTCGGGTCCGAGATTTTGGATCTGACTTCAATTTCTTCAGCGTCTGGGAAATCTCGGTTTGTACAGTGAGGATCTCGGCCGAGATGCCGACCGAGTTGCTCGACAGTAGCTTGGATTACGGGCCGAGATTGGTGTTAATGGTGGCCATCTCGCCCAAGATTGTTCCTTGATCGTTCTTCATGCCCTTAGCTTGATTCCTAGCCCTTTCCCGTGCATGTATGTTCG
Source organism: Fagopyrum tataricum (assembly GCA_002319775.1). Classification (NCBI taxonomy): domain Eukaryota; kingdom Viridiplantae; phylum Streptophyta; class Magnoliopsida; order Caryophyllales; family Polygonaceae; genus Fagopyrum; species Fagopyrum tataricum. The sequence goes on along the minus strand of CM008283.1, from coordinate 37,913,536 downwards.
CTCCAATGCATCCACTTCGAGGCTTGATCCTCAAATGCGTCGTTTTAGCTCCAAAATGCGCCGAATCACCTACAAAGTCACAAATAGTGTGTGTAGACATCTATTCTTGCAAAGTAGAACTAAACAAGTACAAATGACAAACTAAGGCTAAAACATGAATGCAGAAAGGGGAAAACTACCTACTAAGACAAAAAATTTCTTCTATTGAAGAATGCATGACTAAACTAGGTCGATAAATCATGTTATCATTTACCATATACCTTTATGAGTTATCCCGAGTCCATATATCATAAACAGTGATCTTGAACCATTGGAATCCATTTTCTTTCCTTTAATTTGATTATTTTTTCTTTGCTTTGTTTTATAAAACTGTTTTCGATCGAAGGTGATATTCGATTGCGAACAACAAAAAATCCCAAAAACATTTGATTTCTTTCCCTTATCTTTTCCAACCCTTTTTCTTAGCCTAGATCTATCATATCCTTAATCACTATTGCAGATTTAACCTCTCAGTCTTTGTGTTCGACCCTGAAATACTTGTCCTACTTCGTACGATCCATACACTGTGGGATCGTTGCTATTTAGGAGAATTATTTATAGGTTATAAATTTAAAACTATTCCTCTCTTAGGGTCCAAACCAGTACGTGAACAAAGCACCGGGAGTCTTTAGAATCACTTATGTGGGTGTGGACTCTGAAGGCCGCGGGCACATTCTAAGATGTAAATGATGAACTAACCAAAGTAAGCTCCATCTAACACCTAATTTCTCTAAGAGAGTGCCTACTCGAATCCTCCATATAGCTCCTCTTCTTATGTCGCCAACACCAAAATGATGAAACCTATCTCTTAGAATTTTCTTCACTCATTTTGCCAAGGCGCCCTTTTGGGTTTTCACCTTTCCACTCTTTTCTTTTTCAAATATGGTCTCACATATGCTCACACCACTCAAGTCCATTTTTGCACCAGCCTAATGTTGGTCGGCCTACTTGCTTTTTGCCTAAGTCACCCTTTCAGGTATTCGAATTATCCTAGGATTTTGATTTCCTTTTTCACTATTTTTTTTAACACAAACGATTTGTAGAATCTATACACAATTAGAGTGCAAATACGTAAATACCTCCCCCATGCTTGAAGTACGCATTGTCCTCAACGTGAGAATAGTAGACAATATCGAAAAATGGAAAAATAAAGGAAGTACTCACTGAGCTGGAGGAGAAATGGACGGGTACGGGAAATTTCTGAAGAAATTCTCCTAACGTCGGCACAACTCCGTGATCTGATTGCTCTACTGATCCAAGTGGGCAAAACACTCGTCTACAATACTCATTCATAGTTTGATGAAGCCTGACCTTCTGTTGCAATACCGCGGGTACTGATCGATCTTTTTGGGCAGGTTCGACAGTGTTGGGGAGGGTTCTTTGATGTGTGAAGGTGATGAGCGGGATGATGGTGGTGGAGAAGCGAAGTGAGGGTGGCTAAGGGGTAGTGTGAAGGACGGCAAGAGAAAGATGAGAGAATGACGGGAGAGAGAAGAGATGTTATGGTTTAGGATCTTTTTGACTCTGGACTCAGGACTTACCGCAGGTGCGACAGAGTACCGTGGGTGCGTAATGGAGCTGTGAGATGGGCCGTTCTGGCCGCGAGTGCGGTGTCAAACCGCATGTGCGGGTGTTCATCGCTGCCAGTGTGGTGACTCTTATTTTTGGATCCTTCGGGTTGCCTCCCGAGTAGCGCCTCTATTTTACGTCGTTGGCTCGACATAAGCTCGTGCTTATGCGGTGGGTGGTCCATCCGAGTGCCTTCTTGTGCTCCTTTAGTGTGTCTACAAGCTTCTCCTCTTTCTCCTTTGACAATTTTCTAGACACGATGTCGGCAAAGTGCCGTAAGGGAGTTGCTTGAGCTCAATTTCCGGGGCATGCACAATAGAAGGAGCAAGCTTTCGCTTGGTGTTAGTACATTGGTTCCAATCCTCATTTGGGCGATTGGAAGCTTTCCACATGTATCAAGTTTCTTGACATTCATGAGGTGCGCACCTCATGAATGTCATTAGTAAAAGCATATTGTTTGCGGTTGTCATCTACATTATGCTCAATGATAGATTGCAACTTATCACAATTAGATATATCAAACACATCTTGTACAATAGGTTCAATGATATATATAGATCATAGGGAGTGGTACTCCACCAGTTGTCTAATGGAATCATATGCATTAAATTCAACCACTTCTCCATCAAATTCCATAGTAAGCTTTCCACTAGCATAATCAATCTTTGTCAACCATAACTAAAACATCTTCAACTACACCTTTAGGAGAAATGTTAGATCCACCAACTAGTTGCATAACTATGCAAAGATCCAAGACCAAGTGATTTATACAAAGAATAAGGCAAAACATTGATAGATGCTCCTAAGTCAAGCATGAATTTTTCAAATCGGGTTTCACCTATAACACAAGGAATTCTTACCATACCCGGATCCGTGCACTTCTCGGGAGGCCATAATTGGAAAACCGAGGATACATGCTCACTCACTTTGATCTTTTGCAAAACACTTCAAGAGTGGTGTAAAACTTAGATCAATCGAGTTGGACTAGGTAACTACAATCGAGTTACTAGTCAACTATAATCGAGCCAAATTCTTGTAGCTTTGAACTCGTCCGAGTAAAAATCAGAGTATGCAATCAGGTGATTTCAAATTAGGTAACAATTAGGGGTTGGGGACTAGTTCTCCCAATCCTTTGATAATGCAATGCCAAAACATGATATAATGTCATAGAGTGAGAACTATTTGCTCAAGTGCTCAAGTAAATGACGACTAAACGGTAGTATGCATATTTAGGCAAGTGAAAATCTAAGCACATGTCGTTCAAACATCAAGTGTCACGTGGTGTTTTCTATTAACAATATGTGAGACAACTACGGTCACTTCTAGGATAAAATTCGAGATAAACATGCATCACATGGTGTTTGCTATTTGCAAGCATAAAATGAATTGATCTAGCATGGATTAACACTTTGAAAGAAAGCAATCAATCAAACCTCACATGGTGTTTGCTATTGGCATGATTGAAGTACAAACTTGAGAAAATATAGGCATCTAAACAATCATCACTAGAAATGAAATTACTTACGAGTCTCATCCATACTAGCTAGCCAGTTATCAATACATAGAATCATGATTTAAACAAAGTGCATGAGAGAAACAATCTAAACATAGTTTAACATCATACTTTCAAATTAGCTTAACATGAGTTCTAGTATTCCAATCGGTTTCTTCTCTCCTATATGCTAACTAAATTGCATTGAAACTCACATAATTCTATGGCATTATAAAAAATCGGATATCACATAACTTTGGATTGGGATTTTCACCACAATCCCTAATGAGGAACTACTCACTCATGGTGAGTGAAAAACCAAATATCTCAAAATCAGAAATCGAATCCATAGAATCAAAGAAGAGTAGAAATGAGTAACAAAACTGAAAGAATCAATAAGATCAGAATTAAAAAACAAAAGATATGGGGGTTGCAAGCTTCCAACTCAATCAAACTCGGCCAAATCGTCAAAATCCTCGAGAACAAATGTGAAACCTCTAAAAACTAAACTAATGAGCTAAGTTCTAATCTAAAGTGGTAAAATGGTGTAGAATTGTGTCTATTAAAAAGATCTAAGCCTTTGATATAGGCTAAAATCGGCATGGATTACCAACATCACTAAAAGGAATCTTCCTTGTAACCGTCATCATGCGGACGAGTTGGTTGTAACGGCCTCCCTCTTCATTCGAGTCAGGTCTATATCTACTCGACTGACGTTAAAAAGTAAGTCGGTGACATAAACTTCTTCTCCAGGTGAGTCAAGGGCCTCACTAGACTGACACTCAGTTGGGTGCCATGACATGTTGACTTGGCGCACCGGCGGTCGAGTCACTTCTTCTTCTTTCAATCGAGTGACCTTCAATGACTGAGTGGCTTGATGTCTTTACTTCATTCCTTTTGTAGGAGAGCCTAATTCTTATGGATCGAGTCAAGTTCCTCTTCTTTGTGCAAGTGAAGAGGAGCCTCCAGTTGAGTTTGCACAGACACTCGATCTTTAGGACTTGCATCTCCTTGGTGATATTTGACTTTCCTCTTGTATGTTCCAGCCTTCTTCCAAGCATTGCTCTGGAATTTTGTTACTGATTTCTTCCTTGCTTCTAGTTGATGATGAGGTATAATTTGCTTCCTTGAGCCTTTGATATATATATATATATATATATATATATATATATATATATATATATATATATATATATATATATATATATATATATATATATATATATATATATATATATATATATATGTCCTTTTAAGCTCCTTTTAGGCCTAAAATCACCTAAACACAAGAGATAAACGGGAGTAGACATTCTTTGACACAAATAAGCTCTAGAAAAGATATAAATATCCAAACTCAAGCAAATCTACAGAAAACACATGAAAATAGCTCTATAAAAGATAGCATAAAAACAAGCTATCACACTTTCATAACTCAAATCTTCGGTTAAATCCCTTAATTTCTTCAATACTTGTTCCTTCGTCTGCATTTATATAGATAGCACCAAAATACAACCAAGGTAACCCAAATATATGATAAAACTTAGCTAATGTGACATAGAATCTAGCACCTATCACTTACCGTAACCCGTCCCGTGAAAGTCCGGGCCGGACCAGACCCAACCCCAGCATGCCAAATTGGTTGCTCATAACCAGGTTTTGGGCAGATGGCCCGGCCCAAATTTGTTCATGCCTTCTCTCAATGCACCCTCAAGGCCAAACGCCAATGGCACCCCAAACCCCCAACTGACGTCCGAACAACCATTTTCCTCTTCTGTAAGTTACCTTTGGCATCATTGATATCGGAATAACTATACCTACAATTTATGAGAATAATAATCCGAAACACAAGATCTAGTGAGCACAAACGAATCTATCGCTACAAGGGAGGTAATATAGGGAAACTCGTACCTAAACTTGGCAAATTAATATTTCATTGGAAATTATGAGAATATATGGTGATCCAATAGTTACACTAGATAAGGAAGTTGCAATGGCACCCTCTAGTGAACGTCTAGCGAAACTCTTTGGTACTCAAAGTCGTAGGCTTTCCTATTATATTTATTGTGATGGAAAGAAAGTTACGTGCTATTTCGAACTTCGGAAACATACTTTAGATTATCGATCAATCAAATGGGTATTTATGGCTCGTTTCGATAACGAAAGTGAATTGTTGGTGGTGTTAACAAGAGGACCTTGGTCAGTTTTCAGATGGTATCTAGTCATTTAAAGGTGAACACCAAACTTTCGACCTTCATGTGATATCATCTTCCCCCCTTTTGGATCGGTCTAAGTTCTAACCGACGTTCGAATACAATTCTATGAATATATTGTACTTTGGGACATGACATTTGGTATTGACAAACCTATCACCATTAACCCTAATACTTTCTTTACAAATAGAGGGAAGTTTATGAGAATTTGTGTGGAATATGATTTAGACAAACTTGTGAAGAAGGATTTGATTATTGACGGATCAAGTACCCCGTAGAATATTCAAGGTTGAACACCATTTGCTTCCGGTGTGGGTGGTTCGGTCATCTAGCTTCAAACTACACTTTTCATGAAATCTTCCTCTCCGTCCGGTAATATCGTCAACAATGTTAATGGTAACAATACAACCAAAATGAGATTGGATAAACTAAGAAGACAAATATCGGTGCTAAAACGGCCGGTACCGGAGACGGATATGTCCCTTAGATGATGGTGAGTTTTTGGAAGCAAAAGAAATCCCAAAAAGGAAAAGAAAATTTTGTCACCCACCACACGATATTCGCAAAGAAGAAATAGGAAAGATACAAATGAAAATCAGAATAATTAGTTTTATTCAAAATGGAAAGAGAATGCCAAATTTGCCCAACCTACAAGGACCGCTCAAGGAAATATGTTCCGTATTGTTGTGGAGTACAACAAGGGATTTCTCAGTCTACAAGTAAAGGAAGAGACGCCCATAAAAAAAAAGTTGTTACAATTAAAGTAAGAAATATTGTTGACGAGATGATTCTTAGTGCTTCTTTCACCTCATTGAATGTTGGAACTAACAAGAGGCCGGAAAAAGAAAGAAAAGAACCAAGATCAATTCAATGACGGGACAAACGTAAAGGATGCAAGAGCAGAGAGTAAGACAAATAATATTAGAGCATTGGCTAGGAAAGTAGCGGAAGGAGAGTCGGTAGTCCTGATTGAATAGAGCATTGACTAGGAAATCGTACAACCTTATTGTTGTGCATGCTTCACCAAAATATAATCGCAGAAAGTGGTTTCGGGAAGATACTGATTAGAAGTTAGATCAAACGTCAGTGCCTCTAATAATTAGTGGAGACTTCAACTACATTATGTATAGCCTCGAATGGGCCTCGAATGGGAAGGAAGTTCGGGTAAGGTGCACCAAGATTCTCATACGTTTTGTAGTCTGCTCGACCGCTATGATCTCATTGACGTAGGTTTTACGGGATTGAATTTCCCTTGGATGACGAGAGAGAAGGCAACAACTGCATTTGTAAGTGATTGGGTAGAATTGTAAGTGACGAGAGAGAAGCCAACAACTGCATTTGTAAGTGACGAGATAGAAACCACCAACCATTGTGGTATGATGAGGTTGTGTGATGCTTCGGTCAAACACTTAGCTCAATATTTGTCCAATCATGCCTCTCTCCTGCTAAGACTCAATCCGGGAGCGAATGTCAATCAAAGACAACAACTGTTTAGGTTTGAAGTCACATGGATGCGTCATGAGGACTTCCTACGATTGTACAAGATCGTTGGGTGACTGATAGTGAGTTTAGTGTATCTCTCAGTTGTTTCAAATTTCAATTACTCACTTGGAATCAAATGGTCTTTTGTTATGTCTTTTGTCAGAAACAAGGAACCATGGAAAAATTATGGTCGTAAAAAATTATCAAAAATTTGCTCATTCTCAAAACCCGGCGAACCAGCAGGCGACCCTCAAAACGGACCTAGATGATATCCTTGAGAAAGAGGAAACTATTTGGTTTCGGAACGCATGAATAGTGGTTAAGTATGGGAATCAAACATTGTTGACATTTGAATCAATAATGAGACGATTGCTCATTTTTGGAAAGATTGTTGACATTTGAATCAAGTTCTTTGTGAAGTTCTTCCGATGAATGATTACATTGATTCATTAATAAAGGTTGTTGATCTAATTATCAATTCAGGCAATTGGAATATCAACAAAATTGTTAACGACATGTCTAATTCCCTCCCACTAAAAAAATAGATTAAACATCCGATAATCCATTACCTTACAATTCAATCAAGGATCGCCTTTATTGGTACCTAAGTAACAACATTGTTTTAGTACCAATCAATTAATTAATCTCAAGTTCGCTTGTGAATGGATGTAGAAAATAAAAATTGTCCTTAAGATAAAAGCTTTTATCTAGAAAGTCCTCAAAAATGGACTACCAACAAAGCTAAATCAAATGAGTTTTTTTAAAATATATTTTTTATTCAATAACATAGAAGGGTGTGAAATGAGTTTTTTTTAAATATATTTTTTATTCAATAACATAGAAGGGTGTGTTTTGCAGTCATCATACTAAATAGCTCTCTCGCCTTCTGATCAAATGCATGTTTTACTAACTAGATAATCAACCAAAATTTTCACCATATGAGTCGTTTTCTAATGGACATTTAAAATTTTAATGTGAACTTCATAGGCATAATGAATTAAGCAAATAAATAAAACTTGGGATTAACAATAACATAGTAGAACTTATCTGACAACATTTTATAAACTAGGAACTAATTAATATGGATTAAATTAAGAACATGTCGAAGTACATCCAAATATGGCAAGGAAAACGAAAAATATAAAAGAAAAAGACCTCATATAGGTTATTTCAAAGTGTACATGTCACGGGCTGAGTTTTCCCTAACTCCAAACCGTGCGGCTCTTAGCTTGTCTCGACCCTTTGTCGTGCTAAGGTCAGCCTATTCCCGATGTTGCCAACGAAAGAACTTAAGATTGATGGCTAAGAGAACTTTGAAGGCTTTGTGTGTGGGAAAGAAAGTTTTGTATTATAAGAGAGCTTTACAATGCTTGGATGAGAGCTTGGAACTTGGATGATGCAAATGAGGGGGTGACACTCCCTATTTATAGCCCAAGGCCACCCCTCCTAGGAAGGTTCCGGATTTGGACAAGTCTTGGACAATCCGGATCCTTCTTGGCTAGAACTCCTTACAAGCTTCTCTACTTATCTAGAATATTCCGCAAGGCTCTAGCCATGCCTAGATGGTTCCGCATTTCTCTAGGGTCTTCCGGCCATGTCCGGAGACTTCTACGACGTCCCGAACGTTCCGGATGCTTCCGGATTGGTTGAGAAGCGCGGTCCGTGTCATCCTCCCCCACTGAATCCCGCAACGTCCTCGTCGCGTTGGCCTCGTATGCCTCGATCTTGTCTTTGAATTGCCACAAGGACTCGGCCGGTTCCCATGTCATCTCCGCCTCAGGAAGTCCCTTCCATCGCACTAAGTATTCGAGTCTTGGCCGCCGATACTTCTCGCGGACGACCCGATCTGACATGATCTCCTCGACTTCCTTGTCGAAAGAAGTCCGAACTCCCATTGGCGCCCTTTGAGCGTCTCCCCGTGCTGGGTCTTCCATGTCTTGGTGGTAAGGCTTGAGCATACTCACATGGAAGACGGGGTGTATCTTGAATTTGGACGGCAACTCGAGCTTGTAGGGGGTGCGCCCGATTCTCTTAAGAACTCTGAAAGGTCCCTCGTACCGCCGTATCAATGCTTTGTGTAGTCCGGTGTGTCGCATGATGAAGTGGAGCTTGACCATGACTAAGTCCCCAACTTGGTACTCAATGTCCCTCCTGTGTTGGTCAGCCCATTTCTTCGTCCTCTTGTTGGCTTTGACAAGGCAAGCCTGCGTCAAGTCCAACTCCTCTTGCCAACCCTTGGCAAATTTGTACGCCGCTGGTGTTGGTCCAGTGTATCCCGTTGCGATGGTACTTGGCGTACTTGGTTGGAAGCCCATGATAATCTCGAACGGACTCTTTCCCGTAGACTCGCTCCGTTGTAAATTGTATGAGAACTGAGCGACGTCCAATAACTTCGGCCAATCCTTTTGTGATGCGCTGACATAGTGCCGAAGGTAGACCTCGAGCAAGCAGTTAGCCCTCTCGGTTTGTCCGTCCGTCTGAGGATGGAAGGCGGTGGTGAACTTCAAGTCTGACCCGAGCATCTTGAACAACTCTGTCCAAAACCTCCCCGTGAACCTTCCGTCTCTATCACTGATGATGGATTGTGGCAAGCCCCAGTACTTGACCACGTTCTTCATGAACAGCTTGGCCGCCTCTTCTGCGGGGCATTCCTTTGTCGCCGGTATGAAGGTTGCGTATTTTGAGATTCGGTCTACCACCACCATGATACTCCCGAATCCGTCCGTCTTGGGTAGACCAACTATGAAGTCCATGCTAACGCTTTGCCAAGGATGGTCCGGTATTGGCAAAGGTTCCAAGAGTCCCGCACGTTGTCGTTGCTCAACCTTGTCTTGTTGGCAAACAAGACAAGTCTTGACATATATCTCGACGTCGTCCCTCATTTGCGGCCAATAATATTTTTCTTCTACAAGAGCTAAGGTACGATGCATACCTGGGTGTCCGGCCCACTTGGAGTCATTACAATCTTTGATGACTTCACGTCTTAATCCTCCAAAGTGGGGCACATATAGCCGTTGGCCCTTGGTGAAGATCAAGTCCCGTTCGACCCAAAACCGCCTTGTTTTGCCCTCCTTGACGTATTCCCTTAGGTTCTTGGCGGTTGGGTCATGATCAAGGCCCTCCTTGATGCGGTCTTCCAAAGTCCCTATCGGTCGGCTGATGGCAGCTAACTCCGCTTTACGACTAAGAGCGTCGGCGACTAGGTTGGCTTTGCCCGGCTTGTATTCCAACTCGTAGTCGAACTCGGCAAGAAAGTCTTGCCACCTGGCTTGCTTGGGTGTTAGCTTCTTCTGGCTTTGGAAGTAGCTCGTGGCCACATTGTCTGTCTTGACCACGAATTTGGACCCTAGGAGATAATGACGCCAAGTCCTTAGGCAATGGACGATGGCCGTCATCTCCTTCTCTTGTACTGTGTAGCGCCGCTCGGTGTCATTAAGCTTTCGGCTCTCAAAAGCTATCGGATGTCCCTCTTGCATCAGGACTCCCCCTATGGCATAGTCTGATGCGTCCGTGTGTATTTCGAACGGCTTTCCATAGTCGGGCAGGGCTAGCACTGGCTCTTCGGTCATCGCCTTCTTAAGCCGATCGAACGCCTCTTGACTCTCCTTGCTCCAAGCCCAAGATATCCCCTTCTTGAGCATGTTTGTCAAGGGCGTCGTGATGTGCGAATACCCATGGATGAAGCGGCGATAATAGTTGGCTAGCCCCAAGAAAGAGCGAAGCTCGGTTACCTTAGTCGGCGGTTCCCAATCCATGATTGCCTTGATCTTGGCGGAGTCCATCCGTATGCGTCCCTTGCCGACTATGTGTCCCAAAAATGGCACCTCTTGTTGAGCGAACGAGCATTTTTCTCTCTTGACATAAAGCTCGTGCTCACGTAGTACTTGGAAGACTTGCCGTAGGTGTTCCACGTGCTCCTCTAATGTGCGGCTATAGATAACAATGTCGTCCAAGTAAACTACGACAAAGTGATCAAGGAAGGGTTGGAGTACCTTGTTCATGAGAGTGCAGAACGTTGCCGGTGCATTTGTCAAGCCGAAAGGCATGACTAAGAACTCGTATGACCCATATCTCGTGACACACGCGGTCTTCTCCTCATCTCCTTCCGCGATCCTGACTTGGTAGTATCCCGATCTTAAGTCAAGCTTGGTGAACCACCGAGCTTCCCCAAGTCTATCGAACAGGTCTGCGATGAGCGGGATCGGGTACTTGTTCTTGATGGTTAGCTTGTTGAGCGCCCTATAGTCGATGCACATGCGTAGGCTCCCGTCGTGCTTCCACTGGAATAACACTGGTGCTCCATATGGTGCCTTGGACGGTCTGATGTAACCGGCTTCCAATAATTCCTTAAGTTGTCTCCTTAGCTCCTCTAGCTCCAGCGGAGACATGCGATACGGTGCTCGGGCGGGTGGTCGAGCATCGGATACGAGCTCGATCTTGTGATCCACCTCCCTCTTAGGTGGGAGCTTCTTTGGAAGTTCGGGCGGCATAACGTCCTTGAAGTCTTCCAAGACATGGCAGACTTCAGCTGGTGTCGGGTCTTCCCCGAATGGTGTCTCGTCCATCTTGAGAGTTGCCAAGAATGTTGGTTCCTCCCGCTTTAGTCCCTTGGAAAGTTGAATTGCCGAGACTACCTTAGCACTTGGCCCCTTTTCCCGATATACCGGCACGATGCAACGGTGATGGGGGTCCAAGATGCATATACAGTTGGCAAATGGCACAAGGAGAGCATTGATACGATCGAGGAATGCTAAACCAATGACTAAGTCGTAGTCGTCTAGAGGGATTACCTCAATCGTGGCCTTGCCCGACCAATCTCTCAATGATAGCTCTACTCCTTGTGCTACCCCGAGTGTCGGGACCTCCTTGGAGTTCACCGTCTTGATCCATCCATGACTCTTGGTGACCTCGAGCCCCAACTTCTTTGATGTTTCCTCAGACATGAATATGTCGGAGGCCCCGGTGTCCACCAACGCGCTTACTTTAGTGCCGCCTACCATGGCGTCTACGAACATAAGTCCCCTTTTGTTGGTGAACCGCTTAGTCTTGATGGAGCTAAGCATCATGGCCCCGAGTCGCAGCTTATCGTCCTCGGGCGGGTCCTCCCGTGTTATGATGGCGCTCAACTTGTTTCTTGAAGGGCAGTCGCGCATCAAGTGCTTCTCCCCGCATAGGAAGCAACTCAAGGGTTGCCTCTCGGCTGGTCTCTTGCCCTTGTCGGTCTTGGTGTACCGCTCCTTGTCTTTTGGCTTGGACGAGTCCTTGGATGAATCCTTGGATGACTCGTCGTTGTCCCGTCTTGGTGGCCTTCCCCGTCCTTGGTCTCCCCCACTTTTTCCTTTGTCACGGGAGAAGTTACTTCGGTCTTGGCTTTTGAATTCAATGAGGGAGTCCGCCTCGGTCATGGCCTCGGTAAGGGTCTGAACCTTCTGTCGGTGAAGCTCTTGTCTTACCCAAGGCTTAAGCCCGTCCATGAATTGGAAGAAGGCTTCCTTCTCGTTCATGTCTGAGATCTGCAACATTAACTCCGAGAACTCTTTCACGTACTCTCGAGCGGTCCCTCTTTGAGTGAGCCTGCGAAGCTTGGCCCGGGCTTCGTCGTCGGCATAGATGGGGTAGAATTGTTTCTTGAGCTCTGCCGAGAACTTGGCCCAGGTGGTGATTGGGGTCCCTCCGGTCCTCTGGCAGGTCCTTCTACGCCACCATAATAAAGCTATATCACCGAGATATAGAGAAGCGGTACTTACCTTCTTTTCCTCGTCCACGATCCCCGTGACGCGGAAGTATTGTTCCATGCCCCACAAGAAGTTCTCTACATCTTTGGCGGAACGACTTCCCTTGAACGTCGTTGGTTTGGGTGCGTCCACTTTCTGCAGTGGGGCAACTCCGACAAGGCCAGCCCCCATAGCTGTCTTGCATGCCGTCAACTCCCTTATGACCGTCTCCAGCTTGTCGGTCAGCGCCTCAAACTTGGCCTTGAGAACTTCATGTTCTGCGGCAAGGGTTTTGTGGGACACGTTCATGGCTCCTTGGAACTCCCCCTTGAGTTCCTCAATAGAGGACTCCATCGTGGATTCGACGTCATCAACCCGCTTGTTGGCGTCGAAGATGGAGTCCTGCATCTCGCCCACGGCCAACTCGACTTTCTCCAGCCTAGCCTCCGTGCTTGACACCACGTCCCTTGATGCATCCCTTGCGGCCTTCTTGCCTTTCTTGCTCACGTCAACGACTTCCGACACGCCTCCTTGGCTAGCCATCGAAACCTCCCTTTGGAACGTTGTTGGCTCTGATACCACTTGTCACGGGCTGAGTTTTCCCTAAATCCAAACCGTGCGGCTCTTAGCTTGTCTCGACCCCTTGTCGTGCTAAGGTCAGCCTATTCCCGATGTTGCCAACGAAAGAACTTAAGATTGATGGCTAAGAGAACTTTGAAGGCTTTGTGTGTGGGAAAGAAAGTTTTGTATTATAAGAGAGCTTTACAATGCTTGGATGAGAGCTTGGAACTTGGATGATGCAAATGAGGGGGTGGCACTCCCTATTTATAGCCCAAGGCCACCCCTCCTAGGAAGGTTCCGGATTTGGACAAGTCTTGGACAATCCGGATCCTTCTTGGCTAGAACTCCTTACAAGCTTCTCTACTTATCTAGAATATTCCGCAAGGCTCTAGCCATGCCTAGATGATCCGCATTTCTCTAGGGTCTTCCGGCCATGTCCGGAGACTTCTACGAGCGTCCCGAACGTTCCGAATGCTTCCGGATTGGTTGAGAAGCGCGGTCCGTGTCATACACATGCATAAAAAAAAAAAGCAATGGAAATTGTTCCTCGGTTTTATCTGTAGAAATAAATTTGCTAATAATGAAAAACTAGAAACCAATTTTATTGTTCAAGCCAAGCTCTTGCTTGGAAGAACGATGTAGAACAAACTCTTCCAAAAAGAATTTTTAAACTTCAAATTGAAAGTGACAACTTGACCGTCATCAATGTCATCAAGGGAACATGGGAAATTCTCCAAGAAATTGATACAATCACTATTAATATTCGCCTTTTTTTGTTCTTTTGGTCTATTTTCAGATTGTCCACATTTTCAAGGAAGTAAAAAATGTCGCATATAAATTGGCGGAGCTTGGACACAAATTATTTCATGCCAACATGAAAAAAATAAAAAGAGAAGAGAAGTAACTTAAAATTAAAAAGATGGTCCATAAGAAACATGTTTAACATCCTAATAAAAATATTTTAAATATTATGGATTTACCAATAATCGCAATAATACATAATCAAATTTCAGTCAACAATCATTCATATCCCAACTTACATATGTTCATGCTATGAAAATAAACAACCATGTGCAAATGTCACATATTATAGAATATTAAAGTATGAATTCACACATCTCTTGCAGCTTGCAAATAACACTTTGAAACACACAAATATAACAGAAAAACATCTATGTGTCACTCTCCCATCTTGTACTGGATGAGCTAGGATCTACCATATATGAATTAAAACATACAATCAAATCAAGTAAAATTTCTCCAATTATAATAAGATTTGTAGATTTAAAATTATATTATTAGTAAACTCCAACATCGACAAACTAAGATTATTAATACGTGATACATCTTTTCTTAATTGAATATAGTGCATACTCATACTCTTTAAACTCTTTCATTGCCATTTTTATTCCAAGGATAACACCGAGTACCTACGTCGGGCCTCGAAATGCAAGGCCCACCTTGATGTATAGACCAATTGCATACACTATCACTGCAACCATAATCATAATCTCTGTTGTAGTCAAAAGTGTCGAACCAATGAATAATGTTATCAGAGGTAAACCAACAAAAGTATTTGGCTTGTGAAAAAGTTGGGTCTGAAGCTATACTCATAGCTTTGATCAAATGAAATCTCTTTGATTCCGAAGCTTCCATTCTTGTCTTTGCATTTCATTCGAATTGTCTGCTTCTTTTCTAGTTTGTTGGTTATGACTTCCCCCCACGATCAAAGATTTCAAAAAAACTGCGTTGGCCCTTTGAGACTTCCGATGGTGATGGCGACAACTTCATCGTACATCTTCCTATCGCAATTGCTGACATAAGCAAGGTTGCTATTAGGAGGTTTTGAGCCGATGACGTCATTACGTACTAGATTTTTTATTTTTTATTTTTTCAATTAGGTGTATTGTTTTAACTTTCTTGTGAGTGTACATTTCTTTGGCATATGCTTGTGTATTTATATGTAAGGGGAGAGATTTCCAGTCATGTTTAACTTGCAATGTTAATGTCATGGGCTTTAAGTTTAGTTGTAATTTATTTGTATGTTGAGGTTTCACATTGTTAAGACGTTTAATATTGGACGTTTAATATTGTTTTAGCTTAATGAACATACTTTTAAGGGTTATAAGTTTCAACTTTGACTAAATGGAAATAAATTATGGTCTAAACAATTTTTTTAGTACAAATTACCAAAGAGTTTGGCAAATTACGAAAGAATTGTTCAAAATTTACAAGATTATCAATTCATACAAAATTAATAAGTTTATACCACATAGATATGGACAGTTGATCATCATGTACGCATGAATACACATTGTGTGTATTTTGAGACATTTTACCATATGAGCAAAAACAAATCATTTAAATATTTTATACAGCCCTCTGTAAAGTTTTAAATTCTTTTATTACAAATTTGACTTTATTTTTTCTGGATCGAAATTATATTGAGTGTTAGGTCTCATTACATAACTATAATTTGTCTTTAAGGGTATAAGATTTATAAAGGGTATTGTGATTAAAGCTGTGTTAAACCAGCTAACTTGTTTCGCCATATACCTTGATTAGATTTAGATATTGATTGATACATGATATATCACCAAAGTCTAACTAAAGCCTATCAAATAAAATAAGCACCATTCTTTAATTAATATGCAGCTTCGTATAAAGTTTAAATTTTAATTGAATAATTCTTTTATATTCTCAATGCACCCTCAAGGCCAAGGGCCAACGGCACCCTAAACCCCCAACCCCGAGGTTCTGACCTCCGAACAACCCTTTTCCTCTTCCGTAAGTTATCTTTGAAATTGTTGAAGTCGGAATAATTATACCTACAATTTATGAGAACATTAATCCGAAACACAAGATCCAGTGAGCTCAAAATAATCTCACTCTACAAGGGAGGTAATGTAGGGAAACTTGTACCTAAACTTAACAAATTAAGATTTCATTGGCAGTTGTGAGGATGGTGATCCAATAGTTACACTAGACAAAGAAGTTGTAGTGGCGCCTCTAGTGAACGTCTGGTGAAACTCTATCGTACTTAAAGTCGTAGGCTTTTCAATTATATTTCTTGTGATAGAAAGAAAGTTGCGTGCTATTTTTGAACTTCGGAAACAGATTTTAGATTATTGATCAATCAAATGGGTATTTTATGGCTCGCTTCGATAACGAAAGTGAATTGTTGGCGATGTTAACAAGAGGACCTTGGTTAGTTTTCAAATGGTATCTAGTCATGAAAAGGTGGACACCAAACTTTCGGCCTTAGTGTGATATCATCTTTCCCCTTTTGGACTTGTCTAAGTTCTAACCGACGTTCCAATACAATTCTACGAAGAAATTGTACTTTGAAACATGACATTTGGTATTTGCAAACCTATCACCATTAACCCTAAAACTTTCTTTACAAATAGAGGGAAGTTTATGAGAATTTATGTGGAATATGATTTAGACAAACTTGTGAAGAAGGATGTGATTATTAACGGGATCAAGTTTCCCGTAGAATATGCAAAGTTGAACACCATTTGCTTTCGATGTGGGTGGTTCGGTCATCTAGCTTCAAACTACGCTTTTATTAAGCCCATGAAAATGTCCTCTCAAGCCGGTAATATCGTCAACAATGTTAATGGTAACGATACAACCAAAACTAGAGTGGATACAACTAACCAGACAAATGTCGGTGCTTAAACGGCCGGTACTAGAGACGGATATGACCCGTAGATGATGGTGACTTTTTGAAAACAAAAGAAATCCCAAAATGGAAAAGAAAATTTTGTCACCCACCACACGATATTCGCAAATAAAAAATAAGAAAGATACAAATAAAAATCATAATAATTAGTTTTATTCAAAAGGGAAAGAGAATGCCAAATTTGTCCAACCTACAAGGCCGCTCAAGGAAATATGTTCCGTATTCTTGCGGAGGACAACAAGGGAATTTGTTAGTCTACAAGTAAAGGAAGAGACGCCCGTAATTTAAAAAAAATTGTTAACACTTAAAAGGAAGAATTATGTTGAAGAGATGATTGTTAATGCTTCTTTCACCTCATTGGATGTTGAAACTATACAGAGGCCATAAAAAGAAAGAAAAGAACCAAGATCAATTCAGTGACGGGACCAACGTAAAGGATGCAAGAGCAAAGAGTAAGAGAAAAAATATTAGAGCATTGGCTAGAAAGTTAACTGAAGGAGGGTCGGTAGCCCCGGTTGAATAGAGCATTGAGTAGGAAATCAGATAACCTTACTGTTGTGCATGCTTCACCAAAGTATAATTGCAGAAAGTCGTTTTGGGAAGATATTGATTAAAAGTTAGATAAAACATCAGTGCCTCTAATAATTAGTGGAGACTTCAACTGCATTATGTATAGCCACGAACATGAAGGAGGTTTCGGTAAGGTGCACCAAGATTCTCATACGTTTTGCAGTCTGGTCGACCTCCATGATCTCATTGACGTAGGTTTTACGGATTGAATTTCCCTTGGGATGACGAGAGAGAAGGAAACAACCGCATGTGTAAGTGATCGGGTAGAGTTGTAAGTTACGAGAGAGAAGCCATCAACCGCATCTGTAAGTGACGAGAGAGAAGCCACCAACCATTGTGGTAGGATAAGGTTGTCTCATGCTTCGGTAAGACACTTAGCTCAATATTCGTCCAATCATGCCCCTCTCCTGCTAAGACTCAATCCAAGAGCGAAAGACAATCAAAGACAACGACCGTTTAGGTTTGAAGCCGCATGGATGCGTCATGAGGACTTCCTACTGATTGTACAAGACCATTGAGTGACTGATAGTGAGGTTAGTGTATCTCTCAGTAGTCTCAAATTTTAACTACTCACTTGGAACCGCTGATCTTTGGTTATGTCTTTGGCAAGAAACTGGAATCCATGAAAAAATTATGGTCGTAAAAAATTATCCAAACATTGCTTATTCTCAAATCTTGGTGAACTAGGAGGCGTCCTCAAACCACATAAATTGTAAAATTACAACTAAAATAAATCAAAATACAATAACAATTTAAATCACTTCATTTGAATTTTATGAGATAAATTTGAATTTGAAACCAATTATTTTTTAATTCTTTATAATTAAAATAAATATTTTAGAGATCACCAACCTGATATTTTTAAATTGTACATATAAAATCATTTTTTATAACCTGACATTTATATGAATATGTAATCTTTTATATAAAAATCATTTCCTACAAAACTTTATAAAAGACGACACATTTCTATAATTTAAAAAATAAAAATCGATAATTTTTTCTTACATATGTATAAGATTGCCAAAGTTGATCATTCTTTAATTGTACGTACAATATTTTATTAAAATTGCACCAAATATGTTGATTTTAAAATTAAAAAATTTATAAACAATAATTTTAAAAGAGTGGAAGTTTTTAAATTGTATGTACAAAATTATTTTTTAAATTACACCAAATTTTTTGGTTTTAAAATTAAAAAACTAAAAAAAATTAATAATTTTATAGGAATAGCAATTTAGTAATATAAGATTATTTTGCTTAGAAACTGAAATTTTAGGGTATCAGCAATCCGTATGATATATATATATAGATTTGTGAACTGTTGTAATGGTAACAAATGAAATGTAGCCGGGTCCGTTTCCAATGTCAAATATTTGTAAAGTTGTAAGAAATAGTTGGTAAAGTTGTAAATGTAGGCGGGTCCCACCTTTACCTCCAACTGAAACCATGCATAAATTTGAACAATCTCTCATCTCTCCCTCGTCTCTCCCTCACGCTAACAATGGTCTCACCGCCTGGAAGCACCGCCCTAACGGTAAACAAAAATTCAATAGACCTGCATAATCTCGAAATTTTTATCTCAATTATATTCAAGCGATCATGATCGTCGTCTTTTTCTTTCAATTTATATTTATATCCGTGCTAGTTTCCATTACAAATTTTGATCTATCTGTACGCAAATGGTTGCATCAATCAGGCCGAACGTGTCTCCAATTCCGACGGAGCAGGAGGTAGCTGTTTCTCTTTTAAGCTCCGTCGGATTTTCGGAGGAAGAGTGAAATCGGAGAGCATTCGAGCCGGAAAAGCAAATGATCTGGTGGACGAGGACTCCACTGTTCGCGGTGGCCTTGACGATGATAAACTCGTCACTCCATGGGCCCTTTCTGTCGCCAGGTCTAAATTTCTGTACTGCTATCTTCTTTGTTTGTTTGTCTGTTTTAGTTATCTCTGCGACGCAACAATTTCATTAGCAATTAGGTTAAGGATGGATGCTGTTTAATGGTGATTATCTGTAGAATCTGCTTTTCTGGCTGGTTTTCTTTGATCCTTTGCGACTGTAACAAGCAACATTCTCTAGATTGCATCAAATCCTTTTACTTTTAGTAGTATATAATGTATCTGGCTTCACACTTTCCTTGCTTCTCCGGACTTTGTGTCGATTCTCAGCTTCTTTTAGGGACCCTCCATTTCTAACTAGAACATATATTATTCACATGATAACATATAATACAAGGAGAAAATAAAATTAATATTTGCATCATTCTAGCACTTTTTTACTTTTTCTTTGAGTTTTTAACTTTTAATTTTTTATAGAATTAATTTAAAGTATTATTTTTGTTTTATTTTTATTTTAAAACTTTTTTAATTTTTTAATAGATGATTTGCTATTTTAAATTTTTGTACATATTATTTCAAAATATTGCATATATTAGTACAAAGTAATTCATATATTGGTACAAAATATCACACATATTGATATAAAACAATGCACATATTGATAAAAAGTATTGCACATATTTGTACAAAATAATATACATATTAGTACAAAATATTGCACGTGTTTTTACAATGTAATGCACGTGTATAATCCTACCAAAAAATGCACGCGTATACAATTAAAAGAGAGAATTTGATCATTTAATGTTTCTAGAATTATGCTCAGGTAACCATTTAGGATAAACTTTTCCAAAAAATTTATTAAAAAAAAATGTTGTATCAACATGTGTGATACAAAATAAGGTAATTTGTCCCATTCTCTAATTATAAACTAACATTTGAAGGAAACAATAAACCCATATGTGTAGTATTTTGTAAGTGGTTTAATAAATACATGCAATATTTTGTGAAGTCTTGGGCCATAAAGCGGCTCAACCGAACTCGCCCAAAATAATACACATATTTGTAAAGTCACCTAATAAATCTTATAAACCGAAATCGCCCATAATAGAAGACGTGATAGTCAAGTAAATCAGTTCGGATCCTCAGTGATATTTACTGTAACAAATAAGGCGTCCAACCAGAATCTAACTTGGTCTTCAAACGAGTCCTATCAAAGATGACAAGGATTACTCATCAAGCGTGTACTTGTGTTAACAAAGACACGATTAATTCCTTACAGAATCTGACCAAGAAAATTCGCAAATCATTCATAAACAAGAATCTCACTTGGTCTTCAAACGAGTCATATCAACGATAGAAAATAGCGAATAGACATCACGGTGCATTATAAAACGGTTAATTCCTTACTGTATGCTCTCATACTGTAAACTCTTCTGTGATGAATATGGCTACACTTGCCCACTGTATCATAAGTTAACTGTCTTGCTCTTGAGTCTTGACCTTTGCTTCCATCCATAACATGATATTTGTTTTTACAGTGGATATACATTGTTAAGGGATCCGCGCTTCAACAAAGGACTTGCATTTCCCCAAAATGAACGAGACTCTCACTACTTGTGTGGTTTATTACCACCTGTTGTTTTAACACAGCAACTTCAGGTTCTGGAAACTGATATCATTCGGTATGCTGTCGCTTCTGATGTCTTTCTATAGCTTTGATTGTTACATATTCCGTAGGAGAAGAAACTCATGCAGAGTATTCGTCAATATGAGGCCCCCCTGCAGAAATACATTGCTTTGATGGACCTGCAGGTAGACTGACTTCAATTTCATAATCCTCACTGTATATTAATGTATACACAGTGATGATTTTGTAATCCAACTCATTTTTTTTGCAGGAAAGAAATGAGAGGCTATTCTATAAGCTTCTTATCGACAACGTTGAAGAATTGCTTCCTATTGTATATACACCAACTGTAGGCGAGGCATGCGAGAAGTATGGAAGCATCTTCAAGCGCCCTCAGGGTCTTTTTATTAGTCTGAAAGACAAGTATGCTCTCTTAATTGACATTATGACTTCTTATAAATTGTAATAGAATCGGTTTTGACATCTGTTATGAGAAAATGGTTTTGTTTCACAGGGGAAAGATTCTTGAGGTACTTAGAAATTGGCCTGAAAAGAACATCCAAGTAATAATTGTTACTGATGGAGAAAGAATCTTGGGACTCGGAGACCTTGGTTGTCAAGTAATATACATGAAACAAGCTTAAGGTCTTAATTTGTTTGCTAAATACAATCTAAAGACATTTGTATTTGAGTTTCATATGTTAACTTTCAGGGTATGGGGATACCTGTGGGGAAATTGGCTTTGTATACAGCACTTGGAGGTGTTCGTCCTTCAGCTGTAAGGGAATTAGAGACTCAATGTTTCCAACTCTTTTTTTTTTGCCTTCTTATCATATCAATCTCATACATACATATCTGTATCATGCCTTTCTTATGCATGATTGCAGTGCTTGCCTATAACCATTGATGTGGGAACAAACAATGAGCGGTTACTGAATGATGAGTTTTATATTGGGCTTAAGCGAAAAAGGGCAAGAGGACAGGTAATTATTATCTTACTTCATTAAGTAAGGTTTCTAATTTTCTTTGTTAAACTATTTAAAAAATCTCCAGGAATATGATGAACTCATGGAGGAATTCATGACTGCTGTGAAGCAAAACTATAGTGAGAAAGTTCTTATACAGGTTAGAACTAATACTAATTAATTATGCTTAATGCATTCACTGAAGTTGTTTATACATCTTATCTAAGTTAATTTATTTGAAAATACATCGATATGATCTTGCAGTTTGAAGACTTTGCCAACCACAATGCTTTTAAGCTGCTTGAAAATTACTGCAAGAGTCATCTCATCTTCAATGATGATGTACAGGTAAGTAAAAAAACAGTCTAAATGCCAACAATTGATAATGAGCATAGATATCATTGTGATTTGCAGCTGAGCTGGTCAATATCTTGTTCCACAGGGAACGGCATCTGTAGTACTCGCTGGAGTTGTTGCAGCACTGAGATTGATTGGAGGAAGTTTAGCAGAACATACATTCTTATTTCTTGGTGCTGGAGAAGTAAGACAAAAATTTTGTACTTCATAGTAGTACTGCACCTTTATGGTGACCTGGGTCTCAAGCAAATATGTTCTGTTGCAGGCTGGAACAGGCATAGCAGAGCTTATTGCTCTTGAGATTTCAAGACAGGTAAACCAAACACTCTATATTGCTCCACATATTGACACATACTTAAAACTGAAAACAATTGCGAATAAAAAGGAGTTGATTTTGAACCCTCTTCTGCAGACAAATGCTCCTTTGGAAGAAACTCGGAAGAAGTTATGGCTTGTGGACTCAAAGGTCTCTTAAAATGGCTAAAACATGTCTAACTTTAGTTGCAACTTGCTTATAGAATCATATATTCGCGTTGAGATGAGAATGAATCTGCACACTTGCAGGGTTTGATTGTAAGTTCCAGAAAGAATTCTCTCCAAGACTTCAAGAAGAGATGGGCTCATGAGCATGAACCTATAAATGATCTTCTAGGTGCTGTTAAGGTGGGATGTTTACTAGATATTACTAGATTAATAACAAAATTGTTCTTGTTGCTAAATTTGTTCGGTTTCTTTCTGCAGACAATTAAGCCTACAATCTTAATTGGGTCATGTGGAGTTGGCAAGACATTCACAAAGGAAGTTGTCGAAGCCATGGCCTCCTTCAATGAAGTATACTAATTTCTTCTAAATTTTAGAAATCATTAAAAATGTAAACTTCTGTAGCTTAAAGTTTAAAGGAGCAGTTCTATCACAGTTGACTTGATGCGTTATGTTACGCAGAAACCTTTGATCATGTCTCTCTCGAATCCCACCTCCCAATCCGAGTGCACTGCTGAAGAAGCTTACAAATGGAGTAAGGTAAAGTAACTCTAGCTGGAATAATTTCTATTGGTACACACTTTTATATAGAGTGATGTATTCAGTGTCTAATTCTTGTAAAGGGTAACGCAATCTTTGCTAGTGGAAGTCCATTTGACCCAGTTACATACGACGGAAAGGTCTTTGTTCCTGGGCAGGTAATGCACAGCATATATATACAATCCAAAATGTTACCATCTGGATCTTCATAAATTTTTAAGATGTTAATATTTCATTTTTATGTTCTTCAGGCAAACAATGCTTATATATTTCCCGGATTTGGTTTGGGTGTTGTAATCTCTGGTGCAGTTCGAGTGCACAATGAAATGCTACTGGCTGCATGTAAGTATGCAGCTGTTACATAATCTTCCTGAATTATATGAAAAAAGCAATCATCATATGTTCATTTTTCATGCCAAAACAGCTGAAGCTTTAGCTGGACAAGTAACCCAAGAGCACTATGACAAGGGGATGATATATCCTCCATTCTCCAATGTCAGGAAGATATCAGCTCATATTGCTGCTAAAGTTGCTGCAAAGGCTTACGAGCTTGGTGAGTGCTCATATCACGAAAAAAAAACTTTCTTTGAACATAGAGTTTAACCGGTAAACTCTAAATATACTACCTTTCTTGTATTGTAGGGCTGGCATCCCGGCTTCCACAACCAGAAGATCTTGTCAATTACGCGGAGAGTTGCATGTACAGTCCTGTCTACCCTACTTACCGGTAACACAAGCTTGAATATATGTGCATCCATATATATACTCCTGTGTGTAACTTCACCAACATTTGAATCATGTATTGCATAATTTGTTGATTTGTATGTATAAGCATTTGTGTTCACGTTTTCTGTTGTGGTTTGGAATTAAGTTATAAATCATGTCGTGATCTTGGCTAATCTATGAAATCACACAAGGAGTCTTCCTTAAATCTATATCTACATGTCAAATAGGGTTTTAAGCATTAAATAATTAAAACCATTGCGTGTATTCTCTTCCAAAAGTAAAATAGGATTTTAGAACACTAAATTGTTTTAACTTATCAAATTTCTATTCCAAATTAATGTAAAATTATTCCAAACACATGTAAATTTAGGATTTTAGAACACTAAATGATTTAAGCCAATAAAATAATTTCAAGACTTCTTTAAAATTACATAAAAAAAACTACCAAAAAATTAATACATGATTTAAGATCTTTTGTCAAAATACTGTAATTTTTTCCAAATGCATGTAAAATAGGATTATATACATTGTTTAGCAAAGAGTAGTATGTCTCATTGACGGCCAACTTGATGGTTTTTGAGCTATTTCATCATCGACAAGTTATACTTTTTGGAAGGGGAAAAAAAAACAAGTATTAACATATGGGTTGTGTTACTAAAGGTAACCTATTTGTATAAAATAAAGATTAGTATACAAATAGAACATTAAAATAAGCTTATCAATTCTATTATTAATGAGAATACATTAACAATGCCAAAAATAAGCTTATCAATTCAGTTAACAATCTGTTTTACTATAGCAAACAGATTCTTAAACATAAGTTTGACAATGATCAAGTATAGGTAAAGTTGATAATTTGTGTGTTGAATCAATCTGCTACAACATAACCCTAGCCACGGATAACGACCTCTGGAGCATGGGTTCCCAATGACATCTTGTCAATGATGCTTGAAATGATAGTCTCTGGGGAATCCGGTTGACAAGGTTGTTCATCGTTATAAGATTCCTCAACCATTGGTGCAGCCATGGTAGCGATGTTGATGTCCTTGCTATCTGCAACATTTGATTCTGTATCTAGGTTTGTGTTATCACCCATGCTTAGGACTTCCACAGGGACAGTGAGAATAGCTGATTTCTGTAGAGAAGCAAGTGAAGTTAAGAAGATATAACATGAACCCTTTATTCTTCATGTACAGAAGAGCAAATCTAATATTTTACCTGGGGAAACAACTTCTCAAATATCATCCTATAGTAGTAGGCTTCCTTGGTTGCTGGTGTGTTGTAAGGGAAGATACGCGTAGCGTTTAACATCATTTTAGTACTCACCTAAGTGAAATCATATGCGTTAGAATTGGGTTTAGGGTTTAAGGTTTAAGGTAGTGAAGAATCATTACATGTTGTTCAGCATGGTTTTGGAGGTCTTTTATCCATTTACACCTAATGTCATTCTTGCATTTCTCCTCCTGTCCATAGAGGATATGCTGCATGAATCAAAAAACAATACATATTGTGAGAGTGAGTATATATATATAATCTCTCATTTCAAAATCCAATACAGACAAACCGTAGAGTTGGGTTGTGTGCATACGATCATAAATGCGCGTATGTCGAGTAGTCCACCGAGCTTATATACTAGACTCGGAATGTCCCCTTTAATGTAAGAACTTATTATCTCCAACAATCTTGTACATTTGGAATAGAATTGAGTTGAGTGAGTTCTTACCTGTGGCAAATATGGGTTTTCTTCATCATCAAATGCTTTCCTAAGAATCCATTTCTCTATTCTTCCTTGTTTTGCCATCTTCCATTCTGGGTCAATAGACATTGCAATTTCTATAAACTCTTTGTCTAGGAAAGGAACCTCCGCCTCGAGTCCCCACGCAAATGTTGCTTTGTTGGTTCTCAAACAATCATATTGATGAAGAGCCTTGATCTGCATTTTGTTCAACATAGTGAATACACCAAATCTATCAACACAGTTAAAGTTTCAATCTTTAACAGTTTGATTCACCTTACGACATATTTCACGGTGGAAGTCTTCCTTGTTATGTATTCTTTGCAAATTTTGGTCGCCACCAAATATCTCATTAGAGCCTTCACCAGAAATCACCATTTTTACACCTAATGACTTGATCTTCCGTGACATGAGAAACATTGGGACACTTTCTCTCACTGTTTTTACATCATATGTCTCGGTATGATAGATAACGTCGTCAATAGCATTAATAGCATCCTATCACAACATCAAATGAATTGTAAGCACTCAAGTTTCGTCGTCTTTCCAAATCCAAAGAGATATTATATACCTACCTGCACAGTGAAGTAGAACTCATGGTGGATTGTACCTAGATATTCTGCAACTTCCTTTGCAACCTCTAACTCTAGTGCTCCCTAATCAACATATAAACTCAATTATCAATGGGAAATGTAAACAACTCCAAATGTATACTAATCAGTAAAACATGCCTTTAAGCCAACACAAAAAGAGTGAAGCTGTGTTTTCTGCTGTTCAGACTCGTTTTTACGCCTTAGAAACCGAGCAGCAATCGACGCAACCAATGACGAATCAAGGTCACCACACAAGAGAGCTCCAAATGGTGCATCCATCATGAGTCTTTTCTCCACAGCCTGGATTAATTCATCAAATTTACAAGAAAGTGAACAAACTCGAATCGAGAAGAACATTAAACAAATTGGAGATTACCTTTTTCAAGGCAACTCGAAGGGAACTCGGGTCGTATGGGGCGGAAGGGATGCCAAAATGGGGCATCCATGTAGGGTTATACCATTGACGAAAGCTACAACTTTTGCTAGAGTACAAATGACCAGGAGGAAAGCACTCAAAATGCAAACATTCATCATTCAAGGCTTTTAGTTCTGATGAGAAGCAAACTGAACCTAAAATCACAGCAAAGAGTGTTAATTATATACTTAACCTAAAATCACAATATCATTATATATAAGATTTTGATTAGTACCATTAAGACCCCAACCAATGTACAAAGGGGCAACTCCAAGGGCATCTCGACCAGCAATGAAGCTGTTGTCACGCTTGTCTAGTAAGACAAACGAGAACACTCCATCCAGCGTGTTAGCAAAATCTTCTCCATATTCCTCGTACTGAATCATTAAACAAAGTTCAGAAATCACGTTTTGATTATTTGATTAATCCAAGTTTAATTGTTAAAGAATGAAACTGACCAGATGTGGAATAACTTCGCAATCACTTTCCGTCCTGAAAGTATGGGTCGGAAGGCTCTTCCTGATCTCTTTATGATTGTATATTTCTCCATTAACCTAATCATAAGAAGATCGCCATTGTCATCTTTCATATTCTCAATACATATATATAAAACCTAAAGCAAAATCTTACTTACTATGACGACAATGCTTTCATCCTCGTTGTAAAGGGGTTGATCGCCGGAGGTTGGATCAACAATAGCTAGCCGTTGATGACACAGAAAGCAATCTCCGTATTGATGGAATCCGCTCCAGTCAGGGCCTCGATGCTTTAATCTGTAAGAGCGAGTATGAGAGATGATTCGATAAATGATGATTGAAAAGGGGATAGAAAAGCGATTTGCCTGCGTGAGAGTTCAAGAACTCTATTCTTCTTCGCCGGAGAATCATCGGAACAAAACATGATCGCAAGAATTCCACACATATTGGGTCTGAGTGCTTCAAATTGAATCGATCGAGAGGGTTTAGTGAGTGAGTGATCGATCCTGGGTTGTAGGAGTGAAATTTTCAATTTAAAGTTGGTTGCAGATAAGAAGGGTTTATAACCAAACCCTAGTAGGACATCTTGATAAGATCGTCGACACTGACGTGGATTAAGGTAAGACCCTCTGCAATTTTTATTTTATTTTTTCTCCCTCGTTTTTACCAGTGGTGTGTTGCTCCCCGTGTTTTTCTCCCCTCGGGACAAGTCTGTAAACATTACTTTTTAACTTTCCTCCTTTTAAACTTTCATTCCACAACATTTATCTATTTCATTCTATATTCCTCAACTACTTACCTAGTAAAAATGTTGCTAAAATTTTCACAAGAATGATATTTTATAATATTAATTGTTAAAACCATTGCTTGGAGTAAATATTTGAATGGGGTAGGAAAAAAGTTATATATATGTATGTAGGATTAGATTCCGTTGAGGACACACATGTGTTACGGTAGGAAATAAGAACGTCTTCGTTAAATCAAATAATGAACATAAGAACGTCTTCGTTCAATCAAAATGAACGTTGTAGAATGGTAATAAGGCATTGCAATTATTACATCAGTCATGTAAAAAGTAATTTAGATATATAAGACAACTAAGATTCGACCATATAAAGTTACATTATTATGAAAATTGCAAGTAGTCATATATGCATCATATTGGTGCATGGACTATGCATTTAGTGGTGCATGTACTATGTATTGCAACATTCATATAAAGGTAATTAAGAGATGGCAAATAAGATATACAATATTATGAAATTTGCAATTAATCGTGCAAATTAATGAACATTAACTTATAGGTATAGTCATGCATCATATTAGCCGTACACTTGTGCATAAATTTATAGGCCTAGTCGTACATTAAGTTATAGGTATAGTCATGCAATGTGTGATTATGTATTGGTTAATCTTAATCGTATATTATTTCATCTCGTGCATAATATATGAACATTGGTCGAACTTATTCATACATGTATTTAATTTAGTTGTGTCTCATATGTATAGTTTATTAAGATTATTATATATATTTTGTATCTCATTAGAGTATGTACATCGGCTGTTCTTAGCCTTCATCTTAGTGCCATGTAGGAAAGAGTGAAAAAAATTTTGTTGGAACCAATGCAACATCATCTTCTGTAAGATTACAAGAAGATTAATCTATGGTAGGGACCACCCAATAAATTATAGTTTTTTAACTTAAAATTTTGTTTTGTTGCCTTGTAGGTAAGTTTAAACACAACGTTTTATATATTTGTATTTTAGAGAATCAAACACAACAACATTTTATCATGATAATTTATATTAAATTTTTTAAAATTTATATTTATTTTTAGTTATAAGTTATATATATATATATATATATATATATATATAGTTTAATATTGAATTACAAGATATAGTATTTAGTTCATATTTATTTAATATAATTCGTTTATGGTTTTATTTATAAAATAAATTAGATAATATATAATATGTAGGTTAAGAACAAGTAGTGTGTTCTATTAATGTGAGTATAAATTTGAGTTGTGTTCTTAAGCTGATGTGACAGAGAGAGAAAAACTGAAAAGTAATAAAAGATGGGTTAAGATTAATCTTGAGTGTACTCTGATGTGGATACTCTTAAGAGTACCACCAATATTACATTAAATATTACATTAATTAGCATCTAACTTTATTATTGCATCATGTTCAATGTATTCAATTTTATTATTGATCAGATTTGTTTGACTCTAATCTTTTTAACCTTGATGTCTTCACTTTTATAGAGATAATCTAATTTCTTTTACTTATATGAAAATATCTCCTTTTGACTCTCCTTTTTCTAGGGTGAACTTCTCTTCTTTGAATAGGTGTAAGTCCTTGGATGGTCCCTCATAAATATCACCCAATTGAGTAGAAGCTTGTAGTAATTGTTGGAACTGGGAAATAAGTCTAGATTGAGAATACACAATGAGAACAAAGTACGAGGAAGCGAATTAAGTAGCCGACCACCAAAGTCGATTTCCCTAGTCATTTTCAATTCTTGTTGAGATATATAACAACTCAATTACCAATAACAACTAAAATATATTTATGAAATTTTACGTTTGAAATGTATTTTACCTTAGTCTATAGATAAGACGATCTAAGTCACAATGCTTTTTTACCTGATCAATCAGCTAGAGTTTCGGCTCAGTACTCTACAAGAGCATTTGACAGACAAAAGCCCGCAAGTATGTGCATATATTTTACCGTAGATTGCGACAATCCAACTTGAGTCAGATTTGGACACAAGATAAGATCAAGACGTACTCAAGAAGATCAACCTAGAAATAAAATCATATCTTTTACACAAATATAGGATGTTTTTGTATGATAGATTGTGATCATGAATCGTTGTTTCCTTATTTAATGTAGGTGAAAGATAAGCAGTTTAGGAAATATTCATAGGTTTGATCTTAGGAGATACGGTTCTCTGATGTAGCCTAGCATTATAAGTGATTGATAGTTAGGATTGGGAGTTTTTAACCAAAAAAAAGTTACAATTGAGACTTCTTTGACATTATAATGAGGGATATAAAAAAAAGGCAAGTTAGTGTGCATACAAGAGAGTCAAGAGACCTATGTGTGAAGACTTAAGCTTATGAATGTGTTTATTTTAGGTTTCTAGTAAATTGTATAAGGACAAATTAAGATTTAAGACCGTGAGTCTTTGTTTGGGAGCTGAAACTTATAATTTACTTTACAAGAAGTCCCAATGCCCCATGATATATCGGTATATAAAGTCTCAATGTCCCAATGTCCCATGATATATCGGGATATAAAGTTCTTCTTATACACAGGGATGAACAAATAATATCGGGTTGGGAAATCACAAGATCAAAATCGGATTTAAACAAAAATAAATCCATCCAAGAAAAAATAACCTTGCTCGGATAAGTTCATGAATTGTTTGTCTTTCTTTGAATTAATTTTTGATTTTGATATGATAATTATTGACTAGAACCTTTGTGATTCTAAGGTGGATAGAGATTTATTTATGGCCTGTATTATGATGGATTAGATTGAGCTTTAAAATTGGTTTAGAATTGCTTGAAACCCTAATGGTTGGTCGGAAATAGATCTAGTTTAGAACCTTCAAAACTAGCAACCTGAGTTGGAATTAAGACTTCTCCGGTGATAGAAGTAAATTGACCATAGTTAATAGAGGTGAAGACCTCTATTGGATTGAATGTGCCTGATTACTACTTGAGTTAAGGAATTCCCGAGACTTATCCGGTAAGGGGTTCCTTAGTCCTTAGTTAGAAAATTCGGTTTGTACGGAATTTCTACCCTAGATACCTTGAGACTTACCCGGTGATAAGTAGTTAGGATTGAAACTAGATGATCTTGCGACTTACCCGGTAATAGATCATCATTGGAGAAATGTTCATCTAGGTTGCTTTTCTACCATAGATCATTATATCATAAACAATAATTTTGAACCTTTGGAATCCATTTCTTCCATATATTTGATTATCTCTTATTTTGTTTGCTTTATAAAACTATTTTCGATTGAATTTGATATTCGATTGCGAACTACATAAAACCCTCCAAAAATATTAGTCTTTTTTCCCTTATCTTTTCCAATATATTTCTTAGTCTAGATTTATACTATTCTTAATCATAGTTGCAGATTAAACCACATAGTCCTTGTGTTCGACCTTGGAATACTTGCTCTATTTCGTACGATCCATACACTGTGGGTTCACTGCTATTTAGGGGAATTATTACGAGTTATAAATTTAAAACTACACCTCTCGTCTTTTGTGCACTTTTGAGTTTTTGTCATTATTGACAGATATTCATAGGGTCATAAATTAGCGAACAACAGACGTAAAATAAGAAGCTTGTGAAAGATCTCATAACCACTAATGTTTTTATAGATCTATAAAAAAACAAATATTTAAAATTGGTATTGAGTCGTGAGAAAAAATAGTGATTTTTTCTTAATTTTTCTGTTTAGAGGAATTTCATCTTTGTTAGACCTGATAAGAGGTATTTTCTTTTGGTTCTAAGAAGAGAGGATTTCCTCTAGGTTATAGGAAAAGAGGAGTTTTCTCGTATGAACAGTAGACAGCGTTTGGGAATCCTTCTCTACCGATATCATTTTGATATCGAATGCTTCATAGAATGAAATTTTGTTATACCTTTGGTATACCAAATGAAAATTGAAATATGATGGTCTCCACACAAAAAGAGAAAAATCCCTAAGAAACCAAACATAATTTCTCCCTTTTTATTATTCAAGGAAAAAATAATAGGTGGCATACTTTTTCTTCTATGACCTGATTGATTATGAACGTATTCTAGAAGGTTTCACGACCAATGGTCAATATCTTCAATCAAATTGACCTTTCTCAAGCTACAAGTCAGTGTATTGCATAATATATATTTATAATATTTAATTTTGAACTTGTAAACTAAGATTTGATAAAGTTTGATTTTGACCGTACCTAGTAATTATCCACGTATTCTAGAAAGTTTGATTTTAACTGATCAAAATAACTTCAATTTCGAAAATCACTGAATGACTTACATAAGTTAACATATTGGTATAAATTTATGATTATTCATTTTTAATAAAAAAAACATTTAGCGTTTCCCTTTTTTTTTATATAAGGTATTTTCTGGAACTAAAAATTTATTATTATATCTAAATAATTTATAATTTAAAGTATAAAGATAAAAATAAACTATTTAATTTTAAATATAATCTTCACCCATCTAATCTCAAATATATATATATATGGTCAGGTTCGAAACATTTTATTGTGCAGAAAATAGGAAACTCTGAGAGATGTTCGATTAAAAAATAAATATTTAAGATATTTACAAGTTTTATAGGCGTGAAACATGAGGATAAAAATTTTTATCTTTTATTATATAAAATTAAATTATGTAAAAGAGAATTATATTATGTGAATATACTTTTAGATTTGACAAAAAGTAAACGTCCACAACTCCTCATGTTGCACTAATATTTGCATTAAATGGACCTTTATTTGATCATCATAAATATTTAAGACACTTTGATTTTAACTCCTAAAATGGAAAGAAAATAAATATAATATTTTTTTTAAAATATCATTTGTAAAATTAGTTAACATGAAATGATTTTAAAAATTTTTATTTTTATTTTTATTTCTAAAAATAAGATCAACGGTTAATCTATCTATAAAGAGAAACAAAAAAAACAAGATGAATTATATATTATAAAAAGTGCAACATAGGAGAAAATGTCCATCGATACAGCATCTTTGAGTGCCAACTTTGTCTGATACTTAAATTAGATTTCATTTTGATGTAGCCACTTTGAAAACGTAATGGAATCTAATGGTACCATACATATGAATTTAGACGTTTCTATTATTCAAATAAAAGTGACACTTTATGTAACCCCCAAACGAATATAACAATTATTTAAGGTTTTTGAAATTTAAATTTTCAACATTTTACAATTTCATAATTGAAAAAGAGAATTAAGAAAAGGAAGTAGAGAATATTGTTGAATTACTTTAAAATCACTATATTATCAAAATTGAAATTAAAATTTCGGAACTTGGTGAAGCTATTGATTTTTACACTCTCCAGCTACTGAAATGAGAGATGGAGATAGTTACCTTGTATAATTTCACAATAAAAAAAAATCTGGGATATTATAGGTAACTAGTGTAGTTCCCGTGCCAAAATACTGGTATAATTTTAAATTTTATTGGATAAATAATTTTTTTAAAATTTGTAATTTAAAAAAGATTATCTTAGGTAGTTTTAAATATTATGTTTGAAAACAAAGAAATGTAACATTTGTTAATTTAGCAATTATTTTCTAATCAATATTAGAATTGTATATTTATATATTAAAGTTAGAATAAATTTTTTTTTATCTAATCATCATATAAATCAAAGTTAATAAAATCACTTTCTTTTAGTAAGAATATCATAAAGATATGTTGAAAATTGTGATAGGATAAAATTGGAAACAATATATTTATTATCAATATTAATGATATTTTGTTTATTTGTTAATTTAGAATAATTTAGAATAAGAAATTATCTAACTATCATATAAATAAAAAGTCAAAAATAAAATCAATTTTTTTTTTTAAGAACATCATAAAGATATATTAAAG
This sequence comes from Fagopyrum tataricum, assembly GCA_002319775.1. Taxonomy (NCBI): domain Eukaryota; kingdom Viridiplantae; phylum Streptophyta; class Magnoliopsida; order Caryophyllales; family Polygonaceae; genus Fagopyrum; species Fagopyrum tataricum. The sequence continues at coordinate 37,879,799 of CM008283.1, read as the reverse complement.
ATTGTGGTAAATATAAATATGGAAACAATATTATTATTGTCTATATCAATCATATTTTATTATTTATTAATTTATAATAATTATAAAATACAAATGTCCGAGAAAATGACATGTGACACAAAGTTTATAAGAAAGTGACACGTAGTGTGAATGCGCTTCTGCTTTAATATATGTATATAGATATATAGATAGATGATATTATTCACTTCATTCAAAGTTTATGGCAAGGGAATAGACAATTTAGTGATATTAATCAAACTATAATCTCTTTAATTCTCAAAGTTTCATTCCCTGTCAGTGTTAAAGATTTTTAGGCCTATTAGCCTTTGTAATATGATGTATAAATTGATTACAAAGGTGATAGTTGGTTGTCTAAAATTTACGCTCCCTCAGATTATTTCAATGGAGCAAAGTGGTTTTTTCTCAAAAATAGGCTTCTTTCGGATAATTTTTTTGATTGTTTTGTAGTGTTTTCATTATATGAAAAAAGAGAAGAAAATAAATAGTATTGGTAATATGACTCTCAAACTTGATATGGTTAAAGCCTTTGATCAAATAACCGTGTTAATTGAATTTTCTTACAATTAATTTTTATTCAACTTGGTTTTTCTTCTACTTGGGTCAATCTTGTCATGAAATGTATCACTTCCGTTACCTACTGTTTTTAAAACTAATGGTCATATTGATCACGTTAAACTTTCTTGTGGTATTAGACAAGGGTTCGTCTCTCTCCTTTCCTCTTTATTATTTGTGCAAATTTATTTTCTCATATGTTGAATAAAACAATTTCCTCTCATATGTTGAAGGGTATTAAAATATGTAATGACTCTCCCATTATACCTCATTTACTAAATATTGATGATAATTTACTTTTCTCTAATGCTAACACTAAAAATTGTAGCACCATTTTGAATATCATAGCTACTTCTAAAAACTATTTGGTCAATTGATTAACCGTAATAAGTCTTAGTGTTTCATATAGTAACAATGTCCTAGATTTAAAAAAAAACTCGTCTAGCTTCTATGTTGGGATTTAATTTGGGCCACTCTAAGTACCTTGGCATTCCCATTTTGATGGGAAGATCAAATAAATCTTTTCTTTCTTAGAGAAATTAATTAGGAATAAACTTTAAAATTGGAAAGGTAAGATCTTATGACAAGGAGGTAAATAAACCCTTCTTAAATTTGTGGTTGAAATTATTCCTATTTACATTATGACTATCTATCAACTTCTTATATAGTAGTACTATTGATGATATTCATAGCCCCATGACTCGGTGGGACTCTAATTATGATAAGAAATGCATTCATTAGAAAAAAGTGGAAGGAGTTGTGTTTGCCAAAAAAATATAGGTGGTATGGGCTTTCGTGACCTTAAAGTCTTTAATGCTACTCTCCTTACCTAAACATGACTGAGTACTACACTTTTATCCCAACTATCTCAACACTAAGATTTTCAAAGCGAATACTTATAAAACAAAAAAAAAAAAATCCTTCTGGATTCTTCTCTTGGTTGGTCTCCTAACTAGCTATACTTGGAGAAGTATTTAGAATGTTAAATCGCTCCTCCTTGATGACATTGGACGGCGAGTGGATGATGACAATTCTATAAAGCTCTAAAAAAGCTCATGGATCATATATAGCTCATGGAAGCCATCTAAACCATTTATCCATATCTCTCAATCTTGTGATATTTTGCTCACAGTTTCTCATATTATTAATGACAAAGGCACTTGGAATCAATCTCTCATTCTTTATATGTTTGATAATGCATATATCCTCTCTCTTTTTAATATGCCTATTAATTAGCTACCGTATGCCTTTGGACTCAAGATTTTGGTGTCAGATAAGAGAGGATTATTGACTGTTTATTAGAAGCGCATACAAGCTTGGTCGATGTAGCCACATTGAATTGATAACTGGATAAGAAGGCTTGCACGAATCGAAGAAGGTTTATAGAGCAGGCTATTACGCTTAAATCTTCCAAGTAATGTGTTCCTCTTCTTATGGCGTTTGTGCTCTAATGCATTTGGTGCAAAAGAGAATCACAAAGTTGTTTGTATGCCATTTATGGATGTACTAATATTTGTTGTATTCTCATGTCTCTGTGGGAATGCCATGGTGATTCGATAGTTAAAAGCCCTTTCCTTGTCCAACTTCTTGCTATGAGATATGTCCTATCCTCACCTCACTCTATTATTGTTCCTTTGCCTTTGCGTTTCAAGGTTGTAATATGGTAGCCCGTGTTTTGTTCAAGGCTACAACTACTATACAAACTTCTTTTACTTATGTTTTCTGCCCTCCTAACATTGCCTTATATTTGGCTTCATAAATTTGTTTTCATTTCAAAAATAAATAATTATAAATGTATCTTACATACAATATCTCTAATCAATTGAAATTATCAATATCTAAATATTTTTCATTTTTTTTTCAAATGAAAATATCAATTTCAACTATTTTATATTTTATAATAATTAATTTAAAAATAAACCCAATAATATGTGAACAATTGTACATTTGATAGACATAAGAAAAAACATGAATATTTTTAGTTTTTAAGGTAATAAAAAGTTCGTAGAATGTCCATTAAGTTATCATAAATAACTTTTTTTTTTCTTTTTCATATTATGACTTTTAATAAGCTCTTATAGAATATAATCGTTGTCAATATTTGTGCATTCTAGTCCTTGTTATTTCTCTTTGTTATCTGCCCCCAAATTCTTTTCCTGCTTAATATCCACGGCACAACTTCAGGTCGCCAACAAAATAACAATAAGCCAATTATAAACATCCACCGAAATACCACCACCACTTATTTTTCTTTTCTTTTTTTCTATTACTTATTAATGTATAAATTGCTTCTTCGTTTTTTTTTTCTCTTTATGTTTCCATATTCAAAATGAATCAAAAACCTCATAAATCCAAATATAACCGAATCCAGTTGTTGTAAGAAAGTAGACAATTCTTCTACACTGTTCTTCTAGTTGAATTACATAGTCAAAATTCTCAATTTGGATAGCCTCACAATATTGATTAACCTCAATATAAATAAACACCTCTCTGTTATTATTACTTAAGCTCTTCAACGATGGGATTTCCAGAAGAGAAGCTTGTCCATGGAAGCTCTGGATACGTACTTGATGATGTTCCTCACCTTACAGATTACCTTTCTACCCTCCCTGTAATTCTCACTTCTTCTTTTCTTAGATTAGTTGCTCATTTTGCTTCATTTACTCATTTGGGTTATGGGTCTTGGATTTCATTATGTAACAGTTCTATTCAAACCCCTTGGAGAAAAATCCAGCATACGCAGGTGTCAAGTAAGTTCATCAATCGTCCATCTCTTGATTTCAAAAACAACACTATCTATTATTTTCCTGTTTTATTATAATTTCTATTTCTGTTGCCGTCTTTGATGTATGTATATAATTTGTTGAGATGTTGGATTGCAATCTCATGTTGTCTGATCCAGTTCCTGGTGTATTAAACTTGGCCAGATTACTGTATAAGATCTATTGTTAATCTTCTATTTCCAATTAGTTTTAGGAAGGCTTATTTGTTGCTTGTTGATTTTATTATATAACTACATTGGGGTTATTTCAGGCAATACTTTGTTGACGATGAAGATACTGTAGTTCAAAGGGTAATTTTCTTGTTTAATTTTCAAGTTCATATTGAAACCTGTAAGCTATGAAGAAGCTGAGTAGTCTAGATAACAACCTACAGGCAATTCAACACAGAAATGGTGAAAGGGGCAGGCATTTCCGACGAGCAGGGCCACGGCAAAAGGTATAACCAACATCAACTGATCAACATATAAGAAGAGGGTATTTTAATTTCTTGGAATTGAAATATATTATTGTTGGATTTCAGGTGTATTTTAAATCAGATGAAGTAAGAGCATGTATTGTTACATGTGGAGGTCTCTGTCCGGGCCTCAATACCGTGATAAGAGAAATTGTATGCAGCTTGGATCATGTGTATGGTGTTAAAGACATCGTAGGAATCCAGGTGAAGTATATCTAGTCTGATTGAAAGTATTTGATCTGTTTAATAATCATGTTTTAATGAACTTGCTCTTTTAAATCTATATAGGGAGGATACAGAGGCTTCTATGCAAGAGACACGATTCCATTGACTCCTAAATTTGTTAACAACATTCACAAGAGAGGCGGGACTGTTCTTGGATCCTCGCGAGGTGGCCATGTCACCTCAAAGATTGTGGACAGCATTCAAGATCGCGGAATCAATCAGGTATCATGAAGAGCTGATTATAACTGAATATTTTCACTGTAACATATATGAGACAATAAAGTTATTTTATAATATGCAGGTTTATATCATAGGAGGAGATGGAACTCAAAAGGGGGCAGCTGTTATATATGAAGTAAGTTTTCTTGGTTTGTCCTCATGCTTTCATTTTTTCGGGTTTTGAGAAAAGAATTCCGGGCTATGATTTCAGGAGATTAGAAGGCGAGGTCTTGAGGTTTCGGTTGCAGCCATTCCCAAGACAATAGATAATGACATTCCAGTTAAGTACTGATTTCTTTTTCTGTTACTTGTACAATACAATCTGTCTGTTCTTTTCCCACCAAAAAAAATCTGTCTGTTCTTTACTGATGTGTGTTTCCTGTTACAGGTTATTGACAAGTCCTTTGGATTTGATACTGCAGTTGAAGAGGCACAGCGCGCTATAAACGCTGCTCATGTTGAAGCTGAGAGTGCTGAGAATGGTATTGGTCTTGTCAAGCTAATGGGCCGCCATAGCGGTAAGTTATACAACTACTAGTAGTAGCGTCAATTACAAACATTCAGTTTTCAGCAAGTATTTATGATATTCAGTTTGAGTGTGTAGGGTTCATTGCTATGCATGCTACCCTTGCAAACAGAGATGTAGACTGTTGCTTGATACCCGAGTCACCATTCTACCTCGAAGGGCCAGGTGGGCTCTTTGAGTTCATAGAGAAACGGCTCAAGGAAAATGGTCACATGGTCATTGTAGTTGCTGAGGGTGCTGGTGAGAAGAGCGGACAGGTTGATGAATCCGGAAATTTCCTTCACAAAGATGTAGGCCAATGGATGTCTGATATGATCAAGGTATCATATGTTCTTCATTGGCTAAATAGTGAATATCCTGTACATAATTAACTTGATTCTTTGTATCTTGGTTTAATTTACAGGGTCATTTCCAGAAAACTAAGAGGATGGAAATAGTTCTAAAGTATATTGGTAAGCCATGGTGATTACTTTGTTCGCGAACAAATAAAAACGAATACTGAATCATTCTTGCTTTGATCTTTGTACTTGATAGATCCTACTTATATGATACGAGCTATTCCTAGTAACGCATCAGACAACGTATATTGTACTCTACTTGCTCAGAGTGCAGTTCACGGCGCTATGGCGGGTTACACTGGCTTTACGGTTGGGCAAGTCAATGGAAGACAATGCTACATCCCATTCCATGTGAGTTCTTACTTTAATCTAAGTGCTTGTTTGCTATCCATGTCTATATATCAATATATCAGATATAGTTATACATATATATATACCAAACAGGCCCTAAATATGAACCTTAATCTTGTGTTATGCTTAAACATTGTGGTCTATGTAACACAGCACATTATCGAGAAGCGCAACCATGTGGTGATTACTGATCGAATGTGGGCTCGACTTTTGTCTTCAACGAATCAGCCATGGTTCCACGCGGTCATGTCGAAGCAAGAAACATGTTTGTCACCGAAACCAGTGGCTCCTCGGGATCAAAATCAGTCAGCAGTTGAAGAGAAGAATGTGACCACAGAAAATCACATGAATGAGCTGCTTGTGATCAGCAGCTCTGCGTGAACTGGCTGATCATCTGACAAAGCATTTCATTTTTGTCTTGCAACATGATATACTAATCTGCTCTGCATACATTGGTTTTGAGTAATCTAGTTATTTTCTTCACTGTATATATGAGATTGGTGTTCAATCTCGATCCACGAGTTTGCGGACTTAATAATGTGTACTGAGAACGGTTCATTCATTCATGAATAACATCTTGCAGAGTTTGCGTTGCTGCAAGCTTGATTTAATTTTTCAGCATTGAAGGACTCCAATCGACCTGGTAAACCCACTAGTTTGTAAAAGAGATTAGGGTTCGACTCCAGGCTCGGATTCGAGTGGTAAAGTACCAAAGAAAAAAAAATCAAGCAATAATCGCTGTCCTAGAAAAGTTTTCCCTCACCCTTTCGAGAGTGCTTTCTTGGCTGCGTGACCTCAAGGAGTAGAGGTGTAAGACGGGGACAACGGTCGGGTTCGGGTCGGGTCCCAACAAGCTCGGATCAAGAAAAGGCTTGGTTATTAATCGGTTTGTTTCGGGTCGGTTTGGGCCGGATATCGTTTGTTCGGGTTAAATCGGGTAGTATTGGTTCTTGAGTCATAACGGGACGGGACGGTCATAACAGGCTCGGGTTGAAACAGGTCGGTTTAAAACAATTTCTCCTTTTTATCGATTTGTTTCGGGTCGGACCGGTTTGAGTCGGGTACTAATTGTTCGGGTTAATACGGGTTATCTGATAGTCTCGGTTCTTGAATTATAAGTTCATAACAGGTTGGTTTAGTTCGATTCTCGGGTCATTCGGGTTGGTTTACTTCAGTTCATAATGGATTTGGTAGATGTGTCAATCGGGATGGGTCAATCGGGTTGGAGTCGGGTCAGTTTATGTTTGGCTTAGATCGAAACCGGATCGGGTTGTCTAACATCTTTATTTGGGTCAATTAATGTTCGGGTTGGGTCGAAACCGGATCGGGTTGCCTAAAAACTTGATTCGGGTCAATATATGTTCGGGTTTGTGTAACTTACTCTAAAATATATTTATACGAAGATATTATTTTGATAAAAGATAAAATAAAAGTTGTGTTATTTTAGACTTTTGGCGGTGTTCACTTTATTTGAAAAAATGTAATAGTAGATCAAAGACATGCGTAATAAATAATAATAACAACAATACAATAATGATTCGTTTGATCAAAATATCAAATATGACCGATTCATTTGATCCATATGTGTTTTTCATATTTTGTTTGTTATAAATAGTAAAATAAAATTTATCATCTTTTGCCAACTCGGATAATAATATGTGGATATTCAGTGGATCCATATTTTAAAATATGGTATCTAAAAACGACTTTAGTCAAATCGGATAATTATCCACATATATGTTTGATGAGAATGGTTTTAGCCCGGTCTATTTTATTGAAAATGAATTTAACGAGATCTTGATATCCGAATGACTCGTTTAATCAAAATATCAAATTTGACCGATCCATTTGATCCATATATGCTTTTGATATTTTTTTTTGTTATAAACGGGACGATTTTATTCCGATCCGTATGATTGTAAATGATTTTAGTCGGATCGTATAATTATGTGCGATATATTGGTGATATGTTTGATCGGAATGATTTTATTCCGATCCGTATTATTGAAAATGATTTTGGATCTGGATATCCGACTTATTCATTATATATAGACTTATAGTATGAATTATGTCATTATAGACTTATAATAAAAACGATTATAGTATAAACTTATATTATGAACTTACGGATTATGTTATTTATAAATTTTTATTTAAATTCGATTTTCTTACATTCATTTTATACGCGACAATATAGTAATTACTAATTAGTACAGATGTATATGTATATATAGACAATATATTACATTAAAAAAAAAACTTTTGTATAAATATTCTATTCTAAAAAGTTATAGTATGGATTATGTATTTATGTCATTATAAAGTTATAGGATAAACTTATTGTTGGATTATATTATTAAATACTTTATAGTTTTCATTTAAATATTTTTTTAACTTATATTCTTTTCAAAAAGTATATTCTTACAAATTATTTTAATAATTATATTTATTTTTAAAAATAATCGGGTCATTCGGGTCGGATTAAATTGGACTATCGGATTATTTCGGTTGAGTTAACTCGGACTATCGAGTCATTAAGGTCGGGTTACTTCAGGTCATGTTACTTCAAGTCGGGTCATTTTGGACCTTTGTGTAATTAACAAAATCAACTAAATAATAATATATTTTTTCTAAATAATATTTTATCTATAAATAAAATACTTTACTATTAAATATCATACACAAAATCAATATTATATTTTATTATTGATTTATTATTCCTAAAAAAAATATTGATTTATTATTTTACATAAATTATCTTCTACCATGTCAATTCTTGTATATGTAAATATGTCATTTTTCCTACATAAAAATAAAAGAGGTTCTTTAATAACAACAAAAATTTACACTTGTATTTTACATAAACTTACACTAGGATGCAAGTCTTGTGGAATGGAGAATTGACTACACAATTCCAACCAAAAGAGGTTTACGGCAAGGATATCCCCTCTTTCCGTACCTCCTCGTACTTTGCATTGAGAGACTGAGTCACCTTATCCATGAAGTTGTGGATAATGGTGGGTGGAAACTGATTAAGCTATCCCGTGGAGGTCCACCGCTATCCCATTGTTTTTTTGCAGATAATATATCGTTATTTGCGAAAGCCTCAATAGAGCAAATGAAGGTTGTGAAGAGTTGCTTAAGAAAGTTTTGTGTTGCTTCTGGGCTCAGGATCAGCTTGGAGAAGTCTAATGTGTTTGTCACACCTAACGTGAATTCGGAGTTGAGGGGCTAGATTACAACAGCTTGGTGGGATTAATGTAACTTCTAGCCTTGGTAATCATCTCGGAGTCCCGCTGCTACAAAAAAGAGTAACCATATCGGATTTCATATATCTTTTGAATAAAATAAAGAGCAGATTATGTGGTTGGAGATGCAAGAGCATCAACTTTGCAGGGTGGCTCACACTAACCAAGACTGTCCTCGCATCCATACCAATATACGCAATGTCTGCCCTTGTCCTATCTGTTACTATTGAGAAGTTCTGCCGAGCTTTCCTGTGGGGTTCTTTTGATGGACTAAAAAGGTTGCACATTGTGGCTGGGAAAGATATATGCAAACCTGGGGCTAGGGATCAAAGACTTGCAAAGGGTGAACCTCTTGCTCGTTGTTAAACTTAGCTGGAGATATTGATGGAGGAGGACGGATTATGGCTTGAAGTTATCCGTGCAAAATATTTCCAAGGGAACCGCACTCAACACTCCTCTCCTTCACCCATTTAGAAGAACATAGTGATTAGTGAGAGGTCTCAAAGGGGTTATCAACCCGGGGTGCGAATGGTCGCTTGGAGACGGTAAGACCATCATTTTCTGGAAAGATTCTTGGCTCATGGACTCCCTGTTGGGTGAAGTGGCGACTAAGGTCATCGATACAATTTGTACGAACTAGAGAGTAAGCAAATACTAGAACATCTCCACGGGCTGGAATTGGGACCTCTTTGCTAATAAGTTGCCTACGAAGTGAGGGAGGTGTGCTTTCGTGCTTTGAACTAACCTTTACGCACTGAAAGCTCACGAAGGGACTACTACGTCGGTTTGTCTTAGCATTGCATATGTACAACCGGTAATTGGATGGTTGGATCAAGGAGATGACGAGGAGGAGACTACCATAGAGGATGAATTATGTTGGAAGCATAGCACAAATGGAGTATACTCTGCAAGTTACGGCTACAAGTTGTTAAGTGAAGATGAAGTCATATCGAATGTTGATACAATATTGTACAAGCAGATATGGAAGCTTAATACTCTGGAAAGAGTGAAAGTGTTCATGTGGAAAATAGCGAGAAGCGGAGTGTTGACCAACTATGAACGGAGGAGGTGACACATTACCAATGACGACATGTGCACCTTCGGTAGGCATGGAACAAAATACGTGTCTCCACTTGTTCCGGGACTATGCGCTTGTGAAGCCTATGTGGAACGCCTTGATTTCGAGAGATGGAAGGACGACTTTCTACTCCAAACCATTCGCCTCTTGGTTTAGAGGTAACTTATGCTCTAACTCTTATTTTCAAAATTTGTATAGGTGGTGTGATATTTTTGCAGTGAGCCTGTGGTGTTCATGGAAATAGAGGAATGCAATGAACTTCAACGGAGAATCTTTCTCGGGAGATAGAACCAATTATGTTTTGCATGCAACTAAGGAATACAATAACGCTTAGGAGGGTCGAAATGCATATTTGGTGCTACCCAAAAAGGCTTATGTTGATATTCGCTGGGAGCTTCCACTTGAAGGAAAGGTCAAGATCAACACGGACAAGGCGGTGTAGGAAGATGGAGCTGCAACAGCGGCATGTTTTATTAGGGATCATGTAGGCGGTTGTCAATGAGGGTTTGTCCTAAATATTAGTACTTGCACGGTTTTCATGGCTGAGTTGTGGGGAGTGACATACGGACTAAAATTTACTTGAAAATCTGGGTACCAAAATGTGGAACGAGACGGATTCCTAACTGGTCACCATTCTTTTGGAAAAAGACATCCACTGATGTCATTCGCTTGCCAATCTTGTGCTTAGGTGCCAAAACTTAATAAAAAGGAATTGGACTATCCAATTCCGACATGTCTACCGTGAGGCAAACAATGTCGCGGACTATCTAGCTAGCTATGTTTTTTGTTTTCCTGCATGTTTTCATGTATTGCGTGACCCTTCTGAGGGTGTTATAAACTGACTTTCTCATGATGTAAGTGGTCGGGCTATCCCCACTTGATGAATACTTAGCCCTCTTTTCATTTATAAGAAGCGCGACTAGATGCGCGGAGACCATTGACTCTCCTTCCAACCAAAAAAATACAAACTAAATTACACCAATTACCGCAACTAATATAAATTAACACAAATTTAGATTAATTACAAAACTAATCACAAGGTGCCTTCAACACATTATTACACCAACTTTTCACCCTATGTAAAGACTAAACAATTCTTATTGTGTACATATTTTAGGATATTTTTGTAAATAACAGTATTGATTCATTATTTTATGTAAATTATCTTCTCTCATGTCACTTCTTGTATGTAAGTAATCACATCGTTTTTCATGCACAATAAAAAAAAAACATTAATAACAAAAACATAAACGGAAGCGTTTTTTTATGAAAAATACTATGCTAGAGAAAAACGACATTTTTGATACAAAGATATACAATGAATTAATTTAGAAGATACTATTGTGTTGTTTAGATGAGAAGTTAATAAGGATAAACTTGGATTTACATAAAATAAAAGGCACACATTCTTTTACACAAAAAATGTTTGTAGCCTAGCTAATCAATACTACACTATATATGGGATATGAGCATACTTTGAAAATTCACCCATATAAATAAGGCTTGAGGCCAAATTCAAGAATTGCGCGAGTTAAAAATAAATAATTTTTAAAAAAAAAACTTGTTAGAATAAAAAAAAATCCTCTAAGAGCGAACCCTAAAAGCGGTTCAGAGCGGCGGCAGTTTTCTCTTCTAGTAATTTTCAATGTGATTATGTGCTTCCTTCCGGCGGTTGTTGTAAGGGTCAGGGTGTTGTAACACCCCGAATCCGTAGGACTCGAGGCGCTACTGGGCTAGGATCTCACAATGGATCCTGGTCCTAGCCTGACAACAACTTCACTGAATCTTACAACAAGGTACTAACAGATTAAAACAAAACATAAAAACTGATATATAAGTATCAAAAGGTTTATACAGTACTGCTGAGTACAATCAAAAAAGAATCCGTACAATATGGATAATCTCAAAAACCCCACGAATATGCCCCGTGTACGGAACCCTCAGCAAATCACCCCTCCGGATCACTCCGCAGCTCTCCTAACCTGCGAGGGATCTACAACACGGTATGAAACCGTTAGCTAACTATACACATATATAAGAAGATGCTAAAGCACAAACACACCTCAGAAATGATAAACACTTCATCATGATATCAAACATTTACCCGGTTTATTATCTTTAATAAGTTGAATCATTCAATCGTATAAATAGATATATATATATAAAGATAGGTGACACGAGGAATATAATCCCCGCCTCTGAGTACTCTAACCAGCTGGAGTAGTATCAGCACATCTCCCGTGTACCCTGTGGGAATGATGAGGGGCCTTCCTTTATACCAGATCTGACCTGACTACAGAGAACCTCCCAAACTCCACAACGGGATGAAAGGGAAAGGTTATCACAACCACTACAATGGGCGGTCAATTTAACATAGGTTGGTAACCAAATAATAACACATGCTATAAAGCACATAACACACACCACTTAAGCATACATCCAATATAAGGATAGTAGTTAAGTAAGTCCTATGGACTTACCTCGATCTCAGGAGTAACTCGCTACGAACAACTCTCAGAAACGTTCACTCCAAACTGGAGGACAACACAGCCTATACAAGACACACATACATATATATCACAATCCTATCACACAAAGGGGTCACACCTAGACCCAAGGGATACATAAGGATCAAGTCCAACTCGTAAGCCTCAAAGCCCTAACCGGCATATCTATAACATACTCATCAATATCTGAATCCTAGCATGATACTAGTTCCCTCATACTAGAAAGGAAAGGAACTACCTAACTATAGGTAGTCCCGGGACAAGACGCACCTGCGTGATCTAAGGACGCAGGGGCGGAATGCAGACAACCGCAGGCGCGGCGGAACGTAGCTGCGGGGGCGGTGACAAGGTCGCTGGCAAGCACAGGTACGCCGCTAGCACGACGCAGACGTTGTGGCACGGTAGCCGCGGGGGCGGCGACAGTGCAGAACAAGATCCCATGAGTCTTCTTTCACTCTTCACGTGATCAAATCATGTCTTAACTCAGCCAAAACCAAGCACAAACATGTACAAACACCTACCAACATTAACCCTATGATCCATACAACTAATCCTAAGCTAAAGAAGGGAGAACAAGGAATAAGAAAGAATGAAGAAGTAAGGAAGACATACCACAGCTGTGGCTCAGCAAGGAAAGAACAGAACCAAGGTCTCACAGGCTGGCTTCAAGCTCAGCATCAAAGCATATCATCAACTAACATCAACCGCACACACCAACTCAAGTAAACTTAGGAAAGAACCAAGCACAAGATCAAAGGGAATGAAGAAGAAGCAAGAAGGACGTAGGGAGCTGGAGAAGTGAAGTGAAGAAGTGAAACCCTTGCTCAGCAAGGTAAGAGAAGGTAAAGGTAAGAAGGTAAAGCACGGGTCAAGGAAGTCAACAAAACTGGCTGCAACCGCCGTAAACCGCAGGGCGGATCACAGGGCCGCAGGGGCGGGAACCCGTAGGGGCGGCATACGTGCCCGCGGGTGCGGCAAGGCCAATCTCGGCCAAAGCCAATCTCGGCTATGGTCCGATCTCGGTCCGAAAGAAAGGGGCTCTCACATGTGTTGACTGCCTCTTGGTTTCACAACTACTTCTAAAAGGCTTACGATGGAGAAAGGGCGACGTAACATTCATCTCACCGAAGAAGAATGTGTTATAGTGAAGGTTTCGAGTGCCTGAGGTTCCTCATCGTCAACAACTTCCACTGTATTGGTTGGCACAGTCATAACGCAAGGTCCTTTCAATTCCTATCCACTAAGATCAACCATGAAAGGCGCATGGTGGCTCAAACAAGGGCTCCAATTTCGGGAGTTATGGGGGAACCTCTTCATATTTCAGTTCGCGAGTGTTGAAGCTAAGGTTAAAGTGATGCAGGGAGGGCCATGGTCATTCAATAAGTCTTTGTGGCCTTGCAAGAACCTGGATTGACTCAACCATCACAAGTTGAGTTCACCTATTGTCCTTTCTAGTTGTGAGTGACAGATTTACCCATTGGACTGACCTTGGAATAACTGATAACGAATGTAGGACAATTATCAGAGGGATCATTGAAGTTGATGATAATTATAAGGAAGGTACTGACAATTTCATTTGACTAAGAGTCATAGTTAAAATGTAGAAACCTCTTCGACGACAAGGGGTAATGATAAGCGTGAATGAGAAGCTGCTTGGGAGGATCTGTATTATGAGAAGTTACTGAACTTCTGTTATACGTACGGACGAATTGGGGCACACGGAGTCAGATTGTAATGATGTTCAGGCAAAGGAATTTAAGAGCAAGTATGTAGATTACCTAAGAGCTCCTCCTTTAAAGAGAATTAAAGAAAAGGGGGTGGAAGGTACGGATGGTATGTCATAACTTGTGAAAAAGGAGAAGGTCTCCCATGCAAGAGAGGCTAGATCCTTGATACAACTTCTTGATCAAGCTGAAGGGAGGAAATTGGAGTTGAGCCGGCTACCAAGGAAGCAATTTCAACTAGAATACCTTGCAACTTTCTTTCTTACCCTACAAAAAATCTAACAACAGGATGGTAAAACCATTAGCTAACAATCCTAAGGAATAAAACTAAATATTATAATAGCACAATCACACGTCAATACGGAAAGTAAACAAAACAACACGCTTGCACACAAAATTATTATTATCTTTATAAGGTTATTCAATCTAGATTTAACTTATTGTGTGGCACGAGGGTCTTCGACCCTTGCCCCCGTCCCCGTATTCCAACAAGAGTGGGTCTAATGCATTATGGACTAGTCGTAGAGAACCTCTCAATCTCAGGTCAGAGTTGGACAGTGATGTCACGACCCATTATTCATACACTTGGGTCTCGTAATAAAGTAACGTCGTCATATTCAACTTATAAATATAATTCACATAGCACACACCAATACGAGGGAAGCTAGCTAAATAAGTCAATGAGACTTACATGAAATCGTCGACAATCGGTCATACACGACACAATCCACAAATGCATACAATATCAAATATCTGATCAACGATGATCATACCTATCGATATATTTATTAGCCTATGATAATAGGCATAAGACTCTCTTAGGCCTTCTAAGAGTGAAAAACTCTTATTAAACTTTTGAATAGTTTACTTAACTTTTCAATAAACATAATGTCATATCCTCAAATCTCTAAAATTCTAAAATCCGTCCTTAGTCATTTTTCAACTATTTTTTATGCTAAAGTATATCTTTTGACCTTTTTATAAACTTCAAAAACTCCTAAAATATAAAGGTCCCCTTCACCTAACTAATCCACTTACACAAGTTAACTTTCATTTACCAACTAAGGTTATAATTCACAATCTTAAAAATTATGGTCATTTCCTAAAAATAAAAATTTGAATACTCATACGTAATTACTTTCCTTAGTATATAAATTGAACTTCCAAAACTCCGAGCTTATGTAATTATAAAGTTGGGTTTTTTTGGAAGTTCAATTTATATACTAAGGAAACTTATGTAATTATAAAGTTGGGCTCTTTTGTGCAATTATCCAATTGGGTGCTAATTTTCAAATTCCAAAAATATGGGCCATTAGCGTAAATATAGAGTATGGGAGCATTTCCGTAATAACCAAAACTTTTGCAACACCCGATTAGGGTTTTTGCACGAGCCGGCGGCGGCGGCACTGTCCCTCCCCGACAACGAGTGGCGAGGCAGCGACAACAAACAACTTTCTTGGCACGAGCTTGCTGGCGGCTTCCCCGCGCGAGCTTGTTGGCGGTAGCAAGGGTGGGCTCTCTGCCGCTCCTGGCGGCTGATCTGCGAAATCTCGCGGCGGATGTGGTTCGGCTCCAGCTATGGACGAAGAGAGAAGGTGACTCGGGAGGGCGGTGCATGTCTTCTTCATCGGCAGCAGTGAAGCTCCTTTGGCGACCAACGAGTGCGACAGAGGTAGAAGACGAGGGGAGGTGGTTTTGACTCCAGAGGATGCGGCGAACCTTATACGAAGAAGACGAGAGGAGGTGGTTCGCTCTAGACTCCCGATGAAGGGCTCCGGTTCGGTGACACGTTAATGGGCACGAGGCAGTGTATTCCGGCGGTGAACAGTGAACACGAAAGATCAGATTAAGGGAAGATGAATACTGTCACTCCCAAAGTCCTCTAGCATTTTAAGAGCTATCCAAACAAGAGGTCTTTGATATTCATATCATTATTAAGATTATCCATACTCATACTCATGTCTATTTCAGAGTATCGATATCAAATGATATTAAAGTGATACAATGATATTAAAAAATTTGAGATTTTGATATATGAATTTTTTAAGAGGTATCGCTTCTTCTTATTCTCCTCTTTCTTCATTTTATTCTCTGTTATTGAATCGCCGATCAAAAGAGCATTTTTCGAAGTCTCTTCCTTGCCTCGGATCAACTATATTTAAAGTTGTTTAACTATAAAATTTATTAACTATATTCAAAATTATTTAACTATTTAACTAATTATTTAAATCTTAATTTATATGTTTAATTATTCAAATATATGAAAAGTTTCAATTAATTTGAATAAATTATACCCCTGATAATTTTAAAACTAGATTTGTGAGTCCCTTTCTAGTTTTGACTATAATATCTTTTTTATATGATACAATCACATATACAGCCTCTTCAAAAAAGATTTGCTTGATTTGAACAATGCTCTGAACACGAAAACTTACAAAATATTATATATATATATATATATATATATATATATATATATATATATATATAACGAACTCGTAAAAGCTTACAAAATTATGTTAACTTATTATTATTATTAAAGTATCTCATATACAAAGATTTGTATTTGTATTGCAAGTTGATTCAATAAGGACGCTCCCCTATATAATTCCCGGGAGGGTAATAGTTACAAGTCATGAACACATCTCCATCGTCACAAACAACTCTAGCACATCCAACTCTTCGGGTGGAACTCCACACAATCTGCGTATAGTGTCCACACATCTCTCCATCATCACAACTATTAGAATCATAGTGATAATACTTCTCCTCCTCCGCCCATGTGGTCACCGCATTCGTCGGCGTCCAAGCCGCGCCGCTCCCCCAATATATGTTCTCCCCCAGCTTGAACCCGTCCTCCGGGAACGAATGCTCCAGCTTGCAATCTTGTTTCCTTTCTCCGGCCCACCACGTCGCGTACTTCTCGAGTTGTGGGTCCCACATCACCGGAAGCTCGTATTTTCTTGCTCTTACGAGGTTGTGAGCTATTAGGAACTCTAGGGCTTCCCCTATGCAGCCCCAACATAGTTGCTTAGATACCTTGTAGATGGTGTCGTTGTTTGTTGATGGGGTTAGTCGCTGGTTTTCTAGGGGTTGTGTTGGTTGAGATGCGGTGGTTGTTGTGATGATGAAGATGATAAGGAGATGGAGGATTATGATTTTGGTCTTCATTGTTAGGAGATGAGGCTTATGGTATAGTTTTAGTGCAGGAGTTATCAATTTTATAGATACACGAAAACCGACGACATATATTTATTTTTATATTTGTTTTATCAGTGAGGTTGAATGATTGATACCGCCAACATAGTAACATGAGGATTTAGGGTCGGACAGATGTCATACAATGATATAGGTGTACACTGATTTTTCAATTATATATATTGGTTAATGCTATTGTTTACCACATGTTCGTGGACACTAAAGCTCTCGTGAACAAAAATCGCCATCATTTGATCGAGACATCCATGTATGTATATCAGAAAAATAAAGTGAGAATTTGTCTAATAACTTTTTTCGTTTTAGGGAATAAACTAGAGTACTCCTCACTCATTAATCTAGTTTTTAATAAATTAAAATAAATAATTTAAAAAAATATATAATCGAAAGATTTCTTAAATTAACAATGGGATGTTAACTGAATCAATGGTGTGTTTTAAGAAGTTTCCGGTCATGATTTCGACGGTTTCAACAGGTTTTTTGCTGTGGCATTGGTAGATTTAGGGTTCAATATGATTTGTTATTGACAGTTCCACAGGCTCCGACAATAGTTGACGGTCAGAACTGTACTTTCTTTTCGCTGGCGTGGTTGTTGACGGTCGGCATGCACTGTTGCAACGAGAAGCAAGCCGGTGGACTTTGGGGTTCAAGTGGGTTAAATTCGGGTTTCAAACCCGGTTGATTAGCCTACTCTTCCACCCTCTAGACTACACTATATATAAGGGTTTTTTTTTTTAATTTTATAAAGGTATACCTAATTTCTAATCACCTAAACGTGCCATCCAAACTAGTAAATAATTTTAGCACTACAAATTAGTGTTGTTTAATTTCAATAATACTCATTTCATAATAACCCAAACTAGTTTTATCAAATTTAAATAGTTGCTCAAATTCATAATTTACACAAATTTTGTAATTTTTCAAAATATGTTACCCAAAATAATACTAATTTTTAGTTATCAAATTAGTGTTTCGTGGCGGCGACGGAGCGTCATTAAAATCGAGATTTGATTGAGGATTATGAAATTTAATTGATTAATGAAAATTGACGAATTGTTCTTCTCTCGTGTATAAGAACACAAATCTAAACAAACTGTATTTTTCTCTCTTCTAGATTAACTTACTCATTTAAATTTTCCTTTTTATTACTCTTCAATTAAGTCCATTTAGAATTAAATTAAATTTAATAAAGTTCTATATCTCAAACCCAAAAAAAAAATCCTATCATATTATGCATTCTTTCAGAAATTAAAATAAATTGATTGAAAAGATTAAATAATGTATGGTGTCTAATATGCACAATCATAAGATATGAGTGTGAGGCCCGTGAGGGGGTGTGATTTATAAAGTTGTTGCACCCGTGACCCCCGTTTTGTTTTCTTCACTAAACGTACCTATCATTTTCACATATAGTAATAAATATTGTACACAATATATTCTACGTGCATATATATTTCTTTTTTGGATAAAATAATTAACGTAAGCTGTATACCAGTATAAAAAATGACGGTTCGTTGTAGCTTGTAACCAAGTTGTATTAACCAAAAAAATATGAGAAAGCCACGGCCCACGACCCACGGCCACAACATCATCGTTCTCTGTCAACCGCATTTTTTTTGTTGAAATCTTCTAATCGGAGTATGCAGTATATATTCAGTATTATCACAGAATTTTGATAAAAATATTATTTATTATTATATTTTTTTAAAAGATTATATATAAACTATTTTTTATAAGAAATAAATATTTGTACACTTTACATATAATATTATATAATACATTTATAAAATATCTAACTTTATAATAATTCATATTTTGATTTTTCACCCCTTATTATACTGATTCATATGTTAATATAAATAGTACATTGATAGTATATGATGTTAAATTAATTGTTATATATAAATTAATTAAAGATATAACACAATCTATAATCAAACTAATTACGTTTAAGATTAATCATTAATCATGTTTGTTGTATAACTAGCCCAATTGGTTGACCCGATTTAATTAAGATTTGATTTTAATATTTCGTTAAATAATTTTTTAATGAATAAACTTAATTAATATTTTGGTGGACTGTAGTTAAATGCTAAAATAACACGTGGTAGTGAACATCTTTCTGCATGACACGTGATAAAGAGTGCTACTCCTAATATATATAAGATTAAAAAAAACTAAGTCCTATCTCTCAAGGAAATCTCTCTTCATATTTGTTCGTGTAGGTCTAATGAAGTCGCTTTATCCATCTTGCAAAATCAACATTCAATTTTTAATTACTAGGCTTGAATGATTCTTACACTCTAGTACAATCTAATATTGTCGATCATATCGCTTTTCATCTGGCACACTTGTTCATGTCCCTACATAGGCTACATTCTTCACAATGTCTAATGGAAAACATGTTTTTGTTCTACACATTGGCACTGTCATACTTAACACATCGTTGTAGTTGCAACATGTTTTACATGTTCCGGATTTTAACTTTCATCTTTTTATCGATTCATAAACTTCTCAATGATCTTTTCTCCCATGTAATTTTTACATATGACAATTGATTTCTTTAGGACCCTTCAAAGAATACCAACTTGGTAATTGGTCGAGATAGCAAAGGATTCTATGTCATTGACAAACATCTATAGCCTACATTGTATACTTTACACTCTGTTTCATTGTTATTCCACCTGAATTGTTACATTCTTGTGTCATTGCTTCTCACAAAGCCATATATCTTGACTTGTAACACCGATGAATTTTATGAGTATATGTGGTTGTGAGTTTCTCGTAAATTTAATCCCGATATTCTCGTATTTTGTTGGGTAATTACGGGATAATAGATCATCTAGTTCAGCTAGTTTATTCTAAAAAAACCGGACCAAACTAGATTATACATAAGCACATTCAGGACCAACATCTCCTACAAACAAAAGAAAAAAGTTGGAGACCAAGAAAGAAGGCATGATCACATGAAATGCAAGTAGCTAGAAAGAAGTAAGGACTTGCATGTGATCATCAAGAAGTACTATAATACCTTATTTGATAGAAGGTCCCGCATGCATGAACTAGTTCGTACACATGCACTCAAGCACTAAGGAGGAGAAGACAATATAAGAATGAGGCCCGCCGTACACATTGTCCGGTTCGATTAACCATGCATGAGACAACGCCGACTTCAGGACCGGGCCACTCCATGTAGCCGGGTCAAGCATGCATGAACAAAGAAGACCATGACCCCAAGCTCCCTCTCCTGGTTCGGCCATACACTTTTTCAAGCCATGCACACATAAAGATCGGACTGCCCATGCAAAATCTTCGGGCCAAGATGCACACGTGAAGGATGGACCAACCATGCATCTCCGGGCCATCCATGCATGGACATCAACAAGGCCGAACTAAGTTGCTGAATTTTGATCCAAGTTTAATTATTTCATCAGCCCATTAAAACACCTTTTAATTATGAGTTATTTTGGGCTTTTGATTGTTAATTTCAGCCCATGTTATTTATTTTTGTCAAACTTGTTTGAACAAATCTTTAAAGTATAAGACGAGAAATCAGTCTAAAGCGACTATTTAGTCAAACACAAAGCATCAAACAACAAGAATATTTGTTTACGAGGTTCGGAACAAGTCCTACGTCCCCGGGATCTCAGATATGATCCAATCCACTAGAGAATGAGCCAAATCCAGACAAGAGTTATAGATACAGAACGTTAAGAGTAAAACCAAGAACAAAGAATAGAGAGAGTAGAAAGAACATCTAAACAAGAACAGAATACAAATCTGTCTGTCGACACAAGATGCTTTCAAGCTAAGAACCGTAGAAGGAATCAGCGCTTGATCTCACTATTTGTTGGTGAAAACTCTCAGATGAAGCTTAGATCTCGGGAGGAGATGAAGCTCTTCGCTCTCAGTCAAGATCTAGGGTTTGAACCAGAGAGCGGCAAAGAAGAAGAAGAGACGGAAGAGAGAGAAGCTCTAAGACTTGGCCGGCTAGGGTTTAATGAAGCTCTAACCTTTTATAGTGTAGGTCAACATCAAAACGGTGTCGTCTGATTTAATGAACCAACGGTTATAAATGAAACCGGTTTGTTTACTCTTATAACGTAAACCAAGTTCAGACCCGGTTCTTCCAAATGATCACGAGTTCGAACCTCTTTGACGGCTTATAATCTTAACAATTCACCCTCCTAACTCTTGTAGTTCTGGCTCATTCAGTTCAGTAGATTTGGACTTCATATTTTCATCATCGATCCAGCGTTCATCTGCTAAGTGATTTCAGACAAATGAAGTGAGTCCTTGCAAAAGACAAACTTTTCATTAGTTACAATTTTTGTACCAAAATCAGCATGATTTTCTTCTCCTTTTATCTTTTCAATCATTAACTCTTTCTTATCAATCTTTTGTCGGATATAATGATACCTAACATCAATGTGCTTAGTTCTTTCATGATAGACAGGGTCTTTACATAAGAACAAGGCACTTTGACTATCAGTATATATAGAAACAGTATAATATTGATTAAGAATTTCAGTTAGAATCCCTTTCAGCCACATGGCTTCTTTTGCTGCTTCTGTGACAACAATGTACTCAGCTTCTGTCGAGGAGAGAGCAACAATAGATTGTTGCTGTGATTTCCAGGAAATACAATTTCCACACCAAGTATACACATATGCAGTAGTAGATTTTCTAGTATCTTTATTGCTTGCATAATCTGAGTCAACATAACCCACAAGATCATTAGAATCACAGTGAGCACCATACTCTAAAGCAAGAGAAGAAGTACCAGATAAGTATCTTAACAAAAACTTCATAGCTGACCAGTGTTTATAAGAGGGATTAGACATATATCTAATTAAAACACTAACAGTAAAGGCTAAGACTGGTCTTGTACAAACCATAGCATACATCACAGAACCTACAACAGCATCATAGGGTATATTTTTCATATCTTTACATTCTTGAGAAGAAAGATGGGAAGTCTTAGTCAAATCAAGATGAGCACCAAGAGGTATAGAAGTAGATTTAACAGATTTCATATTAAATATGTCCAGCACTTTTAAAATATAATCATGCTGAGATAACCAAATTTTCCTCTTATTTCTATTTCTAACAATAGTAATTCTAAGGATTTTCTGTGCCGGACCAAGATCTTTCATATCAAAAGATCTTTCATATCAAAAGTAGATTTCAGAGAAGTCTTAATGTCTCTAATATTACTCTTAGATTTGCTAATTAACAAGATATCATCAACATATAACAGAACATAGAGAGGACATTCAGTTTTAATGAACTTGAAGTATAAGCAAGAATCATAAGAACACTGAGTAAAGCCAAGAGCTTTCATACATGAATCAAACTTTTTATTCCACTGTCTAGGTGATTGCTTTAAACCATATATAGATTTATTCAGCAAACATACATGATTAGGAAATTTTTCATCAATATATCCTTTAGGTTGGTTCATATATATTGTTTCATCCAGATTTCCATGTAAGTAGGCTGTCTTAACATCCATTTGATCAATATCATAATCAAACACAGTAGCAATGGATATAAGTATTCTCAAAGTTTTATATTTCACCACAGGAGCAAATATTTCATTATAATCCTCCCCTTCCATTTGGGTAAAACCTTTAGCAACTAGTCTGGCTTTAAACCTAGGTGGATCAGTGGAGTTTTGACTTTCTTTTACCTTGTAAACCCATTTATTTCCAATTAGCCTAACATTTTTGGGCTTAGGAACAAGAGTCCAGGTGTTATTAACTTTCATAGATTCAATTTCCTCATTCATAGCATGTTTCCATTCATTACAGTGTTTGGAGTTAACAACATGCTCAAAAAATTCAGGAGTAGGAACAGAGATCACCTCAGCAATTGAGAAGGCATATTCTATAACATGTTTATGTATATCAATTTTATCTTCAACTAGGTTCACATACTTTGCATTTGGTTTCCTATGCCTATGTTCTCTATCCCTAGTCAACTGATAATCAGACAGAGAAGGCATAGAGTCTATCACAACATCATTATTATCAATGGCAGGCAGTTCAGAAGCAGGCAGTTCAGATGACCAAGTAAGTGAATCAGAAGAAGAATTTGAGTTTGAAGGATTAGAATTGCTTATTGTCCCTCCTAATTGAGGAGGTGAAGTTGTTGACTGATCTCCTGAGATGGAAAGTAAAGATTTTGTTGAGGAATCTGAGTGACTAGAGGTAGGATTAGTGACTACATTTCTCAACAAAATCTTACTCCCCCTCGAGAAATTATAGTCAGCATATCCATTTTCATCATCTTCCTTTGTGATGTCTGTAACATCACTTGATTTATAGAATGATGAATCTGTCTCCCTGTCATTATTCTCAGAATTGATATTAGTAATAACTTTGAAAGGAAACTCATTTTCAACAAAGGTAACATCTCTGCTTATAGTGATTTTATAAGCTCCAGGTTGTAGGATTAAAAGTTTATATCCTTTAACACCTATAGGATATCCTATCATAACACATTTTTGTGCTCTAGGATTGAGTTTACCTTCAATTTGTTTAGCATAAGCAACACATCCAAAAACCCTTAGATGTGAAATATTAGGAGGTTTTCCTGACCAAAGTTCTTGAGGTGTTTTAAAACTTATGGCACTAGAGGGTGATCTATTAATGAGATAGGCAGCTGTAGTCACTGCTTCACCCCATAGAGACTGTTTTAGACCAGAGGATATTAGCATACACCTAGTTTTTTCTAAGAGTGTTCTATTCATTCTTTCTGCAACACCATTCTGTTGTGGTGTGCTTGGTACAATTAAATGTCTTTTAATACCATTTTCATGACATAATTGTTTAAATTCTGTATTACAGAACTCTAAACCATTATCAGTTCTAAGGCATTTCAACCTATAATTTGTTTGACCTTCTACTGTAACTTTCCAGTTTTTAAAGTTTTCAAAGGCATCACTTTTATTTTTAAGAATATACACCCAAACTTTTCTGGAAAAGTGATCTATTAAGGAAAAAAAATATCTTCTACCCCCGGTTGTTTCAATCTGAGCAGGACCCCATAAGTCAGAATGTACATACTCTAAGGGTTCATTAGATTTAAACTCAGATTTATTAAAAATATTCCTAGTGGCTTTACCTAGTATGCAAGTTTCACATGACTTAAGATCACTAGGTTTACTAGTTAAAATACCAGTTTTAAAATGATAGTAGAGGCCTTTATTGCCTATATGTCCTAATCTAGAATGCCAATTTAGAGTTTGTTCATTTTAAGGCAAGTAGATGAGTTAATATTATTTAACTCAGGTGTTCCAATCACATGATAAAGGCCATTCTTTTTAATGCCTTTAACTAGAACCTTTCCATTTCTAGTAATAGATCTTATGCCAGAATGTGTATTAATATTACAGTTTAAATCATCAAACATGCTTTCAGATAACAGATTTCTCCTAAGTTCTGGAATCCATCTAACATTCTGTATGGTTCTAACTTTATTATCATGCATTCTAAAAGGAACAGAACCTATGCCTTTTATAGCAAGAGAGGTATAGTCTCCTAATCTTACTTCTCCTTCATCATTTTTATGTAAAGAATCAAAATGACATTCATGAGGAGTTGCATACATTGTACATCCAGAATCAAGAATCCAAGCATTTGCATCAGAATTACATGAAGTATAAAGCATGTCAGAACAAAGCAAAAGTTCATTATTACAGTAAGACACATTTTCACACAAGGCAGAAATTTCATTTTTATTTGACTTGTTTGCATCATCATTTTTCTTTTTCCTGCATTGTGGAGTTTTGTGTCCCTTTTTACCACAATAGTAACATGTAATAATTTTTTCTTTGTCATTTTCAGAAGTAGTATCTTTGTTTGTATGAACAAAGTTTTCTAAGTTTCTATTTTTATCCTTAAAAGTATTCTGATTGCTTTTATTCCTATCTTGGTGTTTATTTTTAGCAAACATGATCTCATTTTTAGGTTCTTTGGAATTAGTTTTAACTTTGAAAATTTTCATTTCTTCATTTTTCTGTAAAATAGCTTCTAGTAGTTTTTTCTTAGTTAAATCTTGATGACCATATTGTATAACATCTTTAAAATTGTTAAACTGAGTAGGTAAAGAATTCAAGATTATAACAGCTTGATGTATATCATCAATTTTATCACTACAACGTTCTAAGTCAAGTGTCATCCTAAGAAAATCATCCAGATTATCATTTAAGGTCATATTGATGTCCATTTTAAAATGAAATAATCTGCACAACAATGATATTCTACTAAGCATGATTTTTACAAGAAATAAAGATTCCAAAGTGTTCCAGAGAGTTTTAGCTGTAACCTGAGTTAGGACTTGTCGTCCTACTTCATAAGTCAATCTCAACATAATCTCAGAGTGAGCTATCTGATCCAGCTCTTCCTTTTCCTCCTCCTTTGTATTTTCTGGAAAGTCTTGAGTAATGGCTTTCCAACATTTTTTCCTTATTAAGATGGCTTTTATTTTGACCTGCCACATAGCAAAGTCAGTATTGCCATCAAAAGGTTTAATTTTAGCTGTATCAGTCATTTTACTCGTCACAATCACTTAACAAGCCTTGACAACTATCCTGGAAACACTGTATACCAGATCTAATCTCAAGGTTACTCAACAGTCTCCAGAAGAGCGGCAAGAATCAAATCTTGCAAGCACTCTTGGAATCTGTTGGTTTTCTTGGAGATTCAATCGATGGATTGGTGATCTCCAAAGGAAATGAGGTCAAAATAAGTGAGGACAAGTAGACTTAAAGAGCCAGCAGTAAAGATCAAGGCAACTAGCTTCTATATGAAGCGTAACTACTCTTAAGATCTGAAACACACACAAAACATAGCAGCAGAAGATAAAGACAAGAAACCCTATCAATCTAGGTTTATCTGACTCTTTGAAGCTTAGAAGATCGCAAACGTTTCGAACCTCCGGTCAATGGACACACGGTTAACGCCGACCTATGTTCAAGAAAGAGTCAAGCAAAACACAAGATTTTTAGGGAGAAAACACGAAAACAAAGCTCTGATACCAATTTGTAAAACTTGTTTGAACAAATCTTTAAAGTATAAGACGAGAAATCAGTCTAAAGCGACTGTTTAGTCAAACACAAAGCATCAAACAACAAGAACATTTGTTTACGAGGTTCGGAACAAGTCCTACGTCCCCGGGATCTCAGATATGATCCAATCCACTAGAGAATGAGCCAAATCCAGACAAGAGTTACATATACAGAACGTTAAGAGTAAAACCAAGAACAAAGAATAGAGAGAGTAGAAAGAACATCTAAAACAAGAACAAAATACAAATCTGTCTGTCGACACAAGATGCTTTCAAGCTAAGAACCGTAGAAGGAATCAGCGCTCGATCTCACTATCTGTTGGTGAAAACTCTCAGATGAAGCTTAGATCTCGGGAGGAGATGAAGCTCTTCGCTCTCAGTCAAGATCTAGGGTTTGAACCAGAGAGCGGCAAAGAAGAAGAAGAGACGGAAGAGAGAGAAGCTCTAAGACTTGGCCGGCTAGGGTTTAATGAAGCTCTAACCTTTTATAGTGTAGGTCAACATCAAAACGGTGTCATCTGATTTAATGAACCAACGATTATAAATGAAACCGGTCTGTTTACTCTTATAACGTAAACCAAGTTCAGACCCGGTTCTTCCAAATGATCACGAGTTCGAACCTCTTTGACGGCTTATAATCTTAACAATTTTTGCAAGTAGTTTTAATCTTCTAGAGAAGCTTAAAGAAGATAAATATATTTTTCAATATTAGAAGATTCTATCTTTTAGAAGATAAATCTTATCTTAGCTTACAAGATTAAATCTTA
This sequence comes from Fagopyrum tataricum, assembly GCA_002319775.1. Classification (NCBI taxonomy): domain Eukaryota; kingdom Viridiplantae; phylum Streptophyta; class Magnoliopsida; order Caryophyllales; family Polygonaceae; genus Fagopyrum; species Fagopyrum tataricum. The sequence continues at coordinate 37,852,718 of CM008283.1, read as the reverse complement.
TCCTACATAAGATAGATCTTACCCTCGTCTTTTTACTTGCTAGATACTCGATCCCTCTCCTATATATGCATGGGATGGCTACCTTCATTGTTAGATACCAATTAATAATCTAGTATCAATCTTTTTGCCTTGAGAAAAACGTGTGCTTCCGTGGAGGAGTGATAGCAAGAGAAGCCTCGTTCGCCCTATAGCTTTGACTGGTTTAATTCGTTTCTACTTGTATTTACAAGTTATTTATTTTTCGGATCGATCACAAGTCTCTTACATTGTTTGGTGGACGTACCATAAGGTTTATTGTGGTGGAAAGTTCTACGTACGATCATTATTGGTTGTGTGTTAGGGCCATAGCTTGGTTGCATATCTTGCTCCAAGTCGTTTCTAAGGTTCGACCTAATCGATCCATCTACAAATCCATCATCATCACCGGATTAATCATTCACCACACCCCAACCTTCTCCAGACCTACCGCCCCTCATCATCACCGATCAAACCCAATTCGTATGTTCCTTGTAATAATGATCGAAAGAGTCAATTGGTACCGAAAGATCGGTACTCAATACACGGCTAAACCCCTTATCAGCAGACAAAACCGGCTGGTTTAACAATTTAAATAAACTTTTCTCCGGCCTCTCTTCATACTAAAACATCACATGAAGGCATGTTTTCTTTTGGGTAAACAACATGTACAAATTCCTACCGTTATCCATTTCACATAACACTCAAAACCATATCAAAATTATAATATGCATTTTTAAAATGAATAAGTCTTATTCTATAGGAAGTGGTTCAAGTAAGGAGATCTAGTTGTTGTGGTGTGAAATTGTGGAGTAAACTAGACCGCTGATTGAGTTGATTCAACGATTCATATTAGTTCACGTCTTTTAATGATTTATGAGCAACACAATTGTAATTTTGTAATTTTTTGATGGTGTGGTGATAATTTTGTACTTTTGAAAATTTGTTTTGAAAATCGGGTGACATGTTAATATATTTGTAATTTTCATGTGAAAAATGTAACAATTACTTTGTTGGTTTCAATTTTTAGTTCAGTTCATTTAAAATTTATAAACTATCAAATATCAATTCTATTTTTTTATAATCATTAGTTCATGTATTCTATTGTTCTCTTTATCAATTAAGTTTTTATATAATTTTTTACTTTTATATGTAACACAATGTTTTAACTAACAAAATACACATGTTTGCACTAATGATACCCAAAATTTGAACTAATATTATAAAAGTTTAAATTTTTATAGTTACATTTATTAGTACACTTTCATTATAATATCTGTTAGTTCAAAATTTTTATACAACTAGTTCAAATAGAGTGTTTTATTAGTTCAATCATTATTTTGAATTTATAAAAAAAATTGTAGAATGTACGAACCATTAGTACAATATAATTTGAACTAACAAAACAAAAATTTTGAATGAAAAAAGTGTCCATTAGAAAAAAAAGGTTTTATACTATTAGTTCAAATAAAGTGTTTTATTAGTTCAAACAAAGTGTTTTATTAGTTCAAACATTTTATAATATTAGTTCATACATTATTTTTGAACTTATGAAAAAAAATATTGTAAAAATGTATGAATCACTAGTACAATAAAATTTGAATTAACAAAACAAAATTTTGAACAAAAAAGTGTCCGTTAGAAAATTTAATAAATAAATAAATAAAATTATTACTATATTTTTATTACAAATATTTAACGATTCAAAACTTTATAATATTAGCTCATATTAGTTAATTAGCAAAGTTGTACTTATAAACTTTTTATGTATAAGATATGAACCATTACAATAAACAATTTAAACTAATAAAACAATAATATGAACTATTAGAAAAAATAGTTTAAACTAATTAAACAATACAAAGTATTACCGTAACACTTTAGAAATTACAAAAGTGCCGCTACATCTTAACCTTTTATAACATATATATTTGCAAAACGAAAAAAATTATCTATTGTGCAGAATTATGAGAAAGGCTAGAACATAATTCAACAAACAAGAAAGAAGACACGCATATTTATAGTGATTCACCAAATAATGACTATGTTCACTTTTAGAGAGATTTTATTGAGGAGTTTATTATTAGATATAAACAAAAGATAACCATATTATTTTGAAGGCAGAGGGGAACACTACAATATATAGGAATAACGAAACTCTAGGTTATAGTTGGTCGTCAGGTATAAGACTGAGTCAAGTAGTAAAGGTCCAAACAGATGACAAACCCAATTCAAGATATACCAACAAATCTCCATCTTGACTTGAATCCTCACATATTTACAAGATATATTAGTCAATGTCTAGACTAACTCCTCTTTATCTAAATGTTCCCATTGGGCACTCAACAACTTCTGACATTTAGCAAGTCCAAAGAAAGTTGTAACTTGTTGCGAGGTAATGGCTTTGTGAACATATCGGCACAATTATAAATAGTCTCTACTTTATCCACCTTGATCTTATTCTCACTTCTCAAGAAATGATACATGACGTCGATATGTTTAGTCCTCTCGTGATGAACCTGATCATTGGCCAAACAAATTACACTCAAACAATCACATTATACAATTGTTTGACCGTGATGTATACCTAGATCACTAACCAATCCTTTCAACCAAATTCTCTCTTTAGCTGCTTTTAGCAATGTCATGAACTATGTTGTTGTGGTAGATAAAGTGATATTGGTTTTAAGGTTGCTTTCTAACTCACAACACAACCACCAAAAGTAAAAAGATAACCGGTCATAGATCTTATAATATCAACATCTCCTATATAATTATTAGAATTAGAGTACCTTGTGACAAACACTATGTATCATTCTCAAAAATGATCCTAATGTCAGATGTACCTCTAAGGTACTGAAATATCCGTTGGGAAGCTAGTGCTTTTTTTCTAGTTGCCCCATGAATCTGCTTAAGACACAAACAACTTGTGCCCAATTTGGTTTTGTTCAGATCGTATCATACATCAAACTCCATATTGCACTAGCATAAGGTACTCACGACATATACTCCTCCTCATCCGATTGACGTGAAAACAGAGTGATAAGAGGATGTTAGTAGCACTAAGTATATCAATAGGATTGACCGATGAAATTCCGAACCTTGACAACACCTTTTCAATGTAGCCTTTTTGTGATAAGAAAAGCTTCTTTATGACCCCTATCTCTAAGAATCTCCATTCCTATAATTTTTTTCGAATTACTCCAAAATCCTTCAAACTCATCACTTTAAGAGGCCCTTCAGCTTTTGAATGTCATACTTTATTTGCAACTACTAGCATATCATCTACATACAGGTGCCAATAGATGAAAGAATCATCCTTCAACTTGTTATAGTACACACAACAATCATAAGTACTCTTATTGTAACCAATCTCTATCATATAATTGTCAAATCTCTTGTACCACTGCTTCGGAGACCGCTTAAGTCCATATAAAGACTAATTTAACTTGTAGACATAATATTCTTTCCCTAGAAATTAAAAATCATTTGGATGATTCATGTATATTTCTTCTTCTAACTCTCCAAGTCTCCATGTAAGAAAGTTGTCTTTTCATCAAGTTGTTTGACCCTCTCAACATGCCACATCCCTTCCTTCTTCTTGAAAACTCATTTGAAAATAATAATATTTCTCTCTCTAGGCGGTATGACTAACTCCCAAGTCCGATTCTTATGAAGTGAATCCATCTCATCTCCCATTACTACAAACTACTATGTAGCTTCATACCCATATACAACTTCTCTATAGGTGGATGGTTCATGATTGTCTACCTCTATGTATATTCGGTTTGATCCATTTGATTCATATTTTAAGATATGGCATCTAAAAACGACTTTAGTCAGATCGGATAATTATCCACATAAATGTTTGATTTGAATGGTTTTTGCCCGATATGTTTGATTGAAAATGAATTAAACCGGATCTGGATATCCGACTGACCTGTTTGATCAAATATATAATCTGACCGATTCATTTGATTCATATATGTTTTTCCTATTTTGTTTGTTATAAAATGTAAAATAAAATCTGTCATCTTTTTCCGAATCGGATAATAATCCGTGGATTTCGTTCGATCTTGTTGATCCATATTCTAAAATATGGTATCTAAAAACGAATTTAATCAGATCGGATAATCATCCCGCGAATATTTGGGTGATATGTTTGATCAGAACTATTTTTGTCCGATCTGTTTGATTGAAAATGACTTTAACCGGATCTAGATATCTGACTAATCCGTTTGATCTAAATATCTAAAAACGACTTTAGTCGGATCTGATAATTATCCACATATTTGATTGATCCGTGGATATTTGATTGTTATAAAATGAAAAATAAAATTATCATCTTTTTCCGAATCGGATAATAATCCGTGGATATTTGATTGATCCGTTTCATCCAAATTCTAAAATATGGAATTTAAAAACGATTTTAGTAGAATCGTATAATTATGCGCTATACATGGGTGATATGTTTGATCCGAATGATTTTAGTCCGATCCGTATGATTGAAAATGACTTTGGATCTGGATATCCGACTGATTCATTATAGACTTATAGTATGAATTATGTTATTATAGACTTACAGTAAAAAAACGACTATAGTATGAACTTATATTATGAACTTATGAATTATGTTATTTACAAAGTTTTTATTTAAATTTGATTTTCTTATGTATAAAATACAATATAGTAATTAGTAAATATGTATATGTATATATAGACAATATATTACATAAAAAAACATTTTGTATAAAATTTATTCTAAAAAACTTATAGTATGGCTTATGTATTTAATTATTTATGTCATTATAAAGTTATAGGATAAATTTATTATATGGATTATATTATTATAGACTTATGTAATTTTTATTTAAATATTTTGTTAACTTATATTATTACAAATTATTTTAATAATTGTATTAATTTTTAAAAATAATCGGGTCATTCGGGTTTGGGTTACTTCGGACTATCGGTTCATTCGGGTCGGGTTACTTCGGACTATCGGTTCATTCGGGTCGGATTACTTCGGGCTATCGTCTATCGGGTTGTTTAGGTCGGGTTATTCGGGCAATCGGGTTGGGTTAATTCGGGTAATAAATTCCTTCGGGTTAAATTAGTTTCAAGCGGGTCGGTTTCAGAATTCTCTTTTTCAAAATTTTCAGGACCAGGTCGAATTCGGGTGGATCGGGTCTGGCCACTTTTTAACCGCTCTAAGTACATACTACACCCCTTGTAAAAGAGTATTAGATCTCAATCTGAGTATATTCATTTTCACTATATTGAAACGCAGCACTTCAATGCATACTAGTGAAGTATTAAAGGTGGTGCAATGAATTGAAGGATCCAATTGGTTTGTGAAGAAAGTCATCTATTCTGGCCCAATTCATACATATTCTCTTTCCCACCAAAAAAAGAAAAGGCAAAATAAAATAGAAAAATCTGGAAACATTCTAACAGTTCCATTCATCATTGACCATCAGGAGTCACACTTGCTTTATCACTAGAAACGACTCCAATTGGGTTTCCCCTTATGATCAAACTCAACACCATTCCCTTTCCCAATACTTTCCACTCCCTTCCTCCTCAATCTCCATTCACTACCAATCGCTATTTCCAGTCATCGCCTGGCAAGGGATCAGCCGGAAGAACAAGGGACCCGATTTTTTCTGATTATCTTCGTTTGATGAAGTGGTATTCCCCTCATAGGTCTTGGATCCTCTGTTTTAGTGGCCGTCAAAAGGGGAAAATGACGGCTATGAAGAACAAGATCGAGATCGGAATCGAGGATGCCTCTGGCGTTGACGTGCTTAACGACGACATGCCTAATGCTAGGGTTCCTCCACACCATCTTGTTGTCATGGTTAATGGTCTCATGGGAAGGTATTCATTTTTGCTCGGTTATACTTCCTATCGCTGCGGTCTTGCTTTGAAATCTAATCTTGCTTTTGGTTGCTTTGTTTATAGTTCCGCTGATTGGAAATTTGCTGCACAGCAGTTTGTTAAGAGGATTCCTCATAAAGTTGTTGTTCACTGTAAGCTCTACTACTTTCGTTGCTCAACTGTTAGTGTTCTTAATCTACTTTATTCTTATACGAAATTCCTTGATTGATTGAAAGGTCAATCTTGACTCTCGAGAACTACTCATACTTGTACAAAATTTCTATGACCCCCAGATATGTAGAATCTAGATATTCTTTCACCACATGGATTGCACCTACCTTTTAATAAGGGAAACAGCTTTACAATGTAACTAAGAACTGATACGTAACTTATTGCATGTGACTTGTGAGGAAAAAAAAAAAAAAACATTATGTGTCAATGTCAGAGTTGAAGATTGTTGTAGACAATGTGAAAGCAGAGAAATAGATTGAAGTAAATAGGAGTTCGCTCTATCATTTTTGGTTGCTTCAATTAGAATCACTGCAATTAAGTTTCCTGACTTAGTAGCAGAATCACTTTTCACTTAATCCAAAAGGAAAATAAAAATGTTTCACTGCTTGGTACTTATGTAGTAGTGACAGTGAGAGAGCTTCTGACTAAAAGTGAACCGATGAAGCTGCGTCTTGTGAATCTTGCAAGTTTCACATTTTGTATTTGGTGCAGGCAGTGAACGCATCTAAGTAAAGTTGACTATAGATGGCGTTTATATGATGGGTGAGAGGCCTGCTGATGAGGTAGTTGCCTTTTTTTTTTACTTTATTTCCCCCTTTTACACAAACGACCAATAAATGATGGGCTACTACCTCATCAGCTGGCTACACACCCTCTCATTCATTGTATCAACAACGTCCATAGTGAACTTTGCACAGTTGCATCAATTGCTTGCACCAGGAAAGAAGATGTAGCTTTCCTCTATTTGTTCACTTATTCACAAGCTCCCGCAATTAGAAGAGTCTCAGCCAATGGAAGATTTTGTAAATCTTTTGGACCAAGTGAAAAGTGATTCTACTACTCAAATAAGAAGTTTTAATGCAGTATTTCTAATCCAACCAGCTGAAATGTTACAACCAAATCCTGTTTTACTTCTGTCCTTTTCTTTGAACATATGAATAAGTGAACCGAGGAAAAAAGTTACATCCTGTGAACTTGCAAGTCTCAGATTCCTTATTTCCTGCTGCAGGCAGCGGATGCAATTATGCAAAATTGACTATGGATGGTGTTGATATGATGGGTGAGAGGCTGGCTGATGAGGTAGTGCAAAACTGCAAATCATTCTTGGTTGTTTGTGTAGAACAAAGGAAATCAATCCTACTCTTTGGCATTTGTTTAACTTAAATTTAGTGCAGGTTTTGAGTGTTGTTCAGCGTATGCCTGGATTGGAAAAGATATCATTTGTTGCTCACTCTTTGGGTGGCCTTGTTGCGCGATATGCTATTGGAAAACTTTATGAAGCTCCTGAACATTCAAAGTCTGATGCCAGTGGAAGTAATTGTTTGGCCGAAAGTCATGATAGAGAAATGGGCATGGCCAAAATCGCTGGGTTAGAACCTATGAACTTCATAACAGTTGCAACTCCACATCTTGGCTCAAGTGGACACAGACAGGTAAGATGTATAATTAAGTTCTTGTTATATTCAGCTTATTCTTCTCACAAGATTTTTGTGGGACAAATGAATTACTTTTAAAATAAGTTTGGTAGAGGACTTGGAAAAGGATTTGTTTAACATTCGATACTCGTAGACCTGTCATTGTGGATATGTAGATGTTTCTATCCATATATCTCTAGGAATGTATGTTCCGTATTAGCTTTACACTCTTGTGATGTATGGATCAGTATTGTTGCTGATTACTGTGAAAGTACTAAGCCCAATTGTTGAACATGGTTTTATCTTGTCTTCCTTGAATATTCTGGAAGAGAGTTATGGACAACATATTGAAAAGGTTAAAATCTGTGAAGTAATTAGTTGTTGTCTGCCTGCTCTGCTCCATCAGCTTTTAATAGGCTATGTAGTTTATGTATTGCGTTCTTTATTGTATATTTGTCGTGTTTATTTTTTTCTTCAGTAAGGAAGAGCTTTATGATGTTGACTTGTTTATGGTGGATTACAATGGTAGTGAGTAAAGTTGCTTATTTTGTACACTTTGTTCTTTGATTATGTCACAGTTGCCTGCTCTTTGTGGATTTCTTTTCTTGGAGAGGCAAGCCTCTCAAACGGCACACTTGGTTGCAGGAAGGTCGGGGAAGCATCTTTTCCTTACCGACAATGATGATGGCAAACCCCCACTTCTAGTTAGAATGGTCAATGACTCATATGACTATAAATTCATGTTAGTAATAGCTCAGGATTGTCACTGAATGGAAACCCTAGTCTTATCACTTAATCATCTGCTAATCCTTCCATCTTCTTCTTTGCAGATCAGCTTTACGCTCATTCAGATGCCGTGTTGCTTATGCAAATACAAGTTATGATTGTATCCTTTACAGAAGTAGTTCAGCTTTTTATCTGATTGTTTTTTCCTTATTTCTGTAATCCAAATGTTAGGTTTCCTTGACTTGTTATTAAGATGTGGTTGGCTGGAGAACGTCCTCTATCCGACGCCCACATGAACTTCCTAAGGTGTAGCATTGTAATCTATAAATGATGTATCTATTATGTAAGGTGATGTAAGAAAAAAAAACTTATATGTGGTTTCCTTTTATATCACAGGTTAATCTTTTTGTGAAGAATGATAAATATCCACATATAGTTCACATTGAACCTGAAAGTTCAGAAACAAGTGAATGTCAAGCATCTTCATATACAGAAGAAAAGGTTGATCTTGAAGGTTTGTGTTTATACTTCCACAGGAAAAAAAAATCTTTACTATATTTTTCCCCCTTGATAGGTAAGCCGTAGGCATGATGTCATTTCTATGCAAATGTCTTGTATCTTACAAGGGCATTTTTTTTTTCCTGTAGAGGAGATGATTAGAGGGCTTAGACAAGTACCTTGGGTACGCGTTGATGTAAGTTTCCACAATAGTAGTCAAAGATTTGTTGCACACAATACCATACAGGTTAGTTACTGAAAACTTAATGTTGAGTATATTCTGTCCATATACCTATAGTTGTAGCAAGAGATTAGATATATTTAAATTGTTCTTGGACTTATACTTTCTTGTACTTTTTTTTGTTAAGTTTCTGTGTTTATTTTACCGGTTTGGTGATATATCTGAAGCACTTTGTGCAGATTCAGAAATGATACAATCTGTGAATCACTTTTTTTTTTTAAAAAAAATCTCTGTGAATCACTGAATCCTATTAAAGAATATATAATGTGAAATATATTGAATATTTTTGAACGATGAAGTAATGAACACTTTTTCATAGAAATTTTCGTTGTTGAATATAGGTTAACCGCTACTGGTTGAATTCTGATGGCGTTGGTGTGATATCTCATATGATTGATAACTTCATTATCTAGGTATGCACCTAAATTTTGCATGGTAAATTCGTTGTACTTCAACTAGGAGTGCTTTGTTTCCGATATGCATTATGTTCATGTAAGAAGTAGTTGTGTATTGATTTGTGCATAGCCTTTTAAGAAGTTTTGTAGGTTTTCTTCTTCCGTCTTTTCCGCTAAATTGTGATTGGCCATTGTTGTTGTATTTGTACTCCATAAAAGTTAACACTGGTGTTATCTTAATAAAAAATATCATATTATTATTTTTACGCATTATGTATCGGATATTGATGTATAGAAGATAAAATTTATAGGTTAATTGCCTTATAAACTTGAAAATTGATATTTTAATATCCTTTAAAATAAACAATGACAGTGTAAAAATACCTTTATTTTAAGAGGAACAATTTTTTTTTGTATTAATAACAAATTACATTAGAAAATTGTTTTCTATAACTATGTTACGATCAATTTAACCAATATATCCATTGCGTCAACGACAAATCAATGTCCGTAATTTTCTTAAATTTTTTTACAATACTAATTGAATCAATCAGGCCACTTTGTTCACAAACCATATAAATTGAAAGGTGCACATGATTTCTTTATTAGTTGAGTTATACTTTTCTAAATATTCATATAAATATGCATTAACAACTTCAAACAATAATCAAATCACAACATGGATTGAACGACTAATATTTTGTTGAACCCTTAAAGTCAGTTTATCTACGATTTTGTTTTGAATCTTGCTAAAATTTACTTTTGGGTTAAAATATATCTATGGATGTCCATATTTAAAATATTGGATGCATACTACATTACATCGAGTTAAAAACCTTCATACATTCTTCAATTATATGAAATCTACTAACTTGAAAATAATTCTACTCCAAAAGATGAAAAAGGAAGAAACTCAGTGACTTTCCATCGATGATTGAGATTCGAAATTCTTTTTATACTCTTGAGTATAATTTTTTTTAGTTTGGTCTTTTTAAAGATATTTATAGTTATGCATAAACAGGGATGAATAGTTTTATGTAAAAAGTAAGCAATGCAGATAAATAAAAATAGTCAATTATACAATAGTTGATACTACCATTACTACATAATAAAAGCTTGATATGTACAATTTGGAACCCGTTGAAAAAACAAAAACGCTCTCAACGACTGGAAACCAAAAAAATAGCGAAAGGACTACGGCTGTTCCGGTCGCCGGCAATTCCTCCACGATGGTGGATCCTCCGACTGGGTCGATTCAGACCGATGTGGAGACCAATCCCAAAGTAATCGTTCAGGAACAAAGGGAAGAGAGCAATAAGGATACAGTTATGACTGAAAAGACGATGATAATCGAAGAAGATCAGATTAAAAATGGAGAATCGGTGCAGAAAAATGTTGATAATACGGGACTAAACTGGAATTTCAATCCTACTTTTGCTATTGGAAGAAGTGCTAGCGAATCTACTACTGAGACCAAGAGCTTGTTGGATGGAGTGCAAGAGATACAAGATAAGCCAAAGAAACCTCAATCTTGGAAGGAGATTGTAGTTAACAATGTGGACAATATTGAGCAAAAGCAAGAAGCAGTACTACAATCACTGGAGGGTAAGGCAACAATCTCTTACCCATTTGAACCAGATGGAAATCCGTCGATTGTAGTCGATAAGGAAAACACTGAGGAGCTCGAAGCAAATTGGAAAAACTCCATAGCTTTTAAAGTCCTTGGATATCCAATTGCATTTCCGGTAATGGAGAGGAAAATCAGAGAGATGTGAAAACTTGGAAACAATATACGTATTGTTGATATTGCCAATGGGTACTTCATGGTGAGATTCAGTAATGAAAATGAAATGCTTGTAGTACTGTCTGAAGGACCATGGTCTATCTTTGGAAGAGTCTTGTTCATGCGAAGATGGACAGCAGACTTTGTGACATCAGAACCAATAATAACAGTGCCCACATGGGCAAGAATAACGGATGTCCCAATGCAATGGTACGATGATAGAGTCTTATGGTTGATGGCGTCTGGTATAGGGCACCCAGTTACTATTGACCCTAAGACACTCCATTCCAATCGAGGACGATTTGCAAGAGTTTGTGTGGAAATTGATTTAAGCAAACCACTTAAAACTGCGGTTTTGATAAATGGAAAACACTGCCCAGTGGAATATGAAGGTCTTCAAACAATTTGCTATGCTTGCGGAAGATATGGTCATTATGCTTCAAACTGTCAATATAAGATCAAACATAGCCCAGAGAATCAACAAGCTGTGAATATAGAAGAAGCCGTGGAGAGGCTAGAAGCGAACCCGACGACTAATAATAATCAATCTAAGGAGGCAAGTAACGAGAAGACAACTATGATGGGAGAAAAAATGTCAGGAACAACGGAAAATAGAGAGACGGCGGCGGAGCTCCCGACGACGAGAAACATCCCAGAATACGGACCATGGCTGATTGTAGCCAAGAAAGGAAAGTCCCAGAAAGAAAAGCAATATGGGAATAGCCAAAACTACAGCAACGGGGATTCAGAGAAAAGAACAGGAGGAGGAAACCAAGGAAAGAATCATTTCAAGAAGAGCAAGGAAATATCGGTGAACAGAGGTGCACAAGGAAAGGGTCATCTGAACGTTGAGAATGGAGGGATCTCTAAAGACACAACCCTAAAGAAAGCAGAAACCCAATCCAAGCTCAAACAAGGTAAAGAAAGTGGGCCTATGGAAGATAGGCCCGAAACTAGTTTGGCAGGCTCACTGCGAAACATAGAGAAAAAAGAAAAGCCCAAGCAAATCTTTGGTGCTACTCAGGAAACAGAGACAACCAGTGCTGAAGACGAAGGGAAAGAAATACGAAGAAGGCGAAAGAACAAGTTCCGAAGTGAATCAAGGAAAAAGATTTGGAGAGAAAAAAAAGCAGGTGGAGAAGAAGAAGGTAGAGGAAACCTCAAACGCCCACGTCAAGATATAGAGAGAAACGCAAAAGACGAAGGGAGTGGGGATAAGGAAAGCTTATTTCCTATGGTCCCAACAATAATAAGTTAAAAGGAGCCAAAGTCAAATGAAAACTCAAATTTGTTGAATACCGAAGCTGCAAGAATGGAAATTGAGGAAGTTGTTGATACACAATCAGTGGAAAGTGTCAATTTTGCTCTGACTGATGAAACCAATGACGACAGGAAAGCAAGTATGACCTCTCCAAAGGTGAGCAATGAGAATGGAGTTGCTGTAGATAGCAAAGGTGGAAGAGTAACCACAGAAGAAGATAGACTGGTGGCAAAAAAGCCACACATTATTGATCAAGAACGGTCCCAGGTATAATCCTGCTGCTGTTTTGTTGGTTGTCTATTTTTGTTTGATGATGAATTGTTTAATTTGGAATGTGTTTGGAGCTCGTAAGAATGGGTTCCGAAGAGCAATCAGATACCTCTGTGGGCATCACCATGTTGATGTGTTAGCTATTCTTGAACCTCGCGTTTCGGGTAATGAGGCTCAACGTATATGTGATAGACTGAATTTTACAAAATGTGAAAGGGTTGAAGCTATAGGGTTCAAGGGAAGCATTTGGCTTCTATGGTATGAAGACAGAACTGACATGACAATTGTGAGCTTGGATGATAACTTCATCCCCGCAAGAGTTAGTGTTGGAGCAGAGAGTCTTCATCTTATCTTGGTGTATGCACCCCCTACACCTCAGAGAAGAGCTTCGTTTTGGCCCAGACTTGATGCTACGTTGGCAAGTATTAACGCTCCTTATATTGTGGGTGGCGATTTTAACTGTATTATAACTATGGATGAAAGAGATGGTGGGATAGGAGGTTTGCATACCGATTCTAATGTTTTTGAGAGCCTGGTGAATACTCATGGATTAATAGACATGGGGTACACATGATCTCCTTTTACCTGGAGTAGTGGAAGAAATGCTATGAGAACTGTATCTAAGAGACTTGATAGGGCATTTATGGACAAGAAAGCTAGGTTGCAATGACCAGACGCTTCCATCAGGCACCTGCCTCGATTCTCCTCGGACCATGCCCCACTTTTGCTTCGGCTAAAACCGGATATTCAAACTAGAGCTACTCAAAGACCCTTAAGATTCGAAGTAGCATGGATGACTCATAAGGACTTTAGACCAATGGTGGAGCATACTTGGGCAAAAAATAGTGAGGTAAGTACTTCCTTAAACTCTCTTAAGTTAAAACTAATAACGTGGAACAAAAAGGTTTTTGGCAGTATTTTTTGTAGGAAGAAAAGTATACTAGATAAATTGGAAGCTATTCAAAGTGATCCTAATTTCTCGACCAATCAATGGTTACTAAATCAGAATGAGAAATGGAGAAAAGAATTGGAGACTACACTAGATCAAGAAGAAATATTTTGGATGCAGAAATCAAGAGAACAGTGGTTGAGCCTTGGCGACCGAAATACTTCCTACTTCCATACGTCAACAGTGATCAAACAAAGAAGAAAACGAGTGGAGGGTTTGCTTGTGGATAACAACATATGGGAGGAGGACACAAAAAAATTGGAGGAATTTGTTCTTAATTATTTTCAAAAACTCTATAGTATTGAGGATGTGGAGTTGAATCAGAGATGCACTCTTGACACTTATGAGTTTCCGAGACTTGAACCTGAATCATGGTCCAAATTGGTAGTTAACATCTCAGCTGAGGAAGTTTGGAAGGCTATTAAAGCTATGGAAGCTTATAAAGCACCGGGATTGGACGAGTTTCAACCGGTGTTTTTCCAGAAGTGTTGGGGTATTGTTGGGCAATCTGTCAAGAATGAAGTTTACAAGTCTTTCAGACAAAAAAACTACCAGTTGGTCTAAATGATACTCTGCTTTGTCTAATAGCCAAATCAGGAAACCCGGAAAGGATTAACCAATTTAGACCTATAGCTCTCTGTAATGTTATGTATAAGATCATCTCTAAGATTCTTCTACATCGCTTACAAGGGATTATCGGTGATCTAGTAAGTCCCACCCAAGGGAGTTTTATTCCGGGGAGAATAATTCAGGATAACATCGTACTGATGCAGGAAATGGTCCACACTATCCGAAGAAAGAAAACCGGAAAGAAATGGATGATTTTAAAGTTAGACTTAGAGAAAGCTTATGACCGGATCAGATGGGATTTTGTGATCGAGACACTCGCTGTAGCAGGTTTTTGTGATAATTGGATAGAGATGTTAAAAGAGTGTGTGACATCCACAAGGATGAGTATTAACTGGAATAGAGGAATCACCGAGTATTTCAGACCAGAAAGGGGTATCCGTCAAGGAGATCCTATATCTCCTTATCTCTTTGTGTTATGTGTAGAGCGCCTTAGTCATCTCATTAATCAAGTAGTTGATAATGGGGAATGGAAGCCCATAAAGCTTTCTAGAAATGGTCCTCCCATATCACATTTATTTTTTGCAGATGATATTACACTCTTTGTGGAGGCTTCTTGCAAGCAGATGAAGGCAGTCAAGAAAGTGATTGAAACTTTTTGTTCAGCTTCAGGACAACGAGTTAGTATGGTAAAATCTAAAGTCTACACGTCTCCTAATGTGAATGCAGATTTGAGACGGAAACTTGAGAGGATTAGTGGCATCCCAGTGACGGATGATCTAGGAAACTACCTTGGAATTCCAATCATCCAAGGTCGAGTAAATAAGGATATGTTCTCACCAATGCTGAATAAAATAAATACAAGACTTTTAGGTTGGCACAGAAATAACCTGAGTTTTGCCGGGAGAGTAACATTAACTAAATCAGTGTTATCCTCCCTACCGATTTATGCAATGTCTACAGTTATGGTCCTTAAAAACATATGCCAGAAGATTGATCAGATTTGCCGAGGATTCATCTGGGGAGATACAAATGAAAGTCGAAAAATGCACACGGTGGCATGGTCGGATATATGTAAGCCCAAGAGCTTAGGTGGCTTGGGAATCATGTAGATGAGCACTATAAATGATGCATTATTAGGAAAGCTATGCTGGAGAATGTTGACGGATCAAATTACTCTTTGGACCAAGGTTTTAAAAGCTAAGTACCTGCTTCCTGGAGGAAGACTACACTATGCGCCGTCTCACGTAGGGCGTAGTCTTGAAAGGAGCTCTCGGGAAGTGCTTGCAAAAGGCTGTCGATGGCTAGTTGGTGGAGTCGCATTGTCTGTTTTTGGAGTGACCCTTGGCTTGCAGCTAGACCTCTGCG
Source organism: Fagopyrum tataricum (assembly GCA_002319775.1). Taxonomy (NCBI): domain Eukaryota; kingdom Viridiplantae; phylum Streptophyta; class Magnoliopsida; order Caryophyllales; family Polygonaceae; genus Fagopyrum; species Fagopyrum tataricum. The sequence goes on along the minus strand of CM008283.1, from coordinate 37,837,119 downwards.
GGAACAGGTGGGAGTGCAATTAACCGAGGAACAGCTCAGTTGGAAGGTTAAAGACTTGTGGACAGGAAGTGAATGGAAATGGTCATATCTTACCCAGCTTTTACCAACACAGACCCTTCTCGAGATGGCAGCGGTGGAGTTAGATGATAACAAAGATGATGAGTTGAGTTGGATGGTAGAGAAGGCGGGTAACTATACTGTTAAGTCTGCGTATAGACTGCTCACATAAGATGAAGACAAAAATGATGTTGATAGATCGGTTTATAGTAGGATATGGAAACTAAGAGTACAAGAGAGAACCAGATTCTTTGCCTGGAAAATTAACAAAGGAGGAGTGCTTTCAAATGTGGAAAGGCTAAGAAGACATTTAACGAGTGATCCCAAATGTTCGATATGTGACGATGAACCTGAAACACTGGAGCACTTATTCAGAGACTGCACGGAGGTGAAGACCATGTGGATTAACCTGGGAAGTATTGCTAGAACAGACAATTTCTTTGGTCAACGTTTTGCAGGATGGTTTAGAGGTAACATTACTTCCTCCCTTCTCTTTAATTCTAGTATTGCTTGGAAAGATGTTTTTGCAGAGGCCTTGTGGAGCGTTTGGAAATGGAGGAACGACGTGGTTTTTAAGAACTGCAAAAGACCTGAGGGCAGTCACAAGGTAATTATAGAGAAGTGCACAAATTATAGTAAGGCTTGGAGAGAGAGATTGGGCGTGATTGAGGCCAGAAGATCGATCACAAAGTTTGTTTCGTGGACAAAGCCTCAAGAAGGCTGGTCAAAGATAAATACAGATGGAGCTATGAAGAGAAGTGGTTTGGCTTCAGCTGGTGGAGTTATTAGGAATGATATTGGGGAGTGGCAAAGGGGGTTCATGATCAAGATTGGAATTCGCTCCGTTCCAAAAGCGGAACTTTGGGGCATAATATACAGTCTTGAAATCGCATGGGAATTAGGAGTGAGAAATGCGATTCTTGAAACAGATTCGCAACTTGCAACTATTCTTATGGATAAAAATGTTCCTTATTGTCACCCCCTGGCTAGCCTGGTCCATAGATGCCAAGGCTTATTGCGTAGAGATTGGATTATCCAAACTCGTCATATTTTTAGGGAGGCTAATTATGCGGCTGATTTCCTAGCTAATTATGCTTTTTCTTTTGATATTGGTTTGCATGTATTGTTTGACCCCCCTGGCTAGCCGTTTCGTTTTGATGAAATAAAAGCGCGACTAGATGCGCCGGAGACCACTGCCTCTCCTTTACCTAAAAATAAATAATAAAAGCTTGTATTTTACATAATAGTTTTAAAGAAAATAAAAAGGTAAAATCACAGATTCTTATTATTATATTTTTAGTATCAAACATAAATTTACATTTAAAAATTTCACAATATAATTTATATTGTAGTACAAAGATAAATTCACATTTAAAATTTTTACGACATGAATATACCTTATCAAACATAAATCATATTCGACGTATAAATACATTACGAGAATGTATCCTCTTATTAGACGAAACCAACACTTTTATTTTCCGACGTTTACCATAGGCACTGCCCGAAGAGTCATCAACGACACCTCTTATCAAATGCGTTTGAACACTAGAATACGAGGCAAAGCTGCATGATGTATGGACTGTTGGAGGGGTGTTGACTCTAGCAAAGTTGTGGTCGGGAATGGTCCAAACAAGGAGAAGTGGTTGTAACATTAATTTTAGTTTAGCCATTTCTTTAGAGAGGGTTAACAAATATTAGCTTCATAGTAGATACGTGTGGGACGCGAGGCCTATTCCCTTGGGATTATGCTCATGAAAAGACATGACATTAATCCATCAAAACTACAACAAAAGGAGTTTTACCATATTTTACATGACTAAGTACATACTTGTAAACCTCTGTCACTGAACTAATCCAACCAAAACAGAGCAACATCAATATTTGAACCCAACTGCAAATTTTTTTTCCAATAGTGCTGCTTAACATTTACAACAAAGAACTAAGTACATGTGTACATTAGGTAGTTTTGAATTTTAGCTAATGATTGATGAACTCGTATCCAAAGTTTTCGGGCTCGAGTCAATCCAGCTTTAAAGAAACTATTTCTTTCTCTTCCCCTCGGAAGTCAAAGGTGGTCCGGCAAACAGGGCATATAGGCGTCTTGACTAGCCAAGTAGCCACGCAATTCACGTGGAAAACGTGGTTGCAGCCGGGCAACTTACAACACCAATCACCGCTGATGAAATCCTCCAAGCAAATCCCACACAATTCTTTATCAGAACCTTGCTCTGCCTTGAACCTGAATCTCGGCAGCTTCTTCCTAAGGTGCGCAGAGGATGAGACCCGGGGTAGGGAATCGTCATCACAGTCGAGAAGGTAGTGGTGGTTGGTGCGGCGTCGGCATCGGCGGTGGAGGGCGACGCCTAGGAGACAGAGGTGGAGAATAACGATGATCGCCACCGCCGAGGAGGAGACGATTAAGATGGAAAGGATCGTCGCTGTGATCAGGACTTGCAGGCAGAACGTCAGTAGCTTATCGGTGGGTTTATCAGGCCGAGAGTGAGATTCCGACCACGCTGAGGTATTCCGATCAAGGTGGCTATTTGTTCTCATTCTTGTGATTCTTGGAGTTTTCTTCTTCTTTTTGGTCAATATAATGTTCTAGTAATCAAGTTTCTTTTTTTAAAACAAAACTAATAAAACAATTAAGAAAATATATAAAGTAGTTTTGCGTGTGTTTTTGTAATTGTCTGCAAATGTTAATCTGTTTTAAAAAAATGCTTTAATCATTCGCAATTGATTAATATGGAAGGATGTTATGCATCAACTAAACTGAGAGGGACATTTCAATTGTTCTATAGTTCATTTTAAAAAAAATCTCTTATATTACTAATTCAACTACAACTACAGTTATAGGGATTAGAATAATATAATATTGTAAAGTTTTTCTCAATATATAAATTCTTTTTATATTTATGAAAGGGCTAAAACATGTCCAGATCACAACAATCTTCATTCTTACATAAAAAAAAAGAAACGCACACAGTCTAGCTAATATGTGTTCATAGCTTGGCTTCTTACATATACCGTTATGACAACTAAGAATTAGCTTGCTTTGATGGATGGATGGATGTTGCTAAGTAGCAGAGACTGGTTTAAGGCCGTGTTTGAGAGCAGCCTGCCACACGACATCGATGCGGTCAACTTCGATTGCACCGACTTCGTGGTGAGTCCATCCTTCGAGGAAGTGAACGACTCCACCGGCATGGCAGGCGTGGACTACTCCCCTGTCCATAGTATACTGTTTGTTGATCCAAATGGAAACATAAATGAAAATGAGTGTCAAAATATATATATAGATGAAGGCTAGGGTTGTTTCGGAAATGGATGGATGGTTGGATGGATGGTTACCTCGCATACGGACAGGCCTTGAACGTCGTCAGGCAGCCTCATGGCAGCAAGATCTCCGTAGGTGCAGTCCCTGCGGAAGTGCAAGATCGGAGGAACCACAAACTGGTGGAAGTGAGTCCCTGTTGGTGCCTGGTTCTGTTCCCTCGGGGTGATCCACTTTCCGACGATCCACGTCTTGCAGTTCTTGGCTGCTTGATACTTTGTAACTTGGACTAGGTACTTTTCGCATTCTGCGGGGGCTTCCTTTTGGATCTTCAGGAATCTGTCTGTGGACAGAGTCAACATCTGCGAGTACTTTCGTTAATTAGTACTCAATTGGTAGATGAGATCATTGAATTGAATTGAATTATTGAATGATGAATAATATTTACTCACCAAGACCCTGACATTCCGTTTACAGAGGTAGAGTGCGATTGCTCTTCCGAGCTTGGAGGTGGCTCCTGTCAGGAAAACCTCCTTGACGTCTTTTGGGAGCTCGTGAAGGATTACTGCTGCCGTTAAGGTGTTTCCGTGAACGACGCGTACTCTCAGGTTCTTGTGTTTGTTTACAAAGAGCACTCCACCGCCGTTTAGAGCTTCATTCTGTACACAACTCTTAAACTTAGAAATCTTAATTTCTCCTCAATCATATCAGAAATTCAACAAGAGTTGCACGCACGAACGTACCTTATTAAGGGCTGCAAGGCTGAGGACCTTAACCCCTAATCTATCGGCTTTAAGAATGGCATGTTCTATCTGCTTGTTAATGCCCCTCTTTGCAAAGGGCAAGAAATACTGAAACCCGAATCTAGGAACAACCCATGTGGCGTGTAGCTTATTTCTGAGGTTGTAGAAAGCAGCAGTGAAGATCTTGGCCCATACCCACATCGCTAACATAGAGACGAAGGCGACTGGCAACATGGGCAGCAAGAAGAGCCTCATACGAAAAGGAGTTGAAGCGAATGATCGGAAGACGAACTGGACATGCACTGCTGCCGACAAGTCCACTACGTGGGCAAGGAACACAAAGTCCGGGACCCTTGTATAATTTTCTACATGTTCAAACATGCTTCTTAATTAATTCAATTGTGATCGATGCAAAAACAAAAGACGCAAAAAGATTGAAGAGGTTAATTATATTATTAGGTAGATGGAGTACCGGCTGCCTTGATACACAACTGCTTGTGCTGAACCCATGAGTCGCGGTTAAGAGTGTTGCCAAGGGCGTCAAATAGAGGCATGAAGAGGCAGAAATTGGAGTCCTTTTCAGTGTGATGTATGGCGTGGTATCTGATCAAAAGTATCATAACAAAATCAAGATCCCAACTACATACACTACTTGTTAGTTAGTTAGTTGTTACAGATTGAGAAGAAGAATCAGTTAAGTTAGTTACGTACGTAGGGGTGTAAAGAAGGTATCTAAGAGGCGGGAGTGCTTCGAAGATCTGGTAGGGGAGGACCTCAGCATTGCAGTGTCCCAAGCATCTCAAGAAATCAAATCCGAGTAAGTAACCATATATCAAACTCAGAGATCCATGCCCAACCAGACAACCTGCCAAAACCGGCACTCCGATAACAGGAATCATCAGCAGATGCTCCAGAAATGTAGCATGCTCAGCTGCCACATCCATCCCAAATTCAAACAACAAGAACCAAGTTAATCATATATTTAATAATAATCACACGGTAATTTTCAAAATATATTGATCCTCTAACTAACTAACTAACCTGTAAAAGGCTGGGGAACAGGAGAAGAATGATGAAGAGAATGGTATGCGGAAAAGAGGAATTCTCCGTGAAATAGTCTGTGGAAAACATAATACAAAGGCTCCGAGAACAACACATGGAGTATCAAAGCAGTGATTATCCCCTTTCCGTCCCAAATGGGGACGCTGCTCAAAGATGGGAACGCGTAGCAGGCTAAGGCACTTACAAAAGCTTGTAAGATGAGAAAATTATCCCTGTAAATTAAAATAAAGCAATATATTCATGTCCAAAAACAAATATTTATTTACAAATGTGTATGTGTATATGTAAAAAGGTAATTTAGTTACCAGTCCCATTCTTGATCGACTTGTTTGAAATCCAAGCCTTGCTGTACGATTCTGCGTTTGCTGGTGAGGAAATACATGTTGGAGTAGGTAGTCCACATCTGATGAACGACGCCTCTGAGGGCACACAGTAAGAGTATGTGGAAGCACCAGCTTGTTATCACACTCTCTTCATTTTTCCACACTCTTACCACTTGTCCAATTAACGGCCCATACAGCAAGTACTGCACCAATTACACAACAAAGAAAGCTTTCATCTTGATATGATTTATGACAACTTAGTTTGGTAATTGTAATTTCATCACAACTAATTTACTTACCTTATGGGCGCCCATATTCTGCCATGGCCACTCAGATAGAGCTGCACCCATCTTCTCTCTTCTTGATCTACAACTGTAAGCCTTCAACAATGTAAATACTAAATAGAAAGGGGTTTGGTTCCTCTTTCCTGTTAGCTTGGAGATTTTTTTTTTTCTTCAAAAAATCCAAAGGACAATTCTATGTTGTGCTTTATGTAGATGCTAAGACATTGGCTGTGTCCTTCTTCTGCCCAATCTTCACTCCTATTTATACATAAGTTGGGTTATTAAATGCTATAAGGGTAACAGTTAGAGGAAACAACGGCGTCGTTAACTCTAGTTGCTTAGCCAGAGGCTGTTAGTTGCTTAGCCAGAAGATAGGCCCCCACAAACACCCAATCGCAATTCCGTTTTTCTTATCGTGTAAAATATAAATATCTAAAGTCAACAACTTGTAATCGAAACTAAATTTGCTAAGAACTTGTCTATGTATACACCATTAGGTATGATACACTTTGGATATCCCAATCTCTTACATTATGCATCACTTAAATAGAGTGCATCAATCAGTATATACAAATAGGACTGTTCATTTTTCCGGTCCAATCCGGACCTGTTACAAACTGATCCGGTCTTTGAACATTTCGGTCCACAACTGGTCCGGTCTAGTCCGATTCGGTCCGGACCGATATTTCTTTTAAAAAAAGAAATTTTTGAAAAAAAATTAAATTAATCAAAATTTTAGTTATAACATTGATTTGTATGATACAAATCAATGTTATAACTAAAAGCAATACTTAACTAGGTAATTCGCTATTTGATTCGCTTACTAACGAAGTTGAATGTTCCAGTTTCCAGTAAACTTTTGAATTATATTTACGAATTACATAAATTAGTTTGTTCATTGTTATTTTTTTTACGAAAAAAACGAAATATATATATTAAACTCAAATTAAGTCGGGTTTTCAACGAACCTTGTGAAATTGTAAGTCAAATGAACCTAAACACAAGCTTTTAGAGCCATACCCTAAAAATTAATTGAGAGTTTAAGTAAAGTAAATGTGGGATAATAATCCACCCATCTCAATAATATTTGGTACATGCTCATCAAAGAGCTCCATATTCCTACACGACCGAGATATTTAAGCTCGGACTATGGACTTAGTCACCACATCAATCTCAAATTTGTCAAACATGTCGATCGAGTTTCTTGTTGATAATAGAGGGATTGTAAAAATACAATGTCCAAAAAAAAAAAAAGAGTTAAAATTAATTTTGATAATAGTTAGTCGGGTTAGGGTTGGAGATAATCTGTCTCACACCGAAAGATTGAGACTTTTCGAGCCTAGTATATAAGGTCGGTGAGCTACTCCTCCTAACCTCATCGGTTTTATGTACCGGGTTTGGGCCTAATGCGCATGTGCATTCGGATGCATACGACCTCCGCTCTACCCGTCCGTCTGTATCGCTAGGTTTAAAATAATCCGTATTTTAAAAAAATGTGATATAGTGAAGACGAGGCTTAAATTCACGGGCCCTTTTTTTTAGACAAAAAAAATACAGTACTAGTAGTTTAAAACCCGAATTTTGTTTCCTTTTTTGAAAACAAAAAAAAACACGGCTTCTAAACCAGAAGTTATTTTATATTTCCCAGAAAATATATCCTTTGCTGGGTTTGAAAAGATAGTTAACAAAAAGTCGCGATTTGTAAACCGTGCCTTTTTTTTTTTTTTTTAACAAAGAAACCTGTTTTTAATTCACTGTTTTCATTCTTTCTTTAAAAATAATATTAAAGTTGTGCATTAAAAAAATAATAAGGAAAGTTGAAATTTGATAAGTTTATATCTTACTAATTTTTGTAAGTTTATATCTTGCCAAAATAGAGTCATATTAGAGTAACAAAAATATTTTTAAAAAAAACGAAAAAGGAAAGTTGAAATTTTGTAAGTTTAAATATAAAGAAGCAAAACTTTTTTATTTTTTAAAAAGTTTATACTAGCTAGAGTGATTTGAACTTATAATTTCATACAAATATTAGATAATATGTTCAATCATTTTTTTTTCGAAAAGGAGAGTCATATATTATTTCTCCGACACATCTTTATATATGTTCAATCATCTAATTAAAGTGTTCTTATAAATATCCCTTTCGAATATATTAAGCATATAATAATTAAGCAATAACTATTACGAAAACTTCCCCTACTATACAGCGTACTACTTATTATTTTTGTGGCAAATTAAACCCTACTTGGTATCACAGTTATGAACAAGTATAGAGATGTAATTAGGGTTACAAGTTGTTGACACTGTTTCCATGTGGATGATCAATAATGGGTCGGACTGCAAGGCGTGTCTAGGCTACAGCCATGTGAAAATCATAAAGATTAATACGCACAGTCTTCTTTTTCTACGATCCAAAACCAAAACATACAGCTGGGAATTAAAATCATAAAGATTAATTCAGTATTCAAAGTTGTTTAGATTCAAACCAAACGTACAGCTGGGAATTAAATCCATTGTATGTGTATGTGTCAGCTAATGACCGCCCACATTTATGGCGTTGCCGGACATGACCACCACGATCAAAACTCTCTCCGCTCTTTTATTGCATACATATATGAGGGGAAAGGGTCAATACCCACAAGTTTGGATATATATTATTTGACCCGATTCATTGACCACACACGTCACAGATCAGTAAGTGGCGTCACTGTCTCGTCAGCAATCCGGTACACTCGACGTTATGGGGTGTACGTCTTCGTCATAATTGGACACTTACAGTCATATGGAGGAAAGCTCGTGCGACACAAGAACAAACAAGTCGTGTTATGCATCAGGCCATGCGTCGCACCCATAGAACTGTAATATGAACCGAACTGAATCGTACCAACGATTACATGCTTTAGATTTCGAATCTAAAAATTTGTTCATATTCGATTTGTGTGAACATGATTGTCGATCCAAGAGTCTAATAAAATCATTTATTGTTTATATACATAATTTTAAAATCAACCACATAAATTTATTTACGTATTTTGAAAACTTCACCTCTTGTTCTCATTCGAGATGTCGTGCTCGAAGTGTGAGCTCATTAAAAGGTTGTACAAAGAACAATGTGTACGTGTAGTCGTGTAGATATGACAAAACTTAATTGTACGTAAACAAACCATCTCAAAAGCTAGCCAACCTTGCTAACGGCATACCACAGTTAGTGTAAATTGATGGGTGGATCAATCAGGCAATAGCAACACAGCATTTTTTGATATCAGTTGGTGGCAAATGTTGACCGATGTAAAAAAAAAAGTTGAATAGGAAAATATTTGGATCACTCCTTTATTAGATTTGCCTTCTATTTCTTCTCCTTTATTTGTTTCGGATAATTACCGTGACAGTCCGGATCACCTGTTTCCCTTCTATATTGTATCTCCTGCTGCAATTATTTCATTGGTCCACGTGGCATCGTTGCCTACCAATTAGTATAATTACAATTAAAATATTAATAAAGTTCGGCGAGAATCTCCGGTAAGGGTGGTACTCGGTCGACCGTCACGAGAGATAGAAAGGAGTACAACTCGAATTTCTGTTTTGATATATTTACGGTTGAAAAAAATGAAAAGGAAAGAATGTATTTTTATTAATATTTTAATTTTAATTATACTAATTGGTAGACAATGATGCCACGTGGACCAATGAAATAATTGCAGCAGGAGATGCAATATAGAAGGAAACAGGTGATCCGGACTGTTACCGTGGAACTAGTTTCTCACGTCTAGTTCGGGTGTAATTTGTTTTTTCGTTTATTTGATGTGGAGTAGAGGCTCCCTTCTATCAAAAAAAAAAAAAGTTAGAAATATTATATCCATTTGTGTTTTTTCATTCTCCTTATAAGTTAAGGATATTAAATATAATATTATTAAATATATTAGGCTAGTTTATATATTATCGTATATAATTTCATTCTACGTAATTTTATCATTTCATAGAATATACTTTTAAAATCATTATAAATATAGCTTAATAAACTTTAAAGGTATGGTTCTTCTACCAAAATTTGTGTTTTATCAAACACTAAACTTGTCATGATTTTAGAGTTTTTTGTTTAATGACACTCAATCCAACCTATAAATGTGTTATATTTCTATGCTCATATATGTCCATCACCACCTTCTGCCGACTTTAAATTGACATTGTTTGGATATCTATGCACATCGGCTTAGCGTGGTCTCAAACAAACCTTCAAACATCGGTATTATCCCGAACAAAATTTGGTGTCATCCGAATGCAACAACCTCAACATCGTATGAAAGCATCATCGGCTTGTCCGAACCAACCACTGGCTTCATCCATGAACAACAAGATTAGTTCGTGAACAAGATATCCATCACGTCTTCGTTTTGTGTTTATATTTTAATTTCAATCTTCATCGTTTGTCCAACTCACGCTTCATTCGCGGGGGAATGTTAGTGTCGTGCATAATTATGAGAAAGAACAAAATTCAACAAACAAGAAAGATGACATACAAATTTATAGTGCTTCGCCAAATAATGGCTAAATCCACTTTTAGAGAGATTTTATTGAAGAGTTTCAGATTACATATAAACAGATGATAACCATATTATTTAGAGGCAGAGAGAATACTACTAACATATGGAGTAATGAAACCTTTTATAATAAGACAATAAATCTAGGTATACTGATACAATGGGCTAGGGGAAATATATTTTGGGCCCATGGATTAATGGGCCCCGGGCGATAGGGGGGTGCGGGGGGCTTCGCCTCCGCGGAGAATTCTATCTATTAATAGAATTCTATCTTTTTATAGGACTCTATCTATTTATAGAGGATTCTATCTATTTATGGTTATAAATAGATAGGTTTAGGGTTGTATTCATTATCCACCAAAGTATATTGAAAACCCTAGCTGCAAGGTTTGTGCAGCAAAACCACAAAACGTTTTGTCTTCTCTTCTCTCTCTATTTCTGAAGTAACTCGTTGAAAGATCACAACAATTGGTATCAGAGCAAGGTTGTCGATGAGTTCCGTTGAAAAAAGGTTCCGCGATTCAACGGAACTGACAACTTCAGTCTTTGGCAGCGACGAGTTAAGGATCTGCTAATGCAGCAGGGGATGTTGAAGGCGTTGAAGGAGACAAAACCGGAGTCATTGAAAGACGACGAATGGGAGGAGATGCAGGAGAAGGCAACGTCGGTCATTCGGCTCTGTTTGGCAAACGAGGTAATATACCATGTTATTGATCTCAAATCTTGTCAAGAGATTTGGACTCAATTGGAGAAACGGTATATGTCAAAATCTCTGTCTAGCAAATTGTATCTCAAACAAAAATTGTATGGGTTGAAAATGGTGGAAGGTTCTGACTTGGTGAAACACGTGAATATTTTCAATCAATGGGGATTTGGCTCGGGTGATGTAAAACTTGGAGATGAAGATAAAGCTATGATCTTGCTATGTCTCTACCCTCTTCATATGAGAATCTGGTGATGACGTTGACGTGTGAAAAAGACGAGATAAGTCTTGATACGGTGTCAACAGCGTTGCTTTCACAAGCCGAACGACGACAACATACCAGTGAGAATTCTCAAAGCGAAAGGTTGTATGTTAGAGGCAACCAGGATAGAGGGAGGACGAAAGAGAAGCAAGAAGGAAGCAACAAGCAATCCAGGTCTAAGTCCAAGGGTAAAAAGCCAGTAACTTGTTACTTCTGCAAGGAGGAGGGTCACTTCAAACGTGATTGTCCTGCCAGGAAGAAGAAGTACGAAGATAAGAAGTCAGAGGAATCTTCAAGATCAGCAAACGTGGTGCAGAAAGATGACTCAGAATCTCAGATGGTGCAGATTCTGATATGTTCTTTGTGACGTCAGGCAGCTACTCAGATGTATGGATCATGGATACGGGATGTTCGTTTTACATGACTCCGAATAGAGATTGGTTTGAGACGTACAAGTCTGGAACTTTTGGCTCCGTCCGATTAGGAGACAACAAGGCTTGTGATATTGTTGGCATTGGGCAGATAAAGGTGAGGATGCACGATGGTGTGATTCGAACATTGACTGACGTGCATCACATTCCAGCTCTAAAGAAAAATCTGATTTCCTTGGGGACTTTACATGTGAAAGGGTTCAGTTTCAAAACAGAAAAGGAATGTGTAAAGGTGAGCAAGGGGGCAATGACAATTATGAAGGGGCAGATTACATCGGTAATATATACCGGTTGGTAGGGAGTACCGTTGCAGGTGGAGTTGCAGCCGTGGCTTCTAAGATAGATTACACAACTATGTGGCGTATGCGCCTGGGTCACATTGGCGAAAGGGGGATGATTGAGCTTCACAAGCGATGTCTCCTGGATGGTGTGAAGAGTTGTAAGATCGACTTCTGCAAGTTTTGCGTGATGGGAAAACAATCTAAGGTGTCTTTTAAGACAGGTCAGCACAACACATGTGTAATTCTTGATTATGTGCATTCTGATGTGTGGGGACCAACTAAGGTGTCGTCACTAGGAGAATCTAGGTATTACGTCACTTTCATTGATGATTATTCAAGGAAGGTCTGGGTGTATTTTCTAAAGTATAAATCTGAAATCTTCAGCAAGTTAAAGCTATGGAAGGCAGAAGTGGAAAATCAAACAGGGAGGAAAGTGAAGTATCTGAGATTTGATAATGGGACAAAGTACACGGATTTTCAGTTCAGAGTTTTTTGTGGTGAGCATGACATTCAGAGACATTATATAGTGCGGAAGACACCACATCAGAATGGTGTTTCTGAGAGGATGAATCGGTCCATTGCAGAAAAAGCGCGCGTGTCTTAGATTGAATGCAGGGCTTCCAAAGCAATTATGGGCAGAGGCAGTGAGCATGGCGGTCTATTTGATAAATAGATCACCCCGGACTTCTTGACAGGAAGGTTTCAGAGGAGGTATGGACTTCTGATTTAGACTTATCAAATTTGAAGATTTTTGGCAGTCCGGCATATGTGTTGATTCCAAGTGATGAGCGAACAAAGCTGGATGCAAAGTCTAAGAAGTGCATTTTTCTGGGTTATGAAAAAGGTGTGAAGGGTTTCAAGTTTTGGGATCCTGTTGCAAAGAAACGGATGATCAGTCGAGATGCTGTATTTGATGAGCAGGCAATGCTTCTACATGCCAAGGAAGTTGAGAAACCTGCAATTACAGAGACTGAATCCAGATCAGCAGTGGAGGTGGAGCTTTCATATTCTAGCACGCCTACACCAACAGGTGGGGAGCATGATGTAGATCAGCAACAGGTAGAGAGTCTTGTTTCTGGCAAAAGCAGGCGCATCACAAGGGCCCCTATAGGATATGGTTTTGAGGAGATGGTTAATTATGCTCTAGTCATTGACACAAATGATCCATCCAACTTTCGAGAGGCTATTCATAGTCAGGAGAAAGAAGGATGGGTAGGTGCTATGGCTGAGAAGATGGAATCTCTCCATAAGAACAGGACGTGGGAGCTGGTTCCTCTTCCAGCAGGTAAGAGGGCAATACGATGCAAATGGGTGTTCAAGAAGAAACAAGGCATCTCAGAGAAAGAAGGCATCAGGTACAAGGCACGGCTAGAAGCTTGTGGTAAGATCATCTTGGAGAAAGGTGCACACTTCTCAGAATGCAGCTGATATGAAGACCAAACCGGTTACCGCAGACAAATTCAAGCATTGCTTGGATTTGGTTCATGTCACTCTTTGTTAGATGCATGAGAAAGCCCCTTGTCAAGAGAAACAAGGAGGATCTGGCGACAAGATCCTGGAGTTGTATGTGTTTCCAATTTTTGTATTATTATGTTGTCTAGGTGGAGATTGTTATAATAAGACAATAAATCTAGGTATACTGATACAATGGGCCAGGGGAAACATATTTTGGGCCCATGGATTAATGGGGGGGTGGGGGCTCCGCCCCGCGGAGGATTCTATCTATTTATAGAATTCTATCTTTTTATAGAACTCTATCTATTTATAGAGGATTCTATCTATTTATGGTTATACATAGATAGGTTTAGGGTTGTATTCATTATACACCAAAGTATATTGAAAACCCTAGCTGCAAGGTTTGTGCAGCAAAATCACAAAACGTTTTGTCTTCTCTTCTCTCTCTATTTCTGAAGTAACTCGTTGAAAGATCACAACAAAACCCTAAGTTATACTTGGTTACCAAGTATAAGACTGGACCAAACAATTAAATTAAAGCTCAAATATATGACAAATCCAATTCAAGACATATCAACAAATCACCACCTTGACTTGAATCCTCACATATATATAGACCAGATGCATTAGTCAATGCCCAAATCAACCCTTCTCCATCTATTCAGATGTGTCCCTTGAACACTCAACAACAAAACCACCAAGAGTGAAAACATAACCGGTGATAGATATTCTAGTATCAACATCTCGTGCATAACCGGTGATAGATCTTCTAGTATCAACATCTCGTGCATAATCATAGTCATAGTAGCATGTGACCAAACACTGTGTATCATTACCAAAAAACGAGCCCAATGTCATATATACCTATAAGGTACCAAAATATCATCTTCACAACTTGCTAGTGTTCTTTTCTTGGTTGCCTCATGAACATGCTCACGACACTAACAACTTGTGTCAAATCTGGTTTTGTGCAGACCAAAACATACATCAAACTTCCTACTGCACTAACATAAGGAACTCACAACATATACTCGTTCTCCTCATCCGATTGAGGTGAAAACTGAGTGGTAATATGGATGTTAATAGCACTAGGTATATCAATAGGCTTGACCGATGACATTCCGAACCTTGACAAGACCTTTTCAATGGATCCATTATGTGATAAGAAAAGATTCTTATGACTCATATCTCTAAGAATCTTCATTCCTAGAATTTTCCGAGTTGCTGCCAAATCCTTCATCTCAAACTCATCACTTATGAGACACTTTCGCTTGTTAAGGTCATAATTGTTATTTGCAACTATTAACATATCATCTACATACAAGACCCTGATAGATGAGAAAATCATCCTTTAACTCGTTGTAGTACACACAACAATCATAAGCACTCCTATTGTAACCAATATATATCATATAACTGTCAAATTTCTAGTACTAATGCCTCAAAGACTACTTAAGTCCATATAAAGACCTCTTCAACTTGTAGACATAGTTTTCTTTCCCTAGAGCTTGGAAACCATCTGGCCAAGCCATGTATATTTCTTCTTCTTACTCTCAATGTAAAAAAGATGCATTTATATCAAGTTGTTCGAGCTTTATATCATGACGTGCCACTGTTGCTAGTAACACTCTGATGGAGGTATGTTTGACTACCGTGAGAAAATCTCATTGTAATCCACTCCCTCTCTTTGATGAAAACCTCTTGTAATAACTCGAGCCTTATACCTGACCCCTTTAGCAGGCAACACCCCTTCATTCTTCTTGAAAACCCATTTGCAAGTAATAACTTTTTTTTTCCTCTCTAGACAGTATGACTAATTCCCAAGTCTGATTCTAATGAAGTGACTCCATCTCATCTCTCATTGCTGCAAACCACTTTGTAACTTTAGACCCAAATACAACTTCTCTATGGTGGATGGTTCATGAGTATCCACCCCTTTAGCGACATGTAGAGCATAACCAACCATATTCTCAAAATCGTACCTTTGTGGAGGTTTTATTCCAAATCTTCTTAAGCATCCCTTAGCTAAGCTCTAGTGAATACCTTTTGTGGTTGGTTTTCTGATGTTGTAGATTCAGGTAGCTCAACTTCTCGAGGAAGAAACTAGATCTCTATTGTTTATCAACATTGCTACTCCCCCTTGATTTCAATGGCTTCACGTACTATCGAGTTAAGCATAGATCTCTCAAAACTCAAAATAACTCTTTTCTCAGATGGAGACCAAAATCTTATCCCTTGACACCATCTTCATAGCCTACAAACACTCATTTCTTTACTCGAGACTCTAGTTTATCCTCACTAACATGATAGTAAACAATACAACCAAAAACCCTAAGATCATAATAGTCAGCAAACTTCATAAACCACACCTCATAATTAAGGTGTTTTGCACTTTATGTAGTGTGAGGTTTGTGGTTTATCAAGTAACATATTGTAGTGATTGTTGTTGCCCAAAACATGTGATCCATTTTTGCATTACAGAGCATGCACCTCGCTCTCTTTAGTAGAGTTTGATTCATACTCCCAATTGCATTGTTTAGTTGTGGTGAATGCCTAATTGTATGATGATGAGCAATTCCATCATCCTTGCAGAACTGATCAAACTCATACGAGTACAACTCCAGACCATTATCAGTTTACAAGCTTTTGATCTTCCTTGTTTGATTATGCATTAACATTTTCTACTCCTCGAAATTTCTTGAAAGCTTCCCCTTTGTGTTTCATGACAAACAACCAAGTCATCTTGAATAATCATCAATACCATTCAATATATACCTCTGACCTCCTAGAGACTCTACGCCAGCAGAGCCTTAACAATATGAATGAATGTAATCAAGTATGCCTTTTATCCCGTGAAACCCTTTGGAAACTTGTGGTGGTGTAGCTTCCCAAGGACACAATGCTCACAAAAGTCAAGGCTCGTGATCTTGTGACCATCAAGAAGATTTTCCTTTACCAACATCTGCATCCCCCTTTCACCCATATGTTAAAGTCTCATATACCATAACTTAGCCATATCATTCTTGTAAACCTATGAAGATGCAACAAAAACATACCTAAAAAACAGTAGAACCCTGCATGAAATATAAAGTATTCCTTTTGACACCTTTTCAAATAACATCAAAACTCTTACAAACATCAAAAACTCTATCTTCACCTTTAAATAAAACTCCATACTCTCCAACATACTCAAGGATGTCAAATTCTTAGTAATAAGTGGAACATGTCGGACCTCGATCAATGCAAAAAATCTACCTTCATGTTAATTGATATTAATTGTGACAATTCCAACATCCTTGTAGATAGAATTGTTGTCCATGGAAATGTTGTCACCATCCACCTGCTTATAAGTTTCAAAATACTCTTTGTTAGGACATATGTGATAGGAAGCTACGGAATCAAGAACCCACATCAACCTGATAAGTGTGTCACCAGCAACCAAAGCTATATTCTCATCTGGTTTAAAATCATCTTCTACAACAGCTTCATAACTAGAATCTTGTGGTTTCTTCTTTTTAGGACATCCGTTTTTTCAAGGTCCTATCTCCTTATAGTAGTTGCAAACATTATTAGGCTTAGGAAAATTTGAAGAAGAAGACTTCTTGTCCTTCTTTCCTAATTTTTTTGTCCCTTGCCTCCATTTGTATACATGATAGATGTTTGATTGTCCTTACCTACACCACTTTTCATTCACTTTGTGGTGTAGTTTTCTTGTAGGAAGGACATACCTGACATCTTCTAGAGAAATAATATATTTTTTCAATAACAAATGGTTGAAAGAAGTTTTTCATATGATTACAGCAAATCTATATTAACAAAATCAACACAACGTCCTCGTCCTCAGTCATTACCTTAATATTACACTAATCTACAAGAATTGTGTTCACGAAGTTGCTTACTTTCTTGTATTTGTAGACTGAACATACGTTGCTTCAAAAGAAATTTTTTGGTGAGATATTTCGTCATGTAAAGGCTATCCAACTTCAACCATAGTTTGGCTACAATATCCTAATCGGAAACTCCGCATAAGACATCATCTGCGAGACACAACATAATTGTCGAATGTGATCTAAGTGTTCACGAAGTTGCTTACTTTCTTGTATTTGCAGACTAAACAGACGTTGCTTCAAAAGAAATTTTTTGGTGAGATATTTCGTCATGTAAAGGCTATCCAACTTCAACCATAGTTTGGCTACAATATCCTAATCGGAAACTCCGCATAAGACATTATCTGCGAGACACAACATAATTGTCGAATATGCTTTATCCTCCTGAGTGGACATCTCAATAGGTAGTTAAACAATTTATACATATTTTGGTCTTTTGGCTAAGTTCAATTATTAGTATTTTAATTCGGTCATATTTTCATAAATTTTTTCATAATCCCACATCAGTTTTCATGCAAGGTTAATAATTATTGTTATTCTATTCTTATCAGATTAATATTACAAGATACTACAAATATTGTAGTATTCAATGAAGTTGATCATAATATATTTTAAAGTATTTCTAAAAATAGTCATACGACAAATTGAATCGACAATTATAGTGTTTTTTTTTACTAACCTCGCAAAGTTTTAATATAGATATAAATTTAGTTTCAACAAAATTCAATTAATAATATACTGGATAAAATGTCAGAGAAAAAAGACGTTTATTGCCCTCACTAGGTAACAACCTTGTCAGGAAAGAAAGGATAAAATAAAATAAATTATAAATCCCACTTCATCCCATTCATTTTCTTAAGCTAACACTAGTAGTTTGAAATTTTTGTGCAATTTCATCCTCTTTTTATTTATAATAAACCTCATTACACCCTCTTCACCGAATAAGCCCATAAGCGTGTAATAGTGTTTTCCATTGACGGACAAAGTACATAAACAATTATCAAAGAAAAATGTTAAGAACTTTTTTTTTTTTTTTAACACAATGCCTTCGTATGTTCGAGTTGTTAGAAATGAAGAATGAGCCACCTTAGTCGCACAATGTGAAGACATATGTCTCGATCGTTACCTCTCCCCCTATCATCTTAACCAATTCCAATCCAAAGAGAAGTGAATGTACTTGGCCATAAAAATATGTAATTGATTAAAGTTTTTTAATTATTATTAAATGCCAATTTATACCCCGTAGTGATTAGTGATGATGATGTATATGAGTAGGATAAGGAAGAATTAAAGTTGGGCAAGAAATGCATACGGCAAGACCGTAATAGTATGGTGTAGGCGCGGGCGGAACACGGGTGACACGGCCCACGACACATCCATTGGATGAATTCTACGTATTCAGTTGACGATGCAGTGCATGCATCTTTAAGTGGCCCCACTTTAAAGCCCAGGACTCGTCGATGACAATTTTACCTCTATCGGATGTACAACCGGCCATCTGATCGAACGAAAAAGAATGAAAAACCCGTTAAAATACAGGTAAAAGCGGATTGTGAATTGAATAAATCCGGATAACATTCATTCGCCCATCCATCCGACCCGTATTCACCCCGTTAATTTTTTTTATTTTTATTAATGTTTGTAGTTTTATATTATAAATATTATACCTTTATCTCCGTACTATAAATTTTATATTAAATTAAACATTATATTTCTTTCCTAGTTGTTTTCTTTCGATTTCTAATATATTTCGGTCAATTTTATTGATTCGTTCTAAAAAATTTTTTTTGGATCTTTCTTGGTTATAGTGTTGTACTTGATATCAATAATATCATGTATAGTCTTATGTATTTTTAGTTTGATTTAATTATGCTCTTGATTTTCAGTAAATATTTATTTATATTTTTTACAAATTTATAAATGAAGTGTAGAACACCCGAAATCTCACCCAATCCACCCGCTTCATTTAGATGCGGGTGGATTGGATGCGGGTGAGTGTGAGACCCTTCGGGTGACGGGTAGTTTGGGGTGGCCAATTTTTGGTCATAGATCGGGCTGCGGTCAAGGTCATCCGACCGTCACCCGATCCATTAACATCCATACTCGTCGTCAATCAATATGGTTGAGGATCCAAATCAAAATGTTTTTATTTATGTTATTTTTTCTAGGTAAAAGAAACTTTTATTTGTTTGTTTAGGACTTGTTTAGAATCGTTAAAAATCATTTTCGAGAACAGAAAAATTACAAATCAATCAAAAAATATTTTTAGTGATTAAAATAAAAATATTTAACGTGTTTATTCTATAAAAATAACATAATCATTTATATTTTATTTTCTTCTTTCTAATCGTTTTCATTTCATTACTTCAACCCAATAGACTAAATAATTCATTTGACGTCCAATATATAAATGTCAAATGTCACACTTAACGAATAAAACTTTATTGATTTTAATATGTTTAGTCGCAGTCTGAATGTGTCAAATTAGGTGAAGGAAATTCTGTAAGCACGAGGAACTCATTTCGTTCGGGCACGCCGGGTAGTAATTCAATTTGAATTTGTTTGTTTGAGGGTTAAATTTATCGATCTTTCTTTTCTAAGTTTTGATATTTTTGAAAAAGCGACCGATTATAGCTATATCAGCTTCAGCATAGTTAAGACCGTAACTCGATAATAACACGATTGATGATAATAAATTGTTGAGAAACACAATTGTTAACCGTATTCGATCGGTAACAACTAGGATGGCAATTTCATCCGAATCCGACGGACGTCCGATAACCCGATCCACCATAAAAGGGTGAAAATCCGGAATAAAGCGGGTGAAAGCGGATGACGGATGAAGCGGGTGGTGGATCGGGTCGGATTCGGGTGGATGTTTTCATCCATCCGTCACCCGATCCATCATCCATCCACCCATCCGACCCGTTTAACCCGTTTCCACCCGCTATAATTATTTTTTAATAAAAATTTTATTTTTAATATAGATATATATAAATAAAATGGTACAAGAAACCCTAATTTTTTTTGGATCTAAGTTAGCATTCAGCCGTCACTCCCATAATCTCATTATCCCGTCGCCCTGCCGGACTCTCACACCTCCCTCAGGTCGAGTCGTCGCCCTGCCGGTCTCTCCACCCTCACTCCTCAGTCGCTGCCGGCCTCTCCACTCTCCGCCCTGCCGGCCTCACTTGTTGCGCTCGCTCGTGCTCGCTGGAGTCGCTGCTCGCTCGCTTCGCCTCGGCTGGAGTCGCCGCCTTCGCTCGATGGAGTCACTGCCTCGCTAGAGTCGCTGCCTTCGCTCGCTGGAGTCGCCGCCTCGCTCGTTGGAGTCGCTTTCGCTCGCCGCCTTCACTCGCTGCCCCCGTTGGTCGCTGCCTTTACTCGCCGCTTCACTCACTGCCTCCGTTGGTCGCTGCCTCCGCACCCCCAAGTCCTCACACCTCAGTCGCTGCCTTCGCTACTCAAGTCCGTCCGGGCCGTCGGTCGCTCCCCCAGCAACAGCAGCAACCAACAGGTGATCCTATACTTCGTTTTTTTCTTCAGTCACTAGTCTTCAGTCTTCAGTCTTCACTTTGAATCTTCTCTCATCTTCACTCGTCTTCAATCTTCAACGCAGGAACCTGCTTTCTCTGCTCCTCAATTCTGTCCACAGACCCACTGCTCCTCAGTTCCGGCCTTCTGACCACAATTCCGTCCACAGACCCACTGCTCCTCAATTCCGTCCACAGACCCACTGCTCCTCAGTCGCCGGCCACAAAAACCAGCAGATGATTCTTCACTTCGTTTTTTCTGCTTGGTTATTGTTGGAATAATATGTTGTTATAAGTTATGACTTGAGTTCTGTTCCATTTATGTGTTATGAAACTTATGATTTTATACTCTTAATATGTTGTTATAAGTTATAAGTTATGACTTATGACTTATGAGTTATGAGTTCTGTTCTATTTTCTGTTGTTCCATTTTCTACAGTTTCGGACTTCCTCTGTTGTACTTATGAAACTTATGATTTTTACTCGTTATTGTACATTACCATCCCTACTCAAATGGTAATATGTTCATTTTATATTTGATTTTTACGTGTTTATTTTTGTTGTTGTGTTGTAGGCATCGCTCAAATTTTCAAATATGTTGTGCGTTATCTTTTCAGAACCGAAGACCTTCAAATTTCTCGTTTTTTTTTTAACTCACTTATTATGATACTTGTTGTAATATTTCTCTTAGGATGATTTGTGTTGACTTTAGATTTATCGTGTTTTGTTATGGATAAGACGTCGTGTTGAATCATTCCGTTATTTTTTACATTTGATTCCGAGTTAATATCGATTCACAGGACATGCGTAGCACACCCGAAATATCATCCGATCCACCCGATTCATCCGTTGGATGCGGGTGGATCGGATGCGGTGAGAGGTTTGGCGGTGGGGTGGATGAAATATGTTCGCGGGTCGGGTGGCGAACATGGTCATCCACCCACCACCCGATCCATTGCCATCCCTAGTAACAACACAACGATCTTCAGGGTGATGTAATGTCTCGTTAGGTTTAATTGGATGCGCTTAACGCTAGGCATTAACTCTTGTTGAAAAAAACACATTTTTTATTGAAAGGAGAAAAATATAAAAAAAATATAGAAACCTTACAGCTAAAAATAGTGGATTAACGACAATTAAGGATCTGTTTACTTGTAGTTTATTTTTGTTTCATTTAGTTTATAACCTTAATTTAATTTTTTGTGCATGTTTACTTGGAAATTTGTTTAAATTTTTATGGGTTTATTCGGGTTATTAAACCACTCAAAAATAAACTTATCCAAGCAAGATTATTTTTGTTTGGATGGGTTTATTTTTTGTTTAAAACCGATTTAGCCTTGTGCTTTTCCAACCCAATATTATTTGTTCATATCTTATGTATTCTCCGTCGTTCTCTCCGATTTTTGTAGGGGCATAAGTGTATTTTGAACAAAAATAAAGCTAAAAAAATAAACTACAAGTAAAAACCTTATATGATTTATATATGTAAATCCATTAAAAAATAAACTCGAAAATAAAATATAAACCATATAAACTCATTTAGTTTATAATCCAAAAATAAATTAATTTGCAAGTAAACAGGCATAAGTAAACATGTGGAGGGTAAGTAAGATTTGTGAGTTGACATCGGCCTTTCAAATGGTCCACAAAAATTAACAAAGGATGCATGTATATAGACCATATATGTATATCTACAAAGCGGCAAAGCATGCACGACGTAGGTACAAATTAATTTATTGACAGGTGTTGAAAAAATAGAAAATAACGGAAATATTTTTAGAAAACTGACCTTGTTTAAATACAGTATTTAATAAAAGTTATATATATATGGAGGCGGGATCCGATACAAATTTTATATGTTAAAGGAGTGGAGTTAAATTTCTAATCGTGCGTCAATATCGATGTCACTGGTTCGGGTGGTGGTGGTTGTATCACTTCCATCAGCTGAACTGTACTGCAAAACCGGTCACCAGACCATCACCCACCCAAGTTCCCCTTCACCCTAAACCATAACCGCGATTGATCGGGTGGGTCGGGTTTTTTTTTGGGTTCAACCGGCAAATTAAGCTTGCAAATTGTAATTACTCTTCTTTTTTTAAAAAAAAAAAAACGCATCTATGGTAGTCATGAATTAAAAAAAACAGCTATAATTGTTAAACGAGCCGTATACAACAATTCAACAACTCGTAACAATTGTAGTCATGAATTAAAAAAAATGCATCAAAAAAATAACAATTCAGCGTTCAACATTTAGCAAACAACATTCGATTACCATGCGGATCTTAGTCATTGAACAAGGTCAATGACTAAGTAAATTTTTAACTCATGAGTTTTGTTGCGGAAGGGTGATCGTGGGTGATGACTAAGGGAACTTGGAGCTTTTGTGTACAAAGAGAACTTCGATTACTTTGTAGAGTTTGTAGGAGAGCTTTACTTTGGAAGATTTATTGGATTAAGGGTGACCTGCCTAGTTATAGTTATGGCTACATTCTTTGCTAGGCAGGGTTTGGATTTACTCAAACCTAGAGGGATCCGATCTTAGAAGTTTTACCGTAGTAAAACAATCTCCCTTGCAAGGATAGGGATGAACCGTAGTATAAACGGGTATCGAATTCACAAAAATTGTATCTTATTTGGATGACAATAATAATCAATTATTTTAAGTAGAAAAACATGCAACATGGTAACAATGGAAGGAAGACGGACTAAAGAACCATGAATCTCCACTATAATGAGTTAATATATATATATATATATATATATATATAAATAATGAATGTTGATAATGATAATTAGTAGTAACAATTTAAAGTAGTCTTGGACATAGACAAACCAAGACAGTATTTTTCAACTCACATAGCTCTCAATCAAGCGGTTCGACAAGTATAGGAAAACTGATAACATGATTTATCGACCTAGTTTAAATGACCATATAGGTAGTTTTTCCCTATCCGCATGCATGTTTTAGCCTTAGTTTGTGTCTTTTATGCTCGTTTAGTGTTACTTTGCAAGTATAGATGTCTACACACTCTTTTGGTGACTTTGTAGGTATTTTGGCGTGTTTTGGAGCTAAAATGATGCATTTGAGGATCAAGCCTCGAGTGGATGCTTAGGAGAAATCATACGAGCATAGGAAAGGAGAAGAGAATGATTTTGGTGAACGAGACCAAGTGCCCGAGATTAAGAACATCTCGGACGAGATCCATGTATCTTGGTCGAGGTTGGGAGTTTTTGTTGCAAAATCTCGGTCCACATCTCGCCCTAGATCTCGGGTGACTTGACCGAGATCCCATGATGTTGAAGATTGAAAGTCGAAATCTTGGCCCCGGCCGTGACCCATCTCGGCTGAGATCCAGACCGAGATTCTTCCCTGAACGTCGATTTTATTTTATTTCGGACTTTTTAGCCCATCCCGCGTCTTTCGACAGGTCTTAGGTTATAAAAGTAGGGTTCCAAATGTGAAGAAGGGGGGGGGGGGGGGGTTGGTACTCGATTATCCGTGAAAGTTCTCGGTTAGAAATTAGAGAGTTTGTTTAGGTTCGATTGTTAGAAGGAGAATTCTTCTCCTACCTTTCTTCCCCGCTCAATTTTCACCATTGTTAAATCATTAGTTTAGGAAGGAAGATTCAACCTTTTTAGTTTGTTTAGAGATTTGATTAGAGATTGGCAAGATTGAGACAATTTGTTTTGAGATTCAATAAAGTTGGGTACTTTCTTCATCCATTTTTCCTATTTCATTTGTGTGCTTTCCTTTATTGAATTGATTATGTAATGCCCGGAATTTTTTATTCCGGACTTAGAGCGTTTTGTAGATCTTCCCGCAGGCACGAGGTGCCGAGTGCCGGGATTTTATTCCTAAAATTCCGGGCCGACTCGTCGCTTTTCTTTTTTCCGCTTTCCGACCCTTCGTTCCGAGTTGAGGTGACAAGGGTCATTTCCGACCCCTCGTTCCGTGGTGAGGTGACAAGAGGTCAGCTGACCCCTTGATCCCCTCTCCACTTTTCAACTCTTGTCCCCTCCTCTCTCTCCTCTCTTCTCTTTCACGTTACTCCATCTCCTCTCTTCCTCCCTTTGCTCTCTTTTCTCTTCTTTCTCCATGGAAGTTCTTGGCTATGAACTGCAGTAGAGGAGGATCAGATCTGGTGTGGTAAGCTTCTCCCTTTTCCTTCTATAACACCCCAAATCCGTTGGACTCGAGATGCTACTGGGCTAGGATCTCACAATGGATCATGACCCTAGCCTGACAACAAGTTCACTGGATCTTACAACAAGGCACAAATAGATTAAAACCAAAACATAGAACTGATTTATTTCAAAAGGTAATACAAAAGTACCGCTGAGTACAAAAGTAAACATAAACTGTACATATGAAATGTCCCATATCCCACGATAACACCCCAGTGTACGGAGCCCTCAGCGGATCACCCACTCTGGATCACTCTGCAGCTCTCCTAACCTGCAAAGGATCTCCAACACGGTATAAACCGTTAGCTAACCATACACATATATATATAGATGCAAGAGCACAATCACACGTCAGGAATAATAAACACATCATCATGTTATCACACATTTACCCGGTTAATTATCTTTATAAAGTCCAACACTCAAATCGTATAAATAAATGTATATCAACATATGTGACACGAGGAATATATAATCCTCGCCTCTGGGGAATAGTGCCAGCTGGAGTGGTGATACGGTCACCGTCCCCGTATACCCTATGGGAGTAGAGAAAGCCCACCCCAAATCCAAGTCTGACCTGCCCGCCAGAGAACCTCCAGACTCCCAACGGGATGAAATGACAAGTTGTCACGGCCCTACAATGGGCAGTCACTAGACCATAGGTCGGTAATAATCATAACGCATGCTATAAAGCAGATAAACACCACACCACTCATGCACACATCCAATATAAGGATGGTAGCTAAGTAAGTCCTATGGACTTACCTCAACCTCGGAAGTCTCAAATCCAATCGGCTCTAACTCTAGAGATCAACACTGCCTAAACAAGGCATAACAACATATATCAAACTCATCCATCACAGGGGTCACACCTAGATCCAAGGGATCCATAAGGATCGTATCCTAACTCATAAACCTCAAAGCCATGACCGGCATAAACGATAACGTGATTATCCTCATTCTATCCTCATATACGTACCTAGCATGCTACTAACCCGCTCATACTAGGAAAGGAAAGAATCATACTACTCTAGGTAGATCCTGTACAAGACGCACCTGCGGAATGGAAAGACGCAGGGGCGGAACAAGGCAAGCCGCGGACGCGGGCAAGGCTCGGCCGCAGGCGCGGTGACAGGGCCGCAGGCGCTGGGACCGTGGCCACGGGGGCGGCAGCTTCCGGGCGCGGGTGCAGTGACAAGGCTCCCGCAGGGGCGGCTTCGTTGGACCGCGGGGGCGGAGACAATGCAGAGAGTGATCCCGCGGTTCCTCTTCGGCTCTTCACGTGATCAATTCACGTCTTCACCATTCTAAAGCCACATACAACCATATACATACACAATCTAACATTAACATATACCTTACATGCATCTAATCTTAAGCTAGGCAAAGGAAAACCAAGAAAGAAAGAAGAGAAGAAGAAGAAGACATACCACACTTGTGGTCCTAGGCTGCAAGGAAGATCAACCACCTCAAAAGCTAGCTCTCAGACTCAGCCACATATCACCCATCATCCAACAACAACAAAGCCATACACAACTCTATCAAACTCCAAGGAAAACTCAAGCAAGATCAAGAAGAGGAAAGGAAGGAAAGAAGAATGTGAGATGGCTGGAAAAAGAAGTGATGATGAACCCTTGATCCAGCCAAGGACGAGGCTTAAGAGGAAAGAAAGTAAAGAGTAAAGCACAAGTCAAGGTCAACAAAACCGGCTGCAAACGCAAAGAAACCGAAGGGGCGGTTCCCTGAGCCACAGGGGCGGATCACTACACTAGCCGCAAGGGCGGCTCCACTAACCCGCAGGGGCGGCTAAGGCCAAAAATGGCTCCAAAAACTAAGGCTCTTACACCTCACCCCCCCTAAAAACAAGTTTCGTCCCGAAACTTGTAAAATCCTCAAACCACTCGGACTCACCAGCCGAGGTACAACTCTCTATATCGGAGGTATCACATCTCCGCACACCTGGTATCAACCTATATCACTCTATAACCTCAAGCACAAGCATGGATGAACTCATCATCTCCAGCCGTAAGATCACTATACTATCCAAGGCATAGAGGTAAACCATCTTTATCCAGACTATAATCATATCACAAGGGCATAGAGGAAAAACATCTCTAGCCGTATCATCATCACCATAACAGAAGGCCATGGAGGAAAAACATCTCCAACAATACTATGTCCATCAAAATAACATGGAGGAATAACCATCTCCAGCTAAATCCTAATCGTAACACACAATAGCATAGAGGAAAGAGCCATCTCCAGCTATAAATATCAGTCGTACTAGCAATGCAAGATCTACTAAGATCATATATACCACATCATAACTAGTACGAAAATAAAACACATCATAGCACATAAGCATAACATCACCAAGATAGTACTAAGATCTACTCGGTGATCCTACTGGTGCATCTATCTCGGCATAGAACTCTGGATAGTTCCTCTAGATACTATCCAGTCTCCCATGTAGCCTCATCAGATCCTCATCTCGACCACTGTATTCTCAGCAGAGGAATGTCCTCAAGCACAAGCATGGAGGAACTCATCATCTCCAGCCATAAGATCACTATACTATCCAAGGCATAGAGGTAAACCATCTTTAGCCAGACTATAATCATATCACAAGGGCATAGAGGAAAAACATCTCTAGCCGTATCATCATCACCATAACAGAAGGCCATGGAGGAAAAAACATCTCCAGCAATACTATGTCCATCAAAATAACATGGAGGAATAACCATCTCCAGCTAAATCCTAATCGTATCACAATAGCATGGAGGAAAGAGCCATCTCCAGCTATAAATATCAGTCGTACTAGCACAACAAAGATCTACTAAGATCATATATCACATCATAACTAGTACGAAAATAAACACATCATAGCACATAAGCATAACATCACAAAGATAGTACTAAGATCTACTCGGTGATCCTACTAGTGCATCTATCTCGGCATAGAACTCTGGATAGTTCCTCTGGATACTATCCTCAGTCTCCCATATAGCCTCATCAGGTCCTCATCTCGACCACTGTATTCTCAGCAGAGGAATGTCCTTCGAACGCAGGCGTCTCATACCTTGTTCCAGGACTACAATCGGTGCTCAACAAAAGTGTGGTCCGGCTCAACCACCAAATCATCATAACTCACGATATGTCTCGGGATCTGGTATGTACTCCCTCAGCTGAGACACGTGAAAAACAAGGTGAACACCCTCTAATCTCGGAGGCAAAGCCAATCTGTATGTTGCACTCCCACCCGATCTAGAATCTCGAACGGTCCGACATATCGGGGGCTCAACTTCCCCTTAATGCCAAAATGCCTAACACCTTGTGTCGGGGATACTCTCAGCCAAACATGGGCCCTACTCTGAACTCTAGAGGTCTACGCCTCCTATCTGCATACGACTTCTGACGGCTCTGTGAAGTCAGCATCCGCCATGCTAATCAGTGCTACTCGAGCCACATCATCCTGAATCTGTTCACGTGTTCAAACCACTAGCAGTACTAGGCTCATCCCAACATAACGGTGTACGACATCTCTGCCCATACAGTTCCTCATATGGGGGCCATCCCAATAGATGCATGCCAGCTGTTTGTTGTAGGAGAACTCAACTAGTGGGAGGTGATTCGTCCACACTTGTTCCCAGTCCAACACACAGGCTCGCAACATATCCTCCAGCGTTTGAATGGTCCTCTTTGACTGACCATCTGTGTGAGGATGAAACGCGGTAGTAAAATGTAAACTCGTCCCCAGGGCAGTCTGAAGCTGCTGTCAAAACCTCGAGGTAAATCGCCCATCTCTGTCAGAGACGATCGTCCTCGGTACACCATGGAGTCTCATGGCTAATCGTACGCAGCAGGCTCGAAGACCTCCCGAATAGGAATGAAACGTGCCGTCTTCGTCAATCTGTCCACTATAACCCAGATAGCATCAAAACTCCGGCTCAGTCTCAGCCTAGTCACAAAGTCCATGGTGACGTCCTCCAAATTCCTCTGTGGAACAGGAAGTGGATGGAGCTCACCTCTAGGTCTGCTATTCTCTATCTTGACCTGCTAACAGGTCGCACACTACGCTACAAATCTGGCCACATCGGGCTTCAGTCCTCCCCACCAATATAAACGTCTCAAGTCCTGGTACATCTTTACTCGTACCTGGGTGTACTGAATAAGGCGTACAGTGAGCCCCTGTAAAATCCTCTGACGTAGATCCGCATCAGCGGGTACAAAAACGCGACCGCGGAGCCTCAATACTCCATCTGCTCCTAGCAGGAACTGTGGTGCCTCCTCGCAAAGACATCCTATCTCGTATCCTCATCAGTGTCGGGCAGGTCTCCTGCTTCTGTTGGATCTCACCCAACAGATCAGAAAGAACCTCTAACTTACGCAGCTGGGCATCCTCATCAGGAAACTAGATGTCCAACTCTAACCAGATCAGGTCTCTCTGTAACTGATGCTGAACTGTCGATCTCGCAATCGCCTACTCTCGAGGCGTCTTCCTGCTCAGGGCATCGGCGACAACGTTCGCCTTCCCTGGATGATACAGAATTTCTAAATCAAAGTCCTTGATCAGCTCGAGACACTTGTTCGCTATTTTCACGCCCCTGTAAACTTTTATAAAAAAATGATAAAAGCTCACACGTTAGTAAAAATACGGTATGTTTTAAATTTATAAACAAGAAATAAACACCGAATCTGTAGCGAACCCACAATGTATGGGTCAATTAAAGTTAGGGTAAGTATTCCAAGGTCGAACTCAGGGACTAAATATTTGGAATGTAGATGTGATCACAGATAACGTAAATCAAAATAAAAGAACGAGGTTGGAAAAGAAGGGAAGAAAGATCAAAGGAGTTTTGAAGGGTTTTTTGTAAGTTCGCAATCAAATAACAGATTTGATCGAAAACCAAGTAAAACAGACAAATGAAGGTATATCAATAAAGAAAATGCTGATCCAAGGATTTAAGGTCATCGTTATTACGCACGGACTCAGGAAATCTATAAGATCTATGGTTACAAACTTCAGGGAAGAACGTTTCTAAACTGATAGTCTATTACCGGGTAAGTCTCAAGACTATCTAGTTCCAGACCAACTACCTATTACCGGGTAAGTCTCAAGGTAGAGAGGTAGGAAATTCTAAAACAAACCAAATTCCGAACTAAGGGAAAGGTAAACCATTACCGAGTAAGTCTCAGGTATTACCCTACTTAGGACAAAATCTAGGCACACTCAACCCAATAGAGGTTTCCACCTCTATTACTATGATCGAACACTCAAGTATCCAAACGGAACATTACGGGTAGGTCTCAATTCCGGTTTAGGTTACTAGCTAGATGAATTCTAACTAGGTTTAAAAACAGGCCAACCATAGGATTTCAAAGCTACTTAAACCAAGCAATAAGCACAATTCCGTCATAGTCCGGGTAATAACGAATCTCAATTCACCTCGGATCCACACGAGTTTTAGCCAACATGCGACATTTCAAACGCAATCATCATCAATCCACTCAATTCAATGGAAGAATCAATCATCAATCTAAGCGAGTCAATCAATTCAAGAGATTCAAGAGAGAATGCATAAACAAGAATCTAAAGTAGAGATTAAGAAGAAACTCAGCTTTATTGATAGAGGATTAGCAAAACGTCAAATTCCCTAATATTCGCGAAGTTTCTCCAAGCTCCAACAAGTTCAACAATGGCCAACAATGGCCTAGGGCAAAGGGAGAAGAAAAGGGGAAAAAAGCTCTCTTCAAAAGGAGCTCGAAATTTGAATGAAACGGGAACCCCCGGAAATCATTTAGGGCTTTGCTTTTATATCCCGCAACGGGTTGCCCTAAAACGAATCTGAAAATTAACGAAATAAAACGGCGAACAGGAATCTCGGTCGGAAAATCTCGGTCGGTGACCGAGATTTTTGAAAGTCGGGGCCGAGATTTGCTTCGTGATCCAGCGTTGACGAAATCTCGGTCAGAAATCTCGGTCAAATGTGAAAAATCTCGGCCGAGATGGAACAAATCTCGCCGAGATCGGGACCGAGATGGGGACTGAGATTCTTCGACAGAAACTTCTGATATGGGATCTCGTCGAGTTGGCTCGGATCTCGGCCGAGATTTCTGGATCTCGACCGAGATTGCTCCAATCTCGTGCGTTTCGTCTTGGCTCGTCTTTCCTCCTTTCCCATGCCTGCGTGATCGCTCCTAAGCGTCCATCCCGAGGCCTGATCCTCAAATGCATCGTTTTAGCTCCGAAACACGCCAAAATACCTACAAAGACACCAAAAGTGTGTGTAGACATCTATACTCGCAAAGTTGCATTAAACAAGTATAAAGAACACAACTTAAGGCTAAAACATGCATTCGCGAAAAGGAAAAACTAACTATATGCTCTACTAAACTAGGTCGATAATTCATGTTATCAACACCTACGCTGGCGGTTATTCAATTCCCGCTGCGTGAAAATGTACTTCAGACTCTGATGGTTTGTGAAGATCTGACATGTAACACCATACAGGTAATGTCTCATATCTTCAAAACATGATACCCGCTGCCAACTCCAGATCATGAGTCGGGTAGTTCTCCTCATACGTCTTCAGCTGTCTAGACGCATATGCAATCACTCTGCCCCGCTGTATCAATACACATCCCAAGCTTAGCTTGGATGCATCACTGTAAACCACAAAATCCTCTCTATCTTCTGGCTGTGCCAAAACAAGAGCAGAAGTCAGATGTCTCTTCAGCTCCTCAAAACTCTGCATACACTGATCAGACCAAACAAATCTGTAGTCTTCCTCAGTAGACTCGTCAGTGGACGGCAATCACAGAAAATCCCTCCACAAAGCGTCGTAATAACCGGCTAGGCCAAGAAAGCTACGTACTTCCTTGACGTTCGTCGGTGTAGTCCATGTTGCTACTGCCTCTATCTTCGCCGGATCAATCTTGATTCCTTCAAGTTGATACAACATTACCCAGGAATGCTACCTCTGGCATCCATAACTCACACTTAGAGAACTTAGCATAAAGTTCTCTATCCGTAAAAACCTGCAATACAATCCTCAGTTGTCCTGCATGCTCCTCTCTACTGTGAGAGTATACCAAAATGTCATCTATGAAGACCACCACAAACTGATCCAGGAAGTCGATGAAGATGTTGTTCATCAACTCCATAAAAACTGTTGGGGCATTCGTAAGCCCAATGGCATCACTACAAACTCGTAGTGGCCATATCTGGTCCGAAATGTTGTTCTGTGTACATCCTGCTCTCTCACCCTCAGCTGGTGATATCCTGAGCGCAGGTCAATCCTGGAGAATATTGTCGCTCCCTGAAACTGTTCTAACAAGTCATCAATGCGCGCGGCAATGGATACTTGTTCTTAATGGTCACCTTGTTCAGCTCTTTGTAATCTATGCACAGTCTCAACGATCCGTTCTTTCTTCCGTACGAAGAGGACAGGTGCTCCCATGGGGATACGCGCTAGGGCGGATAAAACCCTTCTCAGCCAACTCCTCGAGTTGCTTCTTCAGCTCTAACATCTCGACAGGCGCCATCCGGTATGGGGCCTTCGAGATCGGTCTCGTACCAGGCTCTAACTCAATGCCAAAATCCACACTCCTCTGAGGCGGCAAACTGGACGGCTCAACAAATACATCTGCAAAATCACAGACAACTGGGATATCCTCAAGTGTTGGACTCTCCCCCTCCTTCATGCATAACACCAGAAGGCCTCACAACCCTGTGCAATCAGTCTCGCTGGCCGTATCGCGCACTGATAACCATGGCAGATTTTCCAAGGTCCCAACCTCGGAAAACCTCTATCTGCCCTAACTCGGTAGAGAGGGTAACAGTCCTCCTACCTACATCTAACACTGTCTGGTGTCTATCCATCCAATCCATAACTAGAATGACATCTTCAGGCACTAATGGCATGACAAAGAAGTCAACATGTAGCACACGGGTCCCTACCGAAATGGACAAAACACAGATCTCATGGGTACCTCTGACCCTACTACCATCAGATAACCCTATACTAAAGGGTATCCTCTTGTCATAACTAAACTCAAATACTCAACATATACATCGGATACAAATGAAGACATAGCTCACATATTAGATAAAACTCTAACAGGTAAACCATGGATCAGAATGGTACCTGTAGCAGTCGGTGCAGTTGGCTCCTCTGCACTTCTCAGCTCAAAACTCAACCCTGTGGTCCTCTGGTGTCCGTGGTAACTCCCACCACGACCTCTGCCTCTACTCGGCCCAGGAGCAGATCTCTGAGCAGTATGACGATCTGGGACTTTCTGTTGTCCCTGTGTCTGTTGCTGCTGAGGTGGCCTCTGCCCACCTCCTACTGCACTAGGAGAAGAATCTTGATGTAATGAAGCTCTGCCCCTCTTACAGAAAACATGTCTATGACCTGGTCTGCCACAAGTGAAAACAAATCACGTCTGTCTCGGGCACGCTGGTCGTATATGTCCGTAACTACCACAGTTGTAACACTGTCGTCCCTGACCTTGCCCTGAACTAGCAACTCCACCAACACACTAGTCTGCCCAGTTCTCTGTCTCTTCCTAGACCTTCTATGCTCCTTTGGAACTTGAGTAACCTCAGCCAACACCTGCCGGTATAACTAACACCTGAGTAATTCTATGAAGTCCTTCAAACGATTCTCCAAGTGCTGGCAGATCCGGGGTACATCTACCCGCTCTGGTGGCCTCCTCCACTTGTATGATGTATGCGCGGAAATCCTGGTCCCCTCATAATGACATAACCCGAGTCATCAGACTGGACTCGTGGTGGTGTATATCTCCCAGCTATACAGTTCCCAATCTTAGGAACGACACTCTCAACAGCAACCTCATGAACCTCCTCCGCTGCATGGATCATTAGCGGGAATCTGACTATGTCGTACATCTACTGGAGGAAGAGGGGATCTATCCCTACCTTGTCCATCTACAGATACAACTCTAGTTTGAGCCATTTGCAGAACAAGTACACTTAAACCTATCAGGCTATATATATGCCATATGTATAAATATATATATCAATATATATTGAATATCAAAAGAATATCTATATATATCTATACTGTCGAGATCTTCAGAGGGGGCGATGGCTCACGTACACGATATCCCAAAACATTTGTACTCATTTCAAAACCAAAATCTTTTGAAAAGTCATACCCCTTTTGGGTTCTGTTTATTTATCTATTCGACCTTTATCGCAGATTACTAGTGTCATTGTGTCAACCTGGGCTCTGATACCAACTTTGTAACACCCCAATCCGTAGGACTCGAGATGCTACTGGGCTAGGATCTCACAATGGATCATGACCCTAGCCTGACAACAAGTTCACTGGATCTTACAACAAGGCATAGATAGATTAAAACCAAAACATAAAACTGATATACATATATATATATATAATATATATATATATATATATATATATATATATATCAAAAGGTAATACAAAAGTACCGCTGAGTACAAAAGTAAACATAAACTATGGATATGAAATGTCCCATATCCCACGATAACACCCCAGTGTACGGAGCCCTCAACGGGATCAAACCACTCTAGACCACTCTGCAGCTCTCCTAACTTGCAAATGATCTACAACACGGTATAAAACTGTTAGCTAACCATACACATATATATAGAGATGCAAGAGCACAATCACACGTCAGGAATAATAAACACATCATCATGCTATCACACATTTACCCGGTTAATTACTTTATAAAGTCCAACACTCAAATCGTATAAAT
Source organism: Fagopyrum tataricum (assembly GCA_002319775.1). Classification (NCBI taxonomy): domain Eukaryota; kingdom Viridiplantae; phylum Streptophyta; class Magnoliopsida; order Caryophyllales; family Polygonaceae; genus Fagopyrum; species Fagopyrum tataricum. The sequence continues at coordinate 37,802,330 of CM008283.1, read as the reverse complement.
AAATGTATATCAACATATGTGACATGAGGAATATATAATCCTCGCCTCTGGGGAATAGTGCCAGCTGGAGTGGTGATACGGTCACCGTCCCCCGTATACCCTATGGGAGTAGAGAATGCCCGCCCCACAATCCAAGTCTGACCTGCCCCAGAGAACGCTCCAGACTCCCAGCGGGATGAAAGGACAAGTTGTCACGGCCCTACAATGGGCAGTCACTAGACCATAGGTCAGTAATAATCATAACGCATGCTATAAAGCAGATAACACACACACCACTCATGCACACATCCAATATAAGGACGGTAGCTAAGTAAGTCCTATGGACTTACCTCAACCTCGGAAGTCTCAAACCCCATCGCTCCAACTCTAGAGATCAACACTGCCTAAACAAGGCATAACAACATATATCAAACTCATATCCATCACAGGGGTCACACCTAGATCCAAGGGATCCATAAGGATCGTATCCTAACTCATAAACCTCAAAGCCATGACCAGCATAAACGATAACGTGATCATCCTCATTCTATCCTCATATACGTACCTAGCATGCTATTAACCCGTTCATACTAGGAAAGGAAAGGATCGTACTACTCTAGGTAGATCCTGTACAAGACGCACCTGCGGAATGGAAAGACGCAGGGGCGGAACAAGGTAAACCGCGGGCGCGGCAAGGCTCGGCCGCAGGCGCGGTGACAAGGATTGCAGGCTCTGGGACCGTCGCCGCGGGGGCGGAAGCTTCCGGGCGCGGGCGCAGTGACAAGGCTCCCGCAGGGGCGGCTTCGTTGGACCGCGGGGGCGGCGACAATGCAGAAGTGATCCCGCGGTTCCTCTTCGGCTCTTCACGTGTGATCAATTCACGTCTTCACCATTCCAAAGCCACATTCAACCATATACATACACAATCTAACATTAACATACACCTTACATGCATCTAATCTTAAGCTAGGCAAAGGAAAACAAGAAAGGAAGAAGAGAAGAAGAAGAAGACATACCACACTTGTGGTCCTAGGCTGTAAGGAAGATCAACCACCTCAAAAGCTAGCTCTCAGGCTCAACCACATATCACTCATCATCCAACAACAACAAAGCCATACACAACTCTATCAAACTCCAAGGAAAACTCAAGCAAGATCAAGAAGAGGAAAGGAAGGAAAGAAGAACGTGAGAAGGTGGAAAAAAGAAGTGAAGATGAACCCTTGATCCAGCCAAGGACGAGGCTTAAGAGGAAAGAAAGTAAAGAGTAAAGCACAAGTCAAGGTCAACAAAGTCGGCTGCAGCCGCAAGAAACCGCAGGGGTGGTTCCCTGAGCCGCAGGGGCGGATCACTACACTAGCCGCAGGGGCGGCTCCACTAACCGCAGGGGCGGCTAAGGCCAAAAATGGCTCCAAAATTAAGGCTCTTACACCTTCCTTCTCTTCTTGGCTGATTAACTCTTTTTCTTCTTCCTCCTTCATCCATGGCCATGGATGAAGCTTTTGAGAAGTTTTTACTCAAATCCTTGCATGCATGTGTTCTTAGCTCGATTAGGTCGTGAGAGGAGTCTAAGATCATTGGTTGGTGTTTGGAGAAGACCCAGCAAGAAGAGGAGGACATTGGAGCCAAGGATCACGATCGAAGACGAAGAAGACGAGGTTCTGCACCGAACCCGCGGGGGCGGATCATCACGGCCGCAGGGGCGGCTAGACCAGCCGTAGGGGCGGTTCCGGCTCCAAGACGCCAGACCGCCGCAGGTGCGGCTGGTCACGGCCGAGGGGCAGGCTCCAGGTTCCATCCCGCCGTAGGTGCGGCTGACCAGCGCCGCAGGGGCGGCTAGGGCGGCAGCAAGGGCTCAGGCGGCTTATGTGTTCCGCAGGGCGGCTTCTCTGTGTTCCGCAGGGGGCGCCAGCTTGACTCCGTGGCTGCGGTTTCTTCAACTGTAGGCTTCTCCTCTCCTTCCTCTTCGTTCCTTCCTTAGTTTTGTAGTTGTAATCATGTTAGTAGCATGCCTTTGATGGATCTAGAGTAACTTGAGATGCCACTTAGTGGTTGTGAACCTAGGAGCCCTTAAGGCTCGATGTAGTGATGGTTATGAGTATGTTGAGCATGATGGACCTTCTAGGCTAGCTTGTTCCTTCTTGGCTGAGGTTTAAGATCATGTGAGGTTATAAGCTGTTGTGAATTGCTTTCAATGTGCTAAGAGTGTGGTGAGTACCTTGGACCCTAGGATGCATTCCTAGCTTGAGAGTTAGGTAATCTTGCTTAGATCACTAAGAGTGAAGTCTAAGACTTCTTGAGCGTGAGCATGTATTGATATGCATATCTCTTGTGAGCAGGTTGTGGGCTTCCTCCTTAAGGAAGCGAGAGTGTTGTGATTTGAGTGTGGTGACGAGGTAAGTCTCCGGACTTATTTAGCTCGTATTTTACGTATTAGCATCGATGTGTGTTGGTGGTGTGTGTTTATGTTATAAACAACTAAACCGGTAAATAGACCACCGACTTTATATTGTTTGGCCCAAGTGTATGATAACGGGCGGTGACATCATCTGCCTAGCTCTTGCGAGAGTCTACGAGGTTCTCGGCGACTAGCCCGGACGGGTAGACAGTCGGATGCATCAGTACCATTCCTTTCCGGTAAGTAGGGACCGAGGTGAGACCACGGTGGTTCTCGTGTCACAAACCTAAGTTGAATTAGAACGGGATACGACTTAATAATAAAAGATAATAAACCGGACTTGTGTGTTTTGTTATATGTATGTGTTATGTGATATATGTGTGTATGTGCCTTCACCTCTTTTCTAATGCTTCGAATATGAGCTAACGGTTTTAAACCGTTGTGTAGATGCCTTGCAGGTTAGGGACGCCGCCGAGTGAGGTGGAGAGTGGACAGCCGGGGTCTCCGTACATTATAGGATGGGGACGTTTTTGGATTTATGTTTTCGTATTGTTGGTTTGTGGATTTTGTTGTACGGTTTAGATTTCCGTATCGGAGTTATGTCGTTTTGAGGACTCGGCTGAGTTTCCACTTTGTATTCTTACTTTTCAGTCTCTCGCATACATTATAAACGATTTTGAGTTTTGCCTTTATTTGTGCCTTGTTGGAAAGGTCCGGTGAAATTGTTGTCAGGCTAAGGGTCGGGACCCATTGTGAGGTCTCGCCCGTAGCATCCCGAGTCCAGCGGATTTGGGTGTTACATATTGCAGGTTTATATACGAATATTGTTGGCTAGAAACATTTGTGGTTCCAACGTAGTTAGAGATTTGTTTATACCTTGGACTATGATGGATTGATTGTTCTTTATAACAGGTTGTGTATATCGCTTTAAATCCTATGGAAATGTTTGGTTTTTGGCAGGTTTAGAATTAATCTAAACCACTTCAACCTAAGTAAGAATTGAGTCGTAACTGAGATATTCCTTCTAAGATACATAAAAGAACTTGTTCCTAGGTAATAAAGGGTTAACCTTTATTGGATAGAATGTGCCATTATTCCTTCCTTTGATGCAAATAATTCCTAAGACGTAACTGTGAAGGGCTATTGGATTCCTTAATTGAAGAAATAAGGTTTTATTTATTTATTTCTCCATCTTTACCTTGAAAGCAATAGGTATTAGGTTGCGGACCTTTATGTTCTTGAAACGTAACTGTAAAAGAACATTGGTTAAGAAACATTCATCCCTGAGCTCTTCAACCTTAGATATATGCCGCGCGTGAGATTATATAATCATGAGTCCAATGTGTATAAATAATGATCTTGAATCCTTGGACCTACATTTCTTTCCATATATATTCACTTGTTTGTTTTTTTGTTTGTTATTTGATTTCAATCAATTGGTGGCAAACTGATTGCGAATCCACTACACCTTCTTAGAACCTTTTTGATCCTTCTTTCCCTATTCTTTTCCAACCTTTCTCTTATTTTAGATTTATACTATTCTAGATCAGTCTTCACTTTCATCTAACTTAGTCCTTGTGATCGACCTTGGAATACTTGCTCTTATTGCGATTGATCCATACACTGTTGCTTGTGGGTTCGCTGCTCTATAGAGTAGATATTGTCAGATTATAAATTTAAAGCAGACTCGTTGCTTTGCTATCCTGTGGGTTTCTATCTATTTTGATAGGGATTTAGAGGGTGGTAAAACCAACGAACAAAAACCTATGGAGCATTCAGAAATCCGAAAAGACCAAGAAAAACCTTCGCTTGTGGCCCTTTAGTTTAAAAAGGTACAAAGACCGGAATTTTCTACGATGATTAGAAATCTTCGAAGCTTTGATAGAATGGTATTCTCAAAACCAAGCTCTTTTCAATAAATCCAATCCAATAAAACAAACTTTGATTTTGGTCATTCACTTGTATTATCTAAACTAATTAAAAACGCCACTTCTTTCGAAACTAATTAAAAGGTAGGAATAAAGCGCTTTGAAAGAAGTAATATTAAAATCTCAATTCATGAAGATATGTGCAAACAATAAATAAAACCATTATAGGGATTATCCAATCCTTAGATTAGGAGAGGAGATTAGCTTATACATGATACAATTAAATACAAAGACAATATATTTTAATCATGAATGACAAAACTCACAATCGTTTAGTTCTTTCAAGGAAAACCTTCAAAGCTAAGCTATCAATTACTCGACGGTTACTAGAATAAGAGAGAGGAGAAGAATACTGATCCTCAAAGAGAGAGATCAAGAGGAGGATGAGATGCGATATATCTAACCCTAAGATAGAGGGGTGTATATATAGGGAGAAGAAGTAGTCTAGGGTTTTCGTGGAATACATGCTTTATATAAATAAATCGGCAATCAAGGCAACAACTTCTCGCAGCGGTGGCAAAACGGCCAGCGAAACGACAGCCACACGGTCACCCTACGACCATGTAATGGCTGTTTGCCGGATGTTTTACAAGGATGCAGTGGAGAATATGGGTTGGGCTTCAAACTAGGCTTCCGACGGCGATATCTCATACCAAACGGTCATCATACGGCTGTTAATAGGTCGATTCGCCCTTCTGATGTGAATCTTGCAAATTTAGTACTGATATCGACAAATGAAGTCAGAGTACGAACCAAACGGCCACCCTATGACCATCTAGCCGTACACCTAGGCCGTTTTGATCTGTTTTGTTGTGCCAATCTAGATTCTTCTTCTTCGAAGCCGATCTGAGGACTTTGTGTTGTAGTTCCTCAGTCATATGAATCATCTTTGCAACGCTTGACTTCAGGGTGGATGCAATTTCGGCACATTTGATGCCTAAAATGAATGAATTACAAAAAAACCAAGGTAGATACCGAAATACAAAAGGTGGAAGCTTTCCATACAAATTGGCATATATGGGGTGAAAAAGAGGGTGTGATATGCATAAAATAAGGTGCAAAAAGTGTTACAATTGACACTAATTAGGATCCGATCCTTCTTGACAAACTTTCTATATAGGCCTAGAAGTTTCTCTATGAATCTATGTGAGCCTAGACGATCCAATAAACGTGTAGAGAAATACCGAGAGAACTAGAAACGTTTGACTTCGTGAAAACAATATGTTAGTCTCTACATGTACTGTTAAGGAACCTAGCAGTCCTAACACGTGTCGCTAGATGGATCTACTTCTAGATTAGTAGTCTTTCCTAATTTCTTTCCTTGTAAAAAATATAGCTATAAGAATATACACATCGGGAGTTCCTAACACTAATCTCCACTACCACATAGGAGAGAAAAAAAAATTGATAGAACCAAGGGTATTTTAATCTACTGCAAGACTATTTAAAAGATAATCTAAGGTGGACCCTTCTTATTTTCCTTTTATTTTTACTTTTCATTTTGTAGAAAAAATTTTTTTTATGTTTTAAATGATATATATATATATATATAAAGTTAGGATCATGTAGGAACCTCTCTTAGGGTAGGGAATAGGGACTTATAATAGCCATTGGATTAATACAAATAAATGTCCAAGATTTAACATTGTTTATAGTAATAATTAATGAAAATATATATATTGCCTCTAATAGAATTATGATAAAAAAAAACATTTTAACGACCAAATTTTCTCTATAAAATATAATAACGACCCAATATGAAAATAAATTATTTAGAATTGTTCGTTAAATTTGGTCGTTAAAATTTGTAATACGGAAAGAATGCAGGTAAAATTTGGTCGTGAAATATTTTTATAAGAAATTTGATCGTTAAATTATTTTCATATTGGGTCGTTATTATATTTTATAGAAAAAATTTGGTCGTTAAAATATTTTTTTTAATATAATTAATATAGTCATCGTTTAAAATTTTGTGGGTCATTAAATCTTGGACGTTAAATATTTTGTGGGTCGTTAAAATTTTATAGAAAAATTTGGTCAGTAAAATGTTTTTTAAATCATATTTTTAACTACCAAAACAAATTTTAACGATCAATCCTAACAAATTTAACGATAAAATTTCTTATAAAGTTTATTGTAAGAGCCTTAGCCTTTGGAGCCACTTTTTGGCCTTAGCCGCCCCTGCGTGTGAGTGGAGCCGCCCCTGCGGCTAGTACAGAGACCCGCCCCTGCGGCTCAGGGAACCCCTGCGCGGTTTCCAACGGCTGCAGCCAGTTTTGTTGACTCCTTTGACCCGTGTTTTTGCCCTTTGCCTTACTTCTTTCTTTTCTTTGTTGAGCAAGAGTTTCCTTCTTCACTTTCCAATCCAGCCTTTCACGTCCTCCTTGCTTCTCCTTCATCCTTCTTGATCTTGTTCTTGATCTCTCTTGAGTTTGGAAGAGTTTTGGTGTGGCTTTGTGTGTGGATGATCATGAGGATGTTGTATGATGTTGTTGCGAGCTTGAGAGCTAGTGGAGGTACTGTCTTGGATCAGTTTCGTGCTTAGGCCACAGCTGTAGGTAAGCTCCTTGCTTCTTCTTTCTTTCTTCTTCCTTGTTTCTTCCTTCCTTAGCTTAGGATTAGATGATTGGATATAGTTTGATGTTGGAATGTGTATGTATATGTATGTGTGTGTGAATCTGGAATGATGAAGACGTGATTTGATCACGAGAAGAGCCGAAGAGGAATCGCGGATTCACGTTCTGCACAAACGCCGCCCCCGCGCTGGAAGCCGCCGTCCCTGCGGAATCCGTGCCGTAGCGCCCGGCGCCGTGCTTGCGTTGCCTGCAGCCTTTGTCACCGCGCCGCCGCGGCTGAGTTCCGCCGCGCCAGCGGGTTTCCTGCTCCGCCCCTGCGTCTCTTGTGTCACGCAGGTGCGTCTTGTCCTGGGTCTACCTAGATTTAGGTAGATCCTTTCCTTTCCTAGTATGAGCGGTAGTAGCATGCTAGGTATGTGTTGAGGATAGTTGGTTGATGAGTATGTTTCGTTATGCTTGTTGCTAGGCAGTGTTATCCTCCAGAGTGGAGTGGACCGTTTTGAGGATTGATCGAGTTGAGACGACTTTGAGGTTGAGGTATGTCCGTGGGACTTACTTAGTTGCCATCTCTATATTGGATGTGTGCATGAGTGGTGTGTGTGGTATATGCTTGATAGCATGCGTTATGATGGTCACCGACCTATGGTATATTGCTTGCCTATTGTAGGGCCGTGACAACTTGCCCTTTCATCCCGCCGGGAGTCTGGGAGGTTCTCTGTAGGCAAGTCAAACCTGGTAAACGGTTCGGGCACTCCCCATTCCCTTAGGGTACACGGGGAGGTGTTCAAGCACCATTCCAGCTGGCTATTGGACCCAGAGGCGAGGATTATATATTCCTCGTGTTACATATGTTTATATGGATATATATACGAGTTGATTGCTGGACTTTATAAAATAATGAACCGGGTAAATATGTGATATCATGTTGACGTGTTTCGTATTATCTGATGTGTGTTTGTGCTCTGCATCTCTTATATATGTGTATGGTTAGCTCATGGTTTTATACCGTGTTGTAGATCCTTTGCAGGTTAGGAGAACTGCAGAGTGATCCCAGATGATCCAGAGGTTGATCTGTTGAGGGCTCCGTACACTGGGTCATCCTCATGGGATGGATCTTTTGACGTTTATGGTTATGTTTTGTTGTACTCAGCAGTACTTGTGATGCGCCCTTGATCACTATGACCGCGGATGAAGAGGACGATGCTTTGCGGGTTCGTCCGATGGACCGCTCACTCGTTCCCGAGCCAAAGCCATCGCCTAAGCTACCGCTCAATCATCCGACGCACCGTCACATCACCTGGACCGTTAGTGGCATGCCATGTCACCACTCCACCATGGCATAGGCTTCCGGCGCCACGTCATCAAGCTAGCAAATACTATTATTATTATATTTTGCATTTTAAATAATAATAGACTTTAATTTTCGGAACATTAATTCCGGAACTTAATTCCGTGAGTTAATTTCCAGCATTGATAGTCTAGACCTTTTGGTTTCGGGAGTTGCCCCGACTTTATTTCCCGCCTTTATTTCCGTCATTCAATTTCCGACTTTTGGTGTAGCCTTCACCCACTATATAAGGGATGCTTGGCTTCACTTGTAAATCATGTTCAATATTAATCAAGTTATTTGAAGGAAAATCCTCTTCTTGATTTGGGCATCACTTCCTCTTCCATCCCCTCAAAGTTCTTCCTTGGATCAAGTCTTAGATCCAAGAACTCACATTCGAGGATTCTTCTAAAGAATCAAACTCTCAAATCAACTACAACGTTTGCTCGATCTCTCTAGATCGAATCAAACCTACGCTTCCGCATCCATCTCAATCGCTTCCGCCCTACCAAACTTCTATCAAAGTTCTCATTTGCACATCAACAACGAGTAGTCGAAACTCTAGCTTTGGTCTAGATCCGGCGTTCGTCCTTCAACGATTCCAAGGACGCATCAAATTGCATCAGAGCAAAGGGCGATGCTAAGTTCTCTTTACTCTTGTTTTTTGTGCGTTATATTTTTATCCTTCTTTGCCTTTGTTGTTCTTCCCTTCTTGAAGATCTTCAACTTGTTCTTCGTGTTCTTCGAAGTTTTCTTGGAATTTTTTTTTCTTTTTTCTCACCAAACAAATTTAGGAGATATTTGGTTTGCCATCAAACCATCTATCAAAAACAATTTGTTCTTCAACCGACCCAATCCGACAAGTTTGTTAATCGATTTTACCAAATTTCTTGGGATTTTTTGTTAACAAATTCGGATATCTTGCATTTTGATATTCAAACAAAAAAAAAAATCAAAACTCTTCAACAAAGCGGATTTGTTCAAAGTGTTTCATCTCTTGCATCAAAAAAATGCAAGGGGCACAACTTTTGGCCCTTACGACCACTCCACGCCCGCCCAAATCAATTGACACCATGGTCGAGACTTCCACGTCCGACGCTCGTCGGAAGGGCAAAGGTCTTTTGGGAACCGACCCATCTCAAGGTCTTAGGCTTGCCTCAGCCATCGAAAGCCAAACTCAACAAGACGGCAGGCACCACCTCAATGAGACCGAGAACAATAATGGCCCGACTCCGGATGATCTACTTTATGTAGATACAATGGATCGGAACAAGCGCTTCGAGCGCAATCGTAAACGGTACGGATCGCCCCCACCTTTATCTAATGCACATAATACTAAACCGTCCCATACAGGAAGAATATCGGCACATCAATCAACAAGATCGTCATCCTCGACGTTTCGGTAATGATCGATATGAGCAACGCCACCAACGACGTAGCCGGCGTTCATCATACCGCGACTATGATGAGTATGACGAGAGGACGATTTTGATGAGTTCTCCGACGATGAAGCCAACTTGGAACGGGTGGCTCATGTCCGTCCATGGCACCCACCCGTCCGAGATCCATTTGAGAACCAAGACCGAGGAGAAGAATGGTTGCCTCCTCCTAACCCACCAAGGCATGCACCATCAACGAGCCCATCATGATGATATGCCACCGCCCGCCCGGATCCCTACAAGCTCGTAGGGAAGGTAAAGTTAAATTTCCAATATTTTATGGGGGAATATGATCCTTGTGTGTTTCTTGATTGGGCACATGACATGAAAAGGGCTTTGAAGCATTGCCACTATGAGGAGTACGAGAAGATCGAAGCGGCAAGTACAAGGCGATGCAAAATCTTGGTGGAACCGGTATATGAACACGTCCGTGAAAACGAGGATGGGAACCGGTTGCGACGTTTGATCAACTGATCTACGTCATGACAAAGAAGTATGTCCCCGACGACTTCAAAAATGATATGCGGATGCAAATTGCGAGCTCCAACAAGGCAAACTCACTCCGGTGGCCTACTTGGCCAAGCTCGAGGACATGCATATGAAGCCGGCATCTCGCGCCTCGCCCTCCGCCTTACGCCACCAAGTTCATGAGTGGCCTCAATCCATCAAATCGACGACCCCTTGAGATCGTTCCATATAGGGACTTGGGAGCTTTGTGTCATGCGGCCATGAAGCTTCACAAGCAACAACAAGAGACTCCAAAATACTCAAGGTATAACTCCTCTCCAAATCAATACGCTTATTCTACTAACACCCGTGCTCGAGATGTATCTAGTTATCAAGAGTCCGCCACCAAAGGAACCCAATGGATGGTCCAATCCACCCGACAAGCGGATACCGAGAGGGCACCACAACGTGGTCCCAATGTCCCGGAACAAGTGCCTCCCGCCCGCACCCCTCAAGGACTCCACCGGCGGCACGGCCAAGGGAGCCCGTGTGTTTATAAATGTAGCGGATTCGGTCACGTCCAACGTGATTTGCCCGAACACAAAGCGTGTGTTGTTTGCCAATCCTCATATGAGATGAGGAAGATGAAGAAGACGGCGATATCATCATAGAGGATGACCAAGACGCCGACCCCTTACTACGGCATGGAACCATGCGACGAACAAATGGCTTGCGGCCCGGCACAACCCGGTAAGTTCGCCCTTGTATCTCGTAGAATTTTAGCCGTTAAGGAATTTGTCCCTATTGACCAACGCGAGAATCTCTTTCACTCTCGTTGTTTGGTCAATAACACTAGTCTCTCTCTCATAGTTGATGGGGGTTCTTGTTGTAATATTATCAACGAAAAAGTGTGTAAAACACTTTAAGTTGCCTACAACCCCCCACCCAACACCTTATGGAATCCAATGGATTTCCGATAAGGCGTGTGACACCGTCACACGACAAGCTTGGTGACGTTTTCCATAGGGCTATGTGATAAGATCCTTTGTGATGTTATCAAGATGGACGCCACACATGTATTATTAGGACGACCATGGCAATTCGATCGCCGTACATTCCATGATGGTTATCTTAATAGATACATGTTCCAATATAATGGAAAACGGGTCACATTGTTGCCTATGACTCCACATGAAATATTAATTGATTATGCGGAACGGAAGAGGCAACAAACCATTGATGAGACCACTACGCGGCAACATCGGACCCTCCTAGGAGTCCTTCCGATGTTGTGGGTGCTAGTACTTCCGATCCCGGAACACCGCCTCTAGTAACCGTGCTATTGAGTCTAGAGGTAGTAAAGGAAGCATCGTCCAACGAATGCAACTTTACCATCTCCGGAACCAATAATCAAAGGCCGGTGTGAGCCGAGGTACTTTTCGCCCGGAAACATGATGTGACACCGGTCAAGGAAGGCAAGTTGCCATGCTTCTTACTTGTTCCTTTTTGCTTATCTACTTTCAATGACCTTAGTAATATGCCGCACGAGGTGTCTACTTTGTTGTCTGATTTTCAGGACGTCTTGACCGATGAACTACCACCCGGCTTGCCACCGATCCGTGGAATTGAGCACCAAATCGATTTGGTGCCCGGCGCGTTTTACCCAACCGTGCCCTTACCGTGCAAGTCCGGAAGAAACTAAGGAGCTACAACGTCAAGTCAAGAGCCTCCTAGACCGGGATATGTTCGTGAGTCACTTTCACCATGTGCCGTGCCGGTCATTTTGGTGCCCAAGAAGGACGGGTCTTGGAGGATGTGTGTCGATTGCCGAGCCATCACCAAATAACCGTCAAGTACCGGCATCCGATCCCGCGCCTCGACGACATGTTGGATGAACTACACGGCGCCACCGTGTTCTCAAAGATTGATCTCCGGAGCGGGTATCACCAAATCCGGATGGCCGAGGGTGACGAGTGGAAAACGGCTTTCAAGACAAAGTACGGATTATATGAGTGGCTTGTCATGCCGTTCGGACTCTCCAACGCCCCATCAACGTTCATGCGCCTCATGAACCATGTCCTTCGCCGGTTTTTGGGTAATTTCGTAGTTGTTTATTTTGACGATATTTTAATTTTTAGTAAGTCTTTGGATGAGCACATCGGGCACCTTCGCCAAGTGCTCGAGTGCCTTAGACAAGAACAATTATTCGTCAATATTGAAAAATGTGTCTTTTGTTCCGACACAACTATATTTCTTGGCTATGTCGTGTCTAAGGACGGACTCCGAGTAGACGAATCCAAAGTTCGCGCTATTCGGGAGTGGCCTACACCTAGTACGGTCACCATGGTCCGAGCCTTTCTCGGCTTAGCGGGCTTCTACCGACGCTTTGTCAAAGACTTTAGCTCGGTAGCGGCGCCGCTTCATGAGCTCACTACTAAGGGTGTCACGTTTGAGTGGCGTGATACCCATGCTCGAGCGTTTGATGCGCTCAAAGACCGACTTTGCAATGCACCACTACTCCAACTCCCAAATTTCTCGAAAACCTTCGAGGTGGAGTGTGATGCATCTAATGTTGGCATTGGGGGGTTCTTCTCCAAGAGAATCGGCCCATTGCTTACTTTAGCGAAAAGCTTTCCGGTCCACCACTCAACTATCCAACCTATGACAAGGAACTATATGCTTTAGTTCGTTGTCTAAAGACATGGCAACACTACTTGTGGCCGAAGGAGTTCGTGATTCATTCGGATCATGCGGCTCTTTCGTATCTCAAGAGTCAAACTAATTTGAGTCGGCGCCATGCAAGTTGGGTAGAATTTTTAGAAACCTTTCCTTATGTCATTCGGCATAAGAAAGGAAAAGAGAATGTGGTAGCCGATGCCCTTTCTCGGCGATATATCCTCTTGGTGCATATGGACGCCAAGATCCATGGCTTTGCTCTTATCAAAGAGTATATATCACGGATCTTGACTTCAAGGATATATTTGCCAAATGCCTTGACCTCCGAGAGCATGAGACCTTCTTTATTAATGATGGCTATTTGTTCCGCGCGGGAAAACTTTGTATTCCGCGTTCGTCCATACGCCACTTGTTGATAAAAGAAGCCCATGAGGGTCGTGGTCACTTCGTGCTACCAAGACTCTCGCCGCTCTCCAAGAGCACTTCTTTTGGCCGAAAATGCGCAAGCATGTGACACGGTTTTGCACAAGTTGCATAACATGTCATCATGCCAAATCGCGTCAAGGTCCGGACGGATTGTATTCTCCTTTGCCTATACCAATGGGACCTTGGGAGGATCTTTCTATGGACTTTGTAGTTGGCCTACTATGTCCAAACGAGGCAACGACTCCATTTTTGTGGTAGTCGACCGTTTTTCCAAAATGGCTCATTTTATCGCGTGTAAGAGCACCCAAAATGCTAGCGATGTTGCCACATTATTCTTTAACAATGTGGTGCGCTTACACGGGATACCACGTTCCATCCTTAGTGATCGGGACGTGAAATTTGTGAGTCACTTCTGGAGAACGTTGTGGGGAAAACTTGGAACCAACTTGTTGTTCTCAAGTAGTTATCACCCCCAAACCGATGGTCAAACGGAGGTGACCAATCGGACTCTCGGTGCTCTACTTAGAGCAACGCTTAGGAACAACCCACGAAAGTGGGAGGACTTAATTTCGGTTGTGGAGTTTTCATATAACAGGTCTAGGCACTCGGCAACTAAACTCTCACCATTTGAAGTTGTCTACGGCCTTAATCCACACACGCCATTGGACTTCACACCACGTCCACTCAAGGACGGTGAACACATCAACGCCGCAAGTCGAGCCGCCTCAATCATTGAACTTCATGAGCGGACAAGAGCACAACTCCAACGTCGTGCCGCCCAACTTGCCGAACAACGCAATAAGGGCCGTCGCGACATATCTTTCGAGCCCGCGATCTTGTTTGGCTCCACTTAAGGAAGGAGCGTTTCCCATCTCGACGCAAGGGCAAGCTATCGGATCGAGGTGATGGCCCTTTCCGGATCCTATCACGACATGGTCCAAATGCCTACAAGTTGGAGCTTCCGGATTCCTACGCGTGCACCCAACGTTCAATGTCAAGGATCTAGCCCCCTTATGTTGAGCCCTTATTTGACGACGGTGAAACGGGGACGTTTCACATCCAAGATGGGGGACTGATGCGCCCTTGACCACATGACCGCGGATGAAGAGGACGATGCTTTGCGGGTTCGCTCCGATGGACCGCTCACTCGTTCCCGAGCCAAAGCCATCGCCCAAGCTACCGGCTCAATCATCCGACGCACCGTCACATCACTTGACCCGTTAGTGGCATGCCATGTCACACTCCACCATGGCATAGGCTTCCGGCGCCACGTCATCAAGCTAGCAAATATTATTATTATTATATTTTGCATTTTAAATAATAATAGACTTTAATTTTCGGAACATTAATTCCGGAACTTAATTCCCGTGAGTTAATTTCCGGCATTGATAGTCTAGACCTTTGGTTTCGGGAGTTGCCCCGACTTTATTTCCCGCCTTTATTTCCGTCATTCAATTTCCGACTTTTGGTGTAGCCTTCACCCACTATATAAGGGATGCTTGGCTTCACTTGTAAATCATGTTCAATATTAATCAAGTTATTTGAAGGAAAATCCTCTTTCTTGATTTGGGCATCACTTCCTCTTCCATCCCCTCAAAGTTCTTCCTTGGATCAAGTCTTAGATCCAAGAACTCACATTCGAGGATTCTTCTAAAGAATCAAACTCTCAAATCCACTACAACGTTTGCTCGATCTCTCTAGATCGAATCAAACCTACGCTTCCGCATCCATCTCAATCGCTTCCGCCTACCAAACTTCTATCAAAGTTCTCATTTGCACATCAACAACGAGTAGTCGAAACTCTAGCTTGGTCTAGATCCGGCGTTCGTCCTTCAACGATTCCAAGGACGCATCAAACTTGTATAAACCTTTTGATATTTATATATATCAGTTTCATGTTTTGTTTAATCTATTTGTGTCTTGTTGTAAGATCAGTGAAATTGTTGTCAGGCTAGTGTCAGGATCCATTGTGAGATCCTAGCCAGTAGCACCTCGAGTCCTACGGATTTGGGGTGTTACAAAGTTGGTATCAGAGCCCAGGTTGACAACAATGACACTAGTAATCAGCGATAAAGGTCGAATAGATAAATAAACAGAACCGAAAGGGGTCTGACTTTTCAAAAGGTTTTGGTTTTGAAATGAGTACAAAATGTTTTGGGATATCGTGTACGTGAGTCATCGCCCCCTCTGAAGATCTCGACAGTATATATATAGATATTCTGTTGTGATTGTTTTGAATTATACATACGACATATATATAGCTTTCTGAGTTTAGGTTTACGTCCTCTACAGATGGTTCAGACTAGAGTCTTACCTGCAATTGGATGAGGTAGAGGTAGATCCCCTCTAGGTAGGGGACGGCGGGTAGGACTCCTGCTGGCGCGTTCACATTGCAGCGGCGAGAGATCCACGAGGAGGTTGCTGAGAGTGCCGTTCCTGAGACTAGGAACGGTGTAGCTGAGAGACAGGGGCCACAGAGAGCCCCGGTCTGGTTAGTCTGATCGTGTCTCCATGGAGGGACCAGCCTTCCGCGATTACATTAGACGTGTTGAGGAGGCTACTAGAGCAGGTAGGCGTGCCCCTGATCTGCCAGCACATGAGGGATCATCTGAGAGATCTCATGCAGTTACACAGGTGCCAGCTGCACCAGCACCTGCCCTGAGATTGCTCGAGCTACAGAGAGGAGCATAGAGGGCCTCGACCAGACACTTGCGGTTGAAGGCTTTTCATTAGATGGGAGTACCCCCTTTCACTGGGAAGGTGGGCGTTAGAGGTGGAGCTCTGGATAGGACATGTAGACTCAGCTCTGGAGTCTATTAGATGTCCAGCTGACAGGTAGATTGAGTTTGTGCAGACTCTGTTTAGAGATTTGGCACAACACTGGTGGAGGTTTGTACGAGTACAGGTTACCAGTTATGAGCAGATGATGACTATGATCGAGAGCGTTTCTGCCCTGCCTCGCTGAGGAGGGGAGAAACTGCGAGACTTTGTTGAGGCTGGGTTCGAGGATGTACCGGTCTTAGAGGCCATCAGGAGATTTCAGAAGGAGCTGGCATTGCTAGGTCCAGCTGCACCTTCTGCAGATCAGCATGTGTATTTGTTTTTCCCGACGACTGAGGGATACTACCCGCTACTTATATGGCGGGTTTCCACTGTGAGTCTCTGATGGATTATCAGGACCGGCTTCTGATTATGAGAGAGAGAGGGCCAGCCAGAGGAGAGCTTCTCAGACCGGAGGGTTGAGAAGAGACAGCGGACTGGGCAGACCAGTGGGACTGGTGGAGCTGCTGGTTCGGCGAGGTCAGAGTCGCCAGAGTCATCCTTCATCTGCACCAGGTGCAGATAAGGGAGTACAGTGCTTCAAATGCAGTGTGAGTATGGGCATATGAGATCAGAGTGTACGAGGCAGCCGGTGACTTGCTTCACTTGTGGAAAGACCTGGTCATAGAGCTACCTTCTGTAGACGGGGGGAGCTTCTTCACAACAGGATTCTTCTCCTGCTAGTGCAGCAGGGGGTGGACAGAGGCCCACCTCAGCAGCAGCAGATCAGGGACAACAGAGAGTCTCCAGATCGCCCTACGACTCAGGGATCTGCTCCTGGCCGAGTAGAGGCAGAGGTCGTGGTGGGAGCACCACTGATACCAGAGGCCCACAGGGTCAAGTTTTTGAGCTGAGGAGTGCAAAGGAGCTAGCTGCACTGACTGCTACAGGTACCATTCTGATTCATGGTTTACTTGTTAGAGTTTATTTGATACTGGCATTCTTTTATTTCTGATGCCTGTGTAGAGCGTCTGAGTCTAGATACGGTTGAGGGGATGCCCTTTATTATAGGGTTACCCGATGGTGGTAGGGTCAGAGGTACCCGTGAGATTCATGGCTTGTCCCATTTCTGTAGGGACTCGTGTTTTACTAGTTGACTTCTTTGTCATGCCGTTAGAGCATGAGGAAGTTATACTAGGTATGGATTGGATGGATAGACATTCTGCCGTTTTAGATGTAGGTAGGAGGACTGTTAGCCTCTCTACGAGTTAGGACAGATAGAGGTTTTCCGAGGTTGGACCTTGGAAAATCAGGTATGGTTATCAGTGCGATACGGGCAGCTAGGCTTATTGCACAGGGTGTGAGGCCTTCTGGTGTTATGCCATGAAGGAGGGGAGAGTCCAGCATTAGAGGATATCCCTGTGGTTTGTGAGTTTACTGATGTGTTTTGAGCCGTCCAGTTTGCCGCCTCAGAGGAGTGTGGATTTTGGCATTGAGTTAGAGCCTGGTACGAGACCGATCTCGAAGGCCCCATACCGGATGGCGCTTGTTGAGATGCTGGAGCTGAAGAAGCAACTCGAGGAGTTGGCTGAGAAGGGCTTCATTCGCCCTAATGTATCCCATGGGGAGCACCTGTCCTCTTCGTACGGAAGAAGGACGGATCACTGAGATTATGCATTGATTACAAAGAGCTGAACAAGGTGACCATCAAGAACAAGTATCCATTGCCGCGTATTGATGACTTGTTAGATCAGCTTCAGGGCGACAGTGTTCTCTAGGATTGATCTGCGTTCCGGGTATCACCAGCTGAGGGTGAGAGAGCAGGATGTGCACAGACAGCATTCAGGACCAGATATGGACACTACGAGTTTGTAGTGATGCCATTTGGGCTTACGAATGCCCCAACAGTTTTTATGGAGTTGATGAACAATATCTTCATCGACTTCCTGGATCAGTTTGTGGTGGTTTCATTGATGACATTCTGGTATACTCTCGCAGTGGAGAGGAGCATGCAGGACATCTGAGGACTGTATTGCAGGTTTTACGGGATAGAGAACTTTATGCTAAGTTCTCTAAGTGCGAGTTCTGGATGCAGAGGTAGCATTCCTGGGTCACATTGTATCCGCCGAGGGGATCAAGGTTGATCCGGCGAAGATAGAGGCAGTAAGCATGACTACACACCGACGAACGTCAAGGAAGTACGTAGCTTCCTTGGCCTAGCCGGTTATTACAGACGCTTTGTGGAGGGATTTTCTGTGATTGCCCGTCCACTGACAAGTTTGTTGAGGAAGACTACCAGATTTGTGTGGTCTGATCAGTGTATGCAGAGTTTTGAGGAGCTGAAGAGACGTCTGACTTCTGCTCCTATTTTGGCACAGCCAGAGGGTACAGAGGATTTTGTGGTATACAGTGATGCATCCAAGCTAGGCTTGGGATGTGTGTTGATGCAGCGGGCAGAGTGATTGCATATGCGTCTAGTCGACAGCTGAAGACGTATGAGGAGAACTACCCGACTCATGATCTGGAGTTGGCAGCGGTAGTTCATGCACTGAAGATCTGGAGACATTACCTGTATGGTGTTACATGTCAGATCTTCACAGACCATCAGAGTCTGAAGTATATTTTCACGCAGCGGGAATTGAATAACCGCCAGCGTAGGTGGCTTGAGCTGATCAAGGATTTTGATCTGGAGATTCTGTATCATCGGGAAGGCGAACGTTGTCGCCGACGCCTGAGAAGGAAGACGCCTCGAGAGAGGGCGATTGCGAGGCTGACAGTTCAACATCAGTTGCAGAGGGATCTGATCTGGTTAGAGTTGGACATCCAGTTTCCTGATGAGGATGCCAGCTGCGTACTTTAGAGGTTCTTCCTGATCTGTTGGGTGAGATCCAACAGAAGCAGGAGACCTGCCCGACACTGACGAGGATACGAGATAGGATGTCTCGGGATGAGGCACCACAGTTCCTGCTAGGAGCAGATGGAGTTTTGAGACGCCGCGGTCGCGTTTGTGTACCTGCTGATACAGATGAGACAGAGGATTTACAGGAGGCTCACTGTACACCTTACTCTGTACATCCAGGTACGAGTAAGATGTATCAGGACTTGAGACGTTTTATTGGTGGGGAGGGCTGAAGCCCGATGTGGCCAGATTTGTGGGCACAGTGTGCGACCTGCCAGCAGGTCAAGATAGAGCATTGTAGACCTGGAGGTGAGCTCCATCCACTTCCTGTTCCACAGAGGAAGTGGGAGGACGTCACCATGGACTTTGTGACTGGACTGAGGCTGAGCCGGAGTTTTAATGCTATCTGGGTCATATTGGACAGATTGACGAAGACGGCACGTTTCATTCCCATTAGGAGACGTGGCCGGTGAGCAGATTAGCTGAGGAGTACACTAGGCAGATAGTGAGACTCATGGTGTACCGAGGACGATCGTCTCTGACAAAGATGGACGATTTACCTCGAGGTTCTGGCAGAGATTCAGACTGCCCTGGGACGAGTTTGCACTTCACTACTGCGTTCCATCCTCAGACAGATGGTCAGTCAGAGAGGACCATTCAGACCCTGGAGGATATGCTGCGAGCTTGTGTGTTGGATTGGGGACAAGTGTGGACGGATCATCTCCCACTAGTTGAGTTCTCATACAACAACAGCTGCATGCATCTATTGGGATGGCCCCATATGAGGCATTGTATGGACAGAGATGTCGTACCCCATTATGTGGGATGAGCAGAGCAGTGTTAGTGGTTTGGCACTTGATCAGATTCAGGATGATATGGCTCGAGTACACTGATTAGAGAGCGGATGCTGACTGCGTAGAGCCGTCAAAAAGTCTTATAGGAGGCGTAGACCTCTAGAGTTCAGAGTTGGAGCTCATGTGTGCTGAGAGTGTCCCCGACACGAGGTGTTAGGCGTTTTGGCATTAAGGGGAAGTTGAGCCCCGATATGTCGGACCGTTCGAGATTCTGGATCGGGTTGGGAGTGCAGCTTACAGATTAGCCTTGCCTCCGAGATTAGAGGGTGTTCACCCTGTGTTTCACGTGTCTCAGATGAGGGAGTATATACTAGATCCGAGACACATCGTGAGTTATGATGATTTGGTGGTTGAGCCGGACCACACTTTTGTTGAGCATCCGATTGCAGTCCTAGAACGAGGTATGAGACGCCTGCGTTCAAAGGACATATACCTATGCTGAGGATACAGTGGTCGAGACGAGGACCTGATGAGGCTACATGGGAGACTGAGGATAGTATCAGAGGAACTATCCAGAGTTCTATGCCGAGATAGATATACCTGTAGGATCTACGAGTAGATCTTAGTACTATCTTGGTGAGTGTTTGCTTATGTGCTTATATGCCATGCTGTGTTTATTTTCGTACTAGCTTGATATGATGTGTGATCTTATTAGATCTTGTTGTGCTAGTGCGATCGTTTATAGCTGGAGATGGTCGTTCCTCCCTGCTTTTGTGATGCTGGTTGGCTAAAGATGGTTTTCCTCTATGCCTTGATAGTTTCTGTTGCTGGAGTCGATGTTTTCCTCCATGCTGTGTATGAGGTTAAAGAGAGATTTATACCTCGGCTTTTGAGTCCGAGAGGTTTGAGGATTTACAAGTTTCGGGACGAAACTTGTTTTTAGGGGGGTGAGGTGTAAGAGCCTTAGCCTTTGGAGCCACTTTTGCCCCTGCGTGTGAGGAGCCGCCCCTGCGGCTAGTACAGAGACCCGCCCCTGCGGCTCAGGGAACCGCCCCTGCGGTTTCGCGGCTGCAGCCGGTTTTTTGACTCATTTGACCCGTTTTACCTTTGCCTTACTTCTTTCTTTTCCTTGCTGAGCAAGGGTTTCTTCTTCACTTTCCAATCCAGCTTTCACGTCTCCTTGCTTCTCCTTCATCCTTCTTGATCTTGTTCTTAATCTCTCTTGAGTTTGGAAGAGTTTTGGTGTGGCTTTGTGTGTGGATGATGATGAGGATGTTGATGATGTTGTTGCTGAGCTTGAGAGCTAGTGGAGGTACTGTCTTGGATTAGTTTCGTGCTTAGGCCACAACTGTGGTAAGCTCCTTGCTTCTTCTTTCTTTCTTCTTCCTTGTTCTTCCTTCCTTAGCTTAGGATTAGATGATTGGATATAGTTGATGTTGGAATGTGTATGTATATGTATGTGTGTGAATCTGGAATGATGAAGACGTGATTTGATCACGAGAAGAGCCGAAGAGGAATCGCGGGTTCACGTTCTGCACAGACGCCGCCCCGCCTGGAAGCCGCCGCCCACGGAAGCCGTGCCGTAGCGCCCGCGCCGTGCCTGCGCCTGCTTGCATGCCTGCAGCCTTGTCACCGCGCTGCGGTTGCCTGCTCCGCCCTGCGTCTCTTGTGTCACGCAGTGGTCTTGTCCTGGTCTACCTAGTTAGATAATCCTTTCCTTTCCTAGTATGAGCGGTAGTAGCATGCTAGGTATGTGTTGAGGATAGTTGGTTGATGAGTATGTTTCGTATGCCTTGTTGCTAGGCAGTGTATCCTCCAGAGTGGAGTGGACCGTGTTTGAGGATTGATCGAGTTGAGACGACTTTGAGTTGAGGTAAGTCCGTGGGACTTACTTAGTTCCCATCTCTATATTGGATGTGTGCATGAGTGGTGTGTGTGGTATATGCTTGATAGCATGCGTTATGATGGTCACCGACCTATGGTATATTGCTTGCCCATGTAGGGCCGTGATAAACTTGCCCTTTCATCCCGCCGGGAGTCTGGGAGGTTCTTTGTAGGCAGGCCAGACCTGGTAAACGGTTCGGGCACTCCCCATTCCCTTAGGGTACACGGGGAGGTGTTCCAGGCACCATTCCAGCTGGCTATTGGACCCAGAGGCGAGGATTATATATTCCTCGTGTTACATATGTTTATATGGATATATATACGAGTTGATTGCTGGACTTTATAAAGATAATGAACCGGGTAAATGTGTGATATCATGTTGACGTGTTTCGTTATTATTGATGTGTGTTTTGTGCTCTGCATCTCTTATATATGTGTATGGTTAGCTAACGGTTTTATACCGTGTTGTATATCCTTTGCAGGTTAGGAGAACTGCAGAGTGATCCAGAGGGGTGATCTGCTGAGAGCTCCGTACACTGGTCCGTCCTCGTGAGATGGGATCTTTTGACGTTTATGGTTATGTTTTTGTACTCAGCAGTGCTTGTATAAACCTTTTGATATTTATATATATTAGTTTCATGTTTTGTTTTAATCTATCTGTGTTTTGTTGTAAGATTAGTGAAATTGTTGTCAGGCTAGGGTCAGGATCCATTGTGAGATCCTAGCCGATAGCACCTCGAGTCCTACGGATAGTGGGTGTTACATTTATCAATGATCAAATTTCTCTATAAAATATATTAACGACCAAATTTCTTATAAAATATATTAATGATCAATTACTTTCAACGTTTATTTTTGGGATAACACAAAAATAAGAAATTTATTTTCCTAATTTGTATCTTATTTAATGAATAAATAATGAAAAGTGAACAATCATGTGATTCTCACCTTGTGAAGCTTATTATGTACCTTCCATCATGAACGTACAAATTTTAAATCCAACGGATCTTAAGAGTTCCTATTTCCTACTCTAAGGGTTGTTCCTACCGGATCCTGACCTTATTATATATATATATATATATATATATATATATTATATATATATATATATATATATATATATATATATATATATATATATATATGGTCAGGAACCGGTAGGAACATCCCTTAGAGTAGGGAGTATTTACATCCGTTAGATAATACAATGAACGTTTGTGATTGAAGTAACACAATAAGCTATTATAGGGGTGTTTTATTGGATTATTCATAGGTTATTAATAAGCCTATAATAGATTTGTCTTTATGAAAAGATTATATGTTATTTTGGGGCTGAATAATCTTTACATCGGAATAAACTAATGGTCGACGATAATGTTCACAAGTTTAAAATTATAGGTCGTTAAATTGTATAGGTTATAATTATAGGTGTTAAATTTACTATGTTAAATTTATAGATCGTTAAAATACGTATTTTAAATTTATAGTCGTTAAATGTCTAGGTTATAATTATAGGTGGTTAAATTAAAATGTTAAAATTATAGGTCGTTAAAATACCTAATTTAAATTATAGGTCGTGAAACTGTATAGGTTATAATTATAGGTGGTTAATTTACTATGTTAAAATTATAGGTCGTTAAAATGCGTATTTTAAATTATCGGTCGTTAAAATACCTAGTTTAAAGTTATAGGTCGTTAAATTGTATCGGTTATAATTATAAGTGGTTAATTTATTATGTTAAAATTATAGATCGTTAAATACGTATTTTAAATTTTTATAGGTTTAATGTCTAGGTTATAATTATAAGTGATTAAATTACAATGTTAAAATTATAGGTCGTTAAACTACCTAGTTTAAAAATATATGTCATTAAATCTCTAGGCTTATAATTATAGGTGGTTAAATTACTATATTAAAATTATATGTCGTTAACATACATAGTTTAAAATTATAGGAAGTTAAATAGAAATTATTTTATTTTATTTTTTAACGGGGTTGCTATTCAGCCAGACACGGGAGAAACACACACGCATTGTATTGTGCCTTTGGGCTGTGCCCCGGATGCACATTGAGAATGTGCCTCGGAAGCATACTTCGATTGCCGCCCGGCCTTGTTCTTTCGAACGGGTCTCGCCCATCTCGCTTCTTCTTCGTACCTAGCCGGCAGCCGCCACCTCCCCATACATTTACGTAAATCTAAATCACTATTCACATCTCAATTCAAAAACACTCGTAAAATATGTCAACATTTTTCGAAGAGATCGAAGTTGAATCCGATGGTGAAAACGTTAACTTTCCGTTCGATGAAAAGAAGTATAGAGATCCAAATGAGCTTCTTACACATATGAAAGTAAGTATATTATTTTATTTAACGGAATTGTTTTTTCCCTTCTTTTTTTTATTTTATTTACTAGCTTTAGTCATGATAAACATGTTGTTAGAATATATAGAACCGAAATTTTAAAATTAATAATATACATTTCATTTTTATTAGTTTTAGGCATGTTAGAATAGAGAACTGAAATTTTAGATCCATACTTTATTTCGTTTTTAATAGGATCTTATTTCGTTTTTGTCAAAGTTTGAGCTTCATGGATATTTTTTGGATAGAGATAATTTAGTGGGTTGGACTCGATTTGTGGGGTACTACTAGATGAATATGGTGTTGACCATAAACAAATCATGGTTATATAGACGGGGGTTCTATATCTTTCATTTGGCATGCGATAGACATGGAGCACCTAGAAAAGAAAAAGATGTTGATCCCGATCACGTGTCAATTACTAGCCAGAAAAAGAACTCGAAGAAGTGTGTGCAAGTTTGAACTTGCGGTGATACAAGTTGAAGAACAAGAATGGATATTGAGGGTTATATGTGGAGTCCACAACCACTTAATTCCATCGATTTTTAAGGGGTCATGCATATGTTGGATGTTTGACTCCTATCCGATATTGAAAGGTGAAGCGTGAACTGGGGTCGGGGTTCAAACCGAGACATATATTGAAATTCGTGTAGTTAGACGACCCTGAAATTGTCACAATAGTGTGACAAGTTTAAATACCGGTTTGAAGATGAAGATGCAATAAGCTGAAGAAAGAGGGTTATTACAAAAAGCACTTCATACGTTGAAGGAACGCGGTACTATGTGAGTGCAAGGAGATGCACGGACTCTGATGAGGTGGCTGATTTTTTTTTATATCTCACATCCCGATTTTAGGCATTTTCACCAGATGTTCCCTTATGTAATTGTGATGGACTCGACGTATAAGACCAATGAGTAAGTATTTTTGTTCTAACATTGTTAGATAAACGTATATCTTATTGTACACACTTATACTTAATCCTTCTTTTGTACTATTTGTAGGTATAATATGCCGTTGTTGGGGATTGTCAGCATCACAAGCTCGAAGAAAAACTTCGCAATTGCTTTCGTATTCATGGAACAATAGAACAAAGATTGCTACGAGTGAGCTTTAAGGAGGCTTCATCATTTGTGTTACGGAAAAATACCGAAGGTGATTGCCACCGATAGAAAGTTGGGGTCTCATATGTGCCTTGGGTGAAGTCTCCTTGAGGTGCGTGTTCCATATAAAGAGGAACATTGGAAATAAAGCTGGTGTCGTTTTGCGTTGTAAGGAAGTACAAGTCGTCTTCACATCCCGGTGTCAGGCCTTGTTCGAGTTGAGATCGAGAGAAAACCACGAACGGCATTTGGCGGAAGTGAGGGTCCATTGGGCATCATATTTGAGGTCAATGAACTACCTCGAGACGATGTGACTCACCCCAACACAAGGAGGCAATCGTTCGAGCATGGTGTGCCTTATATCATCATTTCGGCACAAGGACGACACATGCGTAAAATTTTTTTTTAATCCGTTTGCTTCTCATTTTGTTCAAAGTTTGTTCATGAGGATAATTAATCTTTTTATTTTTTGTAGGTGTCAGTCCGCGCACAAGTTACTCGGTCAGAAACGGGAGGCAACACACACATGCATTGTGTGCCTCCCGGACACAGTCCAAGTGCGCATCCGGTGCGCACTATGACTGCGCCTATGGGGCGCATTGAGAATGTGTCCGGATGCACATTAAGACTATGCCTCGGAGGCATACTTCGACTGCGCCTCACAATCACAATCCGGTTACACTGTCACGATTGTAATATTCCGTTTAACCGGATAAAAGCACTGTATTTTAATGGTAATGGAATTAAAATATAATCTAAATAATTTTTTTATTAAAAAAAAGAATTTGGTGGCTTTAATTCTCAAAGCGACACGTAGACAAAACGAACGTGGACGCGACACCTAAGCTTCATTACATATGCTTTAGTATAATACTAGTTTGATTCTCGTACCTTGTACGTGTTGATCTAATATAAATAATTTATTTTATTTTCAAAAGTTTTTGAAATTAAAAATTTATATATTTTAATTTTATAAATATTCGGACATATGTAAAATGTAAACGTAATATCTAATTTAAATTTTTTAAAAAATTATTTTAATATTATTTTTTAAAAAGAAAATAATATCAAAATAAAATAAAATATAATTTAAATAAAACTTGTGTTCATTATTATGGAAGTAAAACACTTCTTAAATAAAATTTTGTTGGATTAAAAAAGTTGTATTCAATTTAAATAGTAATTGTTTTATTTTATTTTAATGATAATAAAAATAAAATATATCTAAATGTAATTTTTTAAATATTTATCAATAATAAAATTTAGTGACTTTAATTCTCAGCGCGACATGTAAGTGAGACGAAAGCACGAGCGACACTACCTAAGTTTTATTATCTCTTCTATAGCATGTAGATATAGGTTATAGATTTAAGATTATTAAGAGAGATTGTGTTTTTGATATCCATAGCACGAAACAAGCCCGTCGATAAATACGATGAATATTGTCCGGTGGGGAATATGAAAACCCCCTCATTAAATGTGTATAGTAGGAGTTGCACCGCGTGGGTTCGCCGCCCAAAACCATGCAGTCCCCCCCCCCCCCCGCGTTCCCCGTTGTGTTTCTTGACTCGATCACTTCCTCCATATTTGCCTATGTCCATCCCATCTATTATTGATGAGGGTAGCCTGGACCGGTCAATTACATGCAACTCATTCTCAACCACTTCACAAAATTTCTATTTATAGCTTATTATTTTTTCAATATTTTATATGCAATCCATACTGACAAGCCATGCCTACTAATTGATAAATTATTACACATATGAAAGCTGTATACAACATATTGGTATTCAATTCCATCTCCTCCTTTTTTTTCTTTTTTCTTTTTTTTTAATTTTTAATTTTTAATTTTATGTAGTATTAATATACCAAGTGTAAATTTGAAAATTTTGAGTTTATTAGAGTTAGAGCTTGCAGGTAGCGAAAACTTATTGGTAGCTGAACGAACAAAGTTAAATTTTGTGTGAATGTTTGAGAGAATAATGCTTATTAGCTAATCTATGTGTAAAGTTATTTAAAAGAGCTTATTTTTTTTAATATTAATTTTTATAGAATCATATTTATAATATATTATTTAGCAATAAGTTTTTTCTATGTAGCTTATGAAAGGAAAATAATATAAGGTTTAGCGGTATAGGATTATATTTATAATATATAATTTAGTAAGCTATCATAAATTCTCTCTACGAAACTTATAAAAACAAAAAAAAAGTATAAGCTATCATAACCATATTTATGCTCTCAAACGTCCGCTTGTTATTTATTTATTTTATAAGCTTGATAAACTACATAAAAACATGTCTTTCAAATGCACTCTAAACATATCTAATGTATTGCTTTTTTTTTTAATTAAAATACAAACGTCATATTTTAAGGTAAATATGCTTAGAAAATTTTATTTACAATAATGTGGCAACAGATGTACAGTTTTATTATATTACAATATGTGTTTCTTTTTATGATTATAAAAAACAATTGGTTCATCGTTATAACTTTCAATAGCTATATAATTTATATTTTAAAAATAAGATTTCAAGTTTTAATACTTCAGTTATTTTATTTAGAGTAATGATTCAGTATTTTTAACTAACATTTCATTCTTTATAGAACCCAAATTTGTTTTTTCATGTCCTTCAAATGTTCCGTTAATTCAAATTATATTATACTAATAATTTATACATTTTTATAATTATTTTTTTTATAAGTTCAACATGATGAATGAATTAATAACGTAAAATGTTTGAACTAATTGAACACTCTATTTAAACTAATTGTATAAAAAAATTTCATTTTCTTCTTCTTCTTTTTCTAACAAGTAAATTTTATTTCAAGATAATGCATTAACTAACGATAGATAGTAGGTATACAAATTTTGAACGAAAAAATCAAAATTACAAACTAAGATAATAACTGCTATAATTTTTTCTCATAAAAATTACAAAATGTTATTACTTTCGCTCATTCTAAAAGTAGTTATTAAAATGGGAAAAATTATTTCGTATCTTCTAAAAAACGCAAAATTTAAATAAAACTCTCACAAATCATTAAATAACATGGATTACTATAAACTTTTAAATTAATTCATTAACGATCAATATTACTATATAAATTTGCACCAAACCACCACTCACTGTCTGAACTAGCCCAAATCTCAAATATAAATATTTTGAGAGTACTAGAAAAAAAAAGGTAAAAAAAAACTTAGATAAGTGCATGATGTGTCATATTCTTCGCCTTCCATTATCAAAAGATGAGAAGAGACATCCTCAACCAACATACATTATTTTCAAACAATGTGACCTAAACTCGAAAGCTCAAGTCAATTCTCTTATAAATAAAATTTACGATAAAATTGAATTTTAAGGTTTATACATCGATCACCTCGGTCGCTTGAGTTAATTGCTAGTTTTTTTTTCCTAAAAACTAACCAACATATTAATTGGTCGGTTGTCGTCAACCTAAGACATTGTGGTTCACCACAACTCAACGCGCACCACCTTACAAAAGAGACACGATTGATCCGAGGAGTGTTGAATGATATTGATCAAAACTATGGTTTATAAAAAGAAAAAAAAGAATCTTATATATATATATATATAGGAGTAGCACTCCTTTGTAACGTGTCACGCAGAAAAATACTCACTGCCACGTGTCATTTTAACATTTAACCACAACACACCAAAATATTAATTAAGTTTATTCATTACAAAATTATTTAATGAAATATTAAAATCAAATCTTAATTAAATTCATCTCTTCCAAATTAGAATCACATCCATAACAAATTTTAGCAGTACAAAAAAAGAAAAGAATTAATCAAATCCACTTTTAACAATTAAATGTTACGGTTTTCATCCCTTCCAATCACCTTTTTTGTTACTTGAAATTGTATTATTTTCTTAAATTAATTTATATATAACAATTAATTTAACACCATATGCTACAAATGTACTATTTCTATTAATATATGAATCGGTATAATAAGGGGAGAAAAATTAAAATATAAATTATTATATGATTAGATATTTTATTAATGTATTATATAATATTATAGATAAAGTGTACAAATATTTATTGCTTATTATCTACTCTATCTAATGATAAAAAATTAATTTATATATAATTTCTTAAAAGAATATAATAACAAATAATATTTTTATCAAAATCCTGTGAAAGGCACGGGTAATACACTAATAATATTATTTTAAAACAATAATTAGACGTGGTTCAACGGCGAATCATCGGCTTGAAAATGGTTTGTTTTTTTTAGCCAGCCATAAAAGGAAACCCTTTGCCCACAAACCCCATTTTAGCCATCTATCTAGAATATGTGCAGCTATTTAACTATTTATACTAGGCATTAAACCAGGGTAAATTTAATGCCTAATTTATTACATATTAAACATAGGTAATTAAACTAGGATACTTTTTTTTTTTTTAACAAACAGTTTGTTATATCACGTGCTAGTCACTATGAAATTTATCAAATTAATGAGAAAAAAAAATAAAAAATAGACTTTGAGCACACAAGTTATATATAATAACTTATTGTATCTTATATACTTTCTTTTCATTAGATAAGGTATGTGGAAAAAGTGTACGAGGATCTCAGTCTATCTATATATAGTATACTAAAGCAGAAGTAATAAAGTTCAGGTATTGCGCTCACGTTTATTTTATCTACGTGTCGCGCTAAGAATTAAAGCCACTAATTTTTTTTTTAAAAATAAAACAGTTTCTTTTAAATTAGATTGTATTAATTCCGTTGTAACTACAACTTTATTTAAATTAGATATTACGTCTACTTTATATATATGCCGAATCTTTATAAAATCAAAATACACAAACTTTAGTTCCTTTTTTTTAAAACCACAGGATTCCTTTCTTTTTAATAAAAATTTAAAAAAATTCTTTTTTTTAAAAAAATATTTATATTAGATCAACTGGTATAAAGTACGAAATTTAATAATAACTTATTAGATGGTATATTAAAAATATAAAAACTATAAAATTGTATTCAATAAAAAGTTAATATTTAATGTGATTTACCTACGTCAGTTTCTGTAAGAGCCCTTTTCTTTCGGACCGAGATCGGACTATAGCCAAGATTGGCTTTTGGCCGAGATTGGCCTTTCCGCACCCGCGGGCTTGACCGCCGCCCCTGCGAATTCCCGCTCCCGCGGCTCTGTGATCCACTCCTGTGGTTTACGGCGGCTGCAGCCGGTTTTGTTGACTTCCTTGACCGTGCTTTACCTTCCTCTTCCTTTTTTCTTACCTTGTTGAGCAAGGGTTTCATTTTACTCTTATCCACTACAGTCCTTCCTACGTCTTCCTTGCTTCTTCATCTCTTCCTTTGGATCTTGCTTGAGATTTTTGGAGTTTGATAAGGTTTTGGGTGTGGTTTTGTG
The DNA here is from genome assembly GCA_002319775.1 of Fagopyrum tataricum. Lineage (NCBI taxonomy): Eukaryota > Viridiplantae > Streptophyta > Magnoliopsida > Caryophyllales > Polygonaceae > Fagopyrum > Fagopyrum tataricum. Next base: position 37,771,928 of record CM008283.1, on the reverse strand, counting down.
TTGCTGAAGGTTGAGTGCATGTTTGATGAGCCCTGCAGAGGTCAGCTAAGAGTTAGTTTTGTTCTTCCTTGGTTGACCACAACTGTGGAGGTGAGCTTCTTGCTTCTCCTTCCTTCCTTTCTTTCTTGTTCTTCCTTCTTAGCTTAGGAGTAGATGAATTGTTCATAGGGTGACGTTTGATGGTGTATGTTGATGCATGTGTGTGACTATAGAAGAGAGTAGACGTGAATTGATCACGTGAAGAGCTAAAGAGAAGCCGCGAAGTGTCATTTTGCATTGTCGCCGCCCCGCGCGGCCAGAAGTTACCGCCCCTGCGGAAGACATGCCCGCAACGCCTGCGCCGTGCCAGCGCCGTGCCTGCGTTGCCAGCGATCTTTGTCACCGCCCCCGCGGCTGAGAGTCGCCGCGCCTGCGGTTGCCTGCTTTCCGCCCCTGCGTCCTTAGATCACGCAGGTGCGTCTTGTCTCGGGGCTACCTATAGTTAGTAGTTCCTTTCCTTTCTAATATGAGGGAACTAGTATCATGCTAGGTATCGGTTTATGATGCGTATGATATAGATATGCCGGTTACGGCCTTGAGGTTACGAGTTGGATATGATCCCTTATGGATCCCTTGGGTCTAGGTGTGACCCTTTGTGTGATAGGATTGTGATATATATATATGTGTGTCTTGTATAGGCTGTGTTGTCCTCCAGTTTGGAATGGACGTTCTGAGAGTGGATCAGACTTGAGTTACTTCTGAGATCGAGGTAAGTCCATAGGACTTACTTAGCTACTATCCTTTTATTGGATGTATGCTTGAGTGTGTGTGTTATGTGCTTTATAGCATGTGTTATTATTGGGTCACCGACCTATGTTATATTGACCGCCCATTGTAGTGGTTGTGATAACCTTTCCCTTTCATCCCGTAGTGGAGTCTGGGAGGTTCTCTGTAGTCAGGCCAGATCTGGTATAAAGGAAGGCCCTCACCATTCTCACAGGTACACGGGAGGTGTGCTGATACTACCCCAGCTGGTTAGAGTACTCAGAGGCGGGGATTATATTCCTCGTGTCACCTATCTTCATATATATCTATTTATACGATTGAATGATTCAACTTATTAAAGATAATAAACCGGGGTAAATGTTTGATATCATGCTGAAGTGTTTATCATTTCTGAGGTGTGTTTGTGCTTTAGCATCTTCTTATATATGTGTATAGTTAGCTAACGGTTTTCATACCGTGTTGTAGATCCCTCGCAGGTTAGGGAGAGTGCGGAGTGATCCGGAGGGGTGATCTGCTGAGGGTTCCGTACACGGGGCTTATTCGTGGTTTTTTGAGATTATCCATATTGTACGAAGTTCTGTTTTGATTGTACCAGCAGTATTGTATAAACCTTTTGATATTTATATATCAGTTTTTATGTTTTGTTTTAATCTGTTGGTGCCTTGTTGTAAGATTCAGTGAGGTTGTTGTCAGGCTAGGGTCAGGATCCATTGAGAGATCCTAGCGAGTAGCACTCCTAGCCTACGGATTTGGGGTGTTACAGTTTCGACAAACTTCATGCTTTCAAAAAACTCATCAAACTTACTTAAAAAATTAAAAAAAAATTCATGCTTTCCAGTCCGGTCCTGTCCAATCCATGATATTACGGTCCGCCGCTTTGGACCATAATGTCCGGTTGGGTCCACTTCTTAACCGTAATGTTCCGGTCGGCCGCTTATGGACCGTAATGTTCGGTCCCGTCCAAATCGGACCGGATTTATTCCATATAAAAAAAATATTTTTTTTAAAAAAAAATCGCGTCGGTACATGGATTGTTTCATACAAAAATAAAATGGTCCGGTTCGATCCGCCGGTCCCGTTTTACGGTTAGCTTACATTGTGAAGTAATAATGAATGAAAGCCGTTTTGCTTTCAACGTGTTACATATTCTCTAAAACTAAAAGCTGGTATATTATCTAACGGTAGCATTATATTAAGTAATTAACTAAGTTTAGTTTTTTATGAACACAAGCTAGTTCTCTAAAACGTAGGAGTGCTTTGGGTGACCAAATCATAAGGATCATACGACGGGTTTTCTCTTAAATTTATTCTTGTCTAGTATTTGGATTTTGGACCAGTTCATAACATAAAAAACCAAACACCCTTTGTTCTTCATATTGTACGTGGAGTTTTTCGTTCTAGCGCGCACTTATGTTGGTAGCTTGCTAATTATGTGTGTGGGGGCTGCTCGATGTAACCGAACCCAAAATTGAACTGTTAAACCAACCTGCAACCTGTGGTCCTTGCCATTTCAAGTTGTCAACCAACGGTAAATAGTTACACAAGTACACGTCCTGTGAGCCTACCTATACAAGCTAATCACGAGGTTTCATCCTACCAAATGATAATAACAAGAATAACACCTAAAACTTATACACTAAATTCATATACTATGTGTAATCGATGTGAAGAATCGCTAACATCTCAACCAGATAGAATGTAGTTTGGATCCGATGAAGGTGATATCAAATTCTACCTCTCAAGCTAATAAAACCATAAAAGAATGTATTGGCATTTTGAGGGATTTTTACAAACTACCCTAACTACTTCCTGGGAAGCTTAGTTGTAGATGCTGATGGAACTTAATGGCCTCTAACTGTTACCCTTATAGCATTTATTAAGCCAACTTATATATAAATAGAGGTGAAGATTGGGCACAAAGGAGGACACCACAAAAGTCTTAGCATCTCGAGGAAACAAAACATAGAATTGTGTTTTATATTTTTTAAAACAAAAAAGAAAGAAAAAAAAAATCTCCAAGCTAACAGGAAAGAGGAACCAAACCCCTTTCTATTTAGTATTTACATTGTTGAAGGCTTACAGTTGTAGATCAAGAGAGAGAAGATGGGTGCAGCTCTATCTGAGTGGCCATGGCAGAATATGGGCGCCCATAAGGTAAGTAAATTAGTTGTGATGAAATTACAATTACCAAACTAAGTTGTCATAAATCATATCAAGATGAAAGCTTTCTTTGTTGTGTAATTGGTGCAGTACTTGCTGTATGGGCGTTAATTGGACAAGTGGTAAGAGTGTGGAAAAATGAAGAGAGTGTGATAACAAGCTGGTGCTTCCACATACTCTTACTGTGTGCCCTCAGAGGCGTCGTTCATCAGATGTGGACTACCTACTCCAACATGTATTTCCTCACCAGCAAACGCAGAATCGTACAGCAAGGCTTGGATTTCAAACAAGTCGATCAAGAATGGGACTGGTAACTAAATTACCTTTTTACATATACACATACACATTTGTAAATAAAATTTTGTTTTTGGACATGAATATATTGCTTTATTTTAATTTACAGGGATAATTTTCTCATCTTACAAGCTTTTGTAAGTGCCTTAGCCTGCTACGCGTTCCATCTTTGAGCAGCGTCCCCATTTGGGACGGAAAGGGGATAATCACTGCTTTGATACTCCATGTGTTGTTCTCGGAGCCTTTGTATTATGTTTTCCACAGACTATTTCACGGAGAATTCCTCTTTTCCGCATACCATTCTCTTCATCATTCTTCTCCTGTTCCCAGCCTTTTACAGGTTAGTTAGTTAGTTAGAGGATCAATATATTTTGAAAATTACCGTGTGATTATTATTAAATATATGATTAACTTGGTTCTTGTTGTTTGAATTTGGGATGGATGTGGCAGCTGAGCATGCTACATTTCTGGAGCATCTGCTGATGATTCCTGTTATCGGAGTGCCGGTTTTGGCAGGTTGTCTGGTTGGGCATGGATCTCTGAGTTTGATATATGGTTACTTACTCGGATTTGATTTCTTGAGATGCTTGGACACTGCAATGCTGAGGTCCTCCCTACCAGATCTTCGAAGCACTCCCGCCTCTTAGATACCTTCTTTACACCCCTACGTACGTAACTAACTTAACTGATTCTTCTTCTCAATCTGTAACAACTAACTAACTAACAAGTAGTGTATGTAGTTGGGATCTTGATTTTGTTATGATACTTTTGATCAGATACCACGCCATACATCACACTGAAAAGGACTCCAATTTCTGCTCTTCATGCCTATTTGACGCCCTTGGCAACACTCTTAACCGCGACTCATGGGTTCAGCACAAGCAGTTGTGTATCAAGGCAGCCGGTACTCCATCTACCTAATAATATAATTAACCTCTTCAATCTTTTTGCGTCTTTTGTTTTTGCATCGATCACAATTTGAATTAATTAAGAAGCATGTTTGAACATGTAGAAAATTATACAAGGGTCCCGGACTTTGTGTTCCTTGCCCACGTAGTGGACTTGTCGGCAGCAGTGCATGTCCAGTTCGTCTTCCGATCATTCGCTTCAACTCCTTTTCGTATGAGGCTCTTCTTGCTGCCATGTTGCCAGTCGCCTTCGTCTCTATGTTAGCGATGTGGGTATGGGCCAAGATCTTCACTGCTGCTTTCTACAACCTCAGAAATAAGCTACACGCCACATGGGTTGTTCCTAGATTCGGGTTTCAGTATTTCTTGCCCTTTGCAAAGAGGGCATTAACAAGCAGATAGAACATGCCATTCTTAAAGCGATAGATTAGGGTTAAGGTCCTCAGCCTTGCAGCCCTTAATAAGGTACGTTCGTGGCGTGCAACTCTTGTTGAATTTCTGATATGATTGAGGAGAAATTAAGATTTCTAAGTTTAAGAGTTGTGTACAGAATGAAGCTCTAAACGGCGGTGGAGTGCTCTTTGTAAACAAACACAAGAACCTGAGAGTACGCGTCGTTCACGGAAACACCTTAACGGCAGCAGTAAATCCTTCACGAGCTCCCAAAAGACGTCAAGGAGGTTTTCCTGACAGGAGCCACCTCCAAGCTCGGAAGAGCAATCGCACTCTACCTCTGTAAACGGAATGTCAGGGTCTTGGTGAGTAAATATTATTCATCATTCAATAATTCAATTCAATTCAATGATCTCATCTACCAATTTGAGTACTAATTAACGAAAGTACTCGCAGATGTTGACTCTGTCCACAGACAGATTCCTGAAGATCCAAAAGGAAGCCCCCGCAGAATGCGAAAAGTACCCTAGTCCAAGTTACAAAGTATCAAGCAGCCAAGAACTGCAAGACGTGGATCGTCGGAAAGTGGATCACCCCGAGGGAACAGAACCAGGCACCAACAGGGACTCACTTCCACCAGTTTGTGGTTCCTCCGATCTTGCACTTCCGCAGGGACTGCACCTACGGAGATCTTGCTGCCATGAGGCTGCCTGACGACGTTCAAGGCCTGTCCGTATGCGAGGTAACCATCCATCCAACCATCCATCCATTTCCGAAACAACCCTAGCCTTCATCTATATATATATTTTGACACTCATTTTCATTTATGTTTCCATTTGGATCAACAAACAGTATACTATGGACAGGGGGAGTAGTCCACGCCTGCCATGCCGGTGGAGTCGTTCACTTCCTAGAAGGATGGACTCATCACGAAGTCGGTGCAATCGATGTTGACCGCATCGATGTCGTGTGGCAGGCTGCTCTCAAACACGGCCTTAAACCAGTCTCCGCTACTTAGCCATATCCAGCAATACGTTGATGCTATTTACTGATTATATATATTTGAAAAGAAGGGATCGCCAGAATGGTAAATCCAAAAGAATGATCATCGATGTGCCTAAGCTAATTCTTCATTGTCATAGATAACGATATATGTAAGAAGCCACGTTATGGTTACAGATTAGACTGCGTTTGTACTTAGGTAAGGATTAAGATTGTTATGGCCCGACCATGTTTTTAGCCGTTTTTTAAATATATTACTATTAATTCCGCATCGATTTATCACTCGCTCTCTCACTCAATCACCATTTTATCTATTTGTCACCTTCTTTAGACGACTTGACTGTTGTGGAAACTGATAATGAGAAAAACTTGTTTTATTGACTTGAGAATATTTATATACAAGTGAATGGCTAAATAAAACAATAAACTAATCAAAATAAGATAACAAATCTAATAGAAGATTAAATATCTAACACTCTCCCTCAAGTTAGAGATATGGAAGAAATAAGTTCAAGCTTGGACTAGTAGGAACAAAAATCGAGTCAGTCCAAGGTTCTTGGTCATGGTATAACCTAACTAAAGAGTGCCTAGGACGTGATACGTATTGATCATGTATTTTTTGGATTTGCTCCCTGACAATATGAAAATCAATCTCGATATGTTTGGTACGTTCACAAAAAACTGGATTATTAGCAACATGAATGACAAATTGATTATCACAATAGAGATGCATATGAGGCTAATATGTAATGCCGTGGGAGTGAAGAAGAGACTTGAGCCAAAGAAGCTCACATGTAATGCTTTCCATTGCCCTATATTCAACCTAGACGGAGGATCTAGAGATAGTAGTCTACTTATTTGTTTTCCGATAGATAGGAGATGTTCTAAGGAGAATGAATAAGCCGGTAGTGGAGTGACGGGTGGTGGGACAAGCAACATAGTCAGAGCCGTAAAAGCCTCGAATGCATAGATCATTGGAGCGAGACAAAAATCCCTTGTGTTGGAACTGTTTTGAGGTAGCGAAGAACCTTTAGAGCAACATCTCAATGACCAAGACAGGGAGTAGCCTTAGACTATGATAGTATATGGACTAAATAACCAAGACAGGAGTAGCCTTAGACTATGATAGTATATGGACTAAATAAACCAGTAGTGGAGTGACGGGTGGTGGGACAAGCAACATAGTCAGAGCCGTAAAAGCCTCGAATGCATAGATCATTGGAACTGTTTTGAGGTAGCGAAGAAATCGGGTGTGTAAGAGATAGATAACTTAGAGGACCGATTAACCGTCTATATTTCTCTAGATCATGTAATAGGTCGGTTGATTGGGACTATAAGTCTGGTTATCAGGCATGGTGAATGTCATGGGTTTGCAATCTAGAATTCCAGCCTCCATGATGATGTTCGACATATATTTCTTGGTTAAGACATAAACCAAATGGAATGCTGACAATTTCAATCCCAAGAAAAAAACAAGTCAAGATCATTCATATGAAAGCATTAGTGAAAATAATCCTTGGACTTGGTAATAGTTGTAGGGTTGTTGTCATTAATGACAATATCGTCAACATAGATTATCATAGATTATAATATAAAAGATGGTACCTGACCTATCTTTTCTTATATGTATTAAATGAGAGCCTTTATTTGCCACGTGTCAGCACCAGATTTAACGCAACATAAAAAAAATATTTTTAAAAAGTTAATTGTTTTAAGTTATTAATAAATTATTATCAAAGCCCAATAAAATCTTTTTAAAAAATTATTTATCTAGATTATTAAAAAATGGGTTTACATGATCGGATTTTTTTATTAAAATTTTTTTTTTTTTATTATTATTTTATTATTATTATTATTTTAAGTTGTTAATATAAATTATTATCAAAGCCCAACAAAATCTGCTTTAAAAATTTATTTATCTAGATTATTAAAAAAGGGTGAGATTGAAAAGTATGTGTAGATTTTTTATCAAGGAAACAAAGTGTGTAGGCAAAACTTTATAGAAACACTAACTATGCACTTTCTATTTGTGAAGGACTTTCTATTTGTGAGGGATCCAACGTTACCCAACTCTGTTACCCAACGTTACCCAACTCTGTTACCCAACCTTGTTACCAACCTTGTTGCCCAACTTTGTTGCCAACTTTGTTACCCAACGTTATACTCTGTTACCCCACCCAAATTTTCACTTATGTTACCCAAATTTTCACTTATGTTACCCAACTTCATTGTTACCCGATTTTAATACCCAACGTTCTACATCCAAATTCACTTATGTTACCCAACTTCGTTGTTACCCGATTTTAATACCCAACGTTCTACATCCAAATTCACTTATGTTACCCAACTTCGTTGTTACAATTTTAATACCCAACGTTCTACATCCAATTCACTTATGTTACCCAACTTCGTTGTTTTTACCGATTATAATACTCATAGTTCTATATCCAACTTCACTTCGGTTACCCAACTTCGTTGTTACCCGAATTTAATATCCAACGTTCTATATCCAACTTCACTTCGGTTACCCAACTTTATTGTTACCCGATTTTAATACCCAACGTTCTATATTCAACTTCACTTACCCAACTTGTTACCCGATTTTAATACCCAACGTTATATATACAATATTAGTTACCCTTTTTAGACCTATATAAATATCACTTCTCTTACTAATGGCTGATATATATAATTATGTACAATCTATATATATAATTATGTACAATCTTTAAGGCTATTTCAGTACTTATTGTTGTGTATAAATATCCTTTAATTGCAGTCATTTGTTGTGTACTGTATTACGTACAATCTTTTTGAGGTTATTTCATCAGCTCAATTTTTAGTACTAAATTGCAAGAAAATAACAAGTATAATCATGTACATATAAAAAACCAAACAATAGTCACAAGTAGAGTGCAAATGGTAATGGTAGGTAAATTATCTTGTTTAAGAGCAAAGGTACAAGATCTAATGAACTCAAATGATTAGGAATGGATAGACATGCATCACTTATGCAGTTATGCCTCCTGTAGATCTTTTCAAGGAATGACCTCAAAATTGTCTGGACTCCTTCGTTGTGATGAGCATCACTAAAGTTGCACAGCTTCTAGTAAATCTCGTTCTCGTATTCATCAAACACAGCCTGTAATAGAGAAACCAATACGTGTCTCAAACTAAAGAAGCTAAAGTACACTGTCAAAACAAGGAGCAAACCTCAAGGTTGAGCTCTCTATAGACTCGTTTCACTCTTTCCACACATTTCGTGTCCTTTTTTCCATAGTTCTCCTGAAAGATTAACATACACTAATTAATTTTACATGAAAAGTTATTTTAAATGGCTGTCATAAGTTCAAAAGTGTTAAATATCTTCTCACATTTAACAACTTCTTCAGTTCTTCATCACATAGCTCAAGTGCTTTCACTATCAACCAAGAACACTTGAAGTCCTCAAAATCAGACCTGACCCAATCTGGACGATAAACTCTTGATCATAACTTCCTCTTTATGGATAAAAAACTACATAAAACTTACTGCAGTTTATAGTCTTATAGATCATCTTGCAGTATATATAACAGTTTCTAACTATGCCCTTAGATTATGTGTCTTGTTATGGAAATCCCATACATATAAACCGAGTCTTTACTATGCTTTTGAGGGCACTTAACCCAATATACCCTGACATCATAGGTTAGAAACCAGTTTACATAAACCTCCATAACTATCATCAACCTATTCATATTAATATTAAGATCCTAAGAATGTCATAATGTTTGATTCTTCAACAGGTTCCTCAAGGAATCACATCGTTTCATTTACTGAAATCGAAAAACTCCTGATAGATCGTTATGATGATTGTAAACTAAATGAGAGAAAATAGCATTTGACTAAGTACACAATATTTGTATAAGAGAAAAGAATTGAGAAATGCAATGCCATAACACATTTGATTACCTTAACTGCAATGATCGCAGGATTAAGAATGGGAAGCAGATTCCTATGATTGAATAAAGAGGACACACGGATCTCTTCCTTAACCGATTTCAACTGCTCGTTGTTTGAACGAACACTTTCTTCAATACATAGATTCCATCATCTAAATAACATCCCTGTCCAATTGACATCTCATAAACCTCACACATTTCACACCACACCAGAACAAACACAATTGACATTCTTACTGCAGTTTATAGACCAAGCCGAAAAGTTATGAACACATCGAGAAGCCCCACTGCGATGATGATCGAATAGAGGGTCCTCGGATAACTAGAGACACTCAAGTTATCTTTCATTTTATACAAATTCATGATCAAACAGTATCAAATTCCACTTTCTTGGGGACTAAACTAAGCAATGCCACCGACCCACTTCAACACATCAGACTATATAGAAGTATAATGCTTCAACTACAACCTAAAGGAGCCCAAATCAACTTGAAAAGGGTCTTCCCAACATCACAGAGCCATTTTCCAGTTCCCGCTCGTAAATCATAATCCTGCAAGTGTGTAGGAAAATTGTACAAACATAAAGGCCATAGCAACTGGAGTCAAATCTTCCAACAAACGAGTTACTTTACAAATGTCACAAATGGTGTTCGATAGCAGAAACTAGAGAAAAATCAAGAAACATTCAAGAATGACAGTACAGGTAAGGAAAAAAAACTGAAATCGTCAAATTTCCAGAACTGGAATTCAGTTTAACCGGTACTAGAATAATAAATACTAAAAACCTTGAACGAATACTAAAAATGTTTGCTCATATAAAGCACAAGTAAATCCAATTCCCTCTTCTAACCTAATCTCATCATCGATAATGCTATTGCTTACGCAAAACAAACACCTAGATTCTTTATTTTTAACCATCAAAATTTTTGAACGAATACTCAATACCAAATAAAAATTAATAGACCTGGTGCAACTGAATGGGCTGTGAATCAGACGTTTTTTCAATTTTCTGCTCCTCAAGGTATTAGAAATTGCAGACCTGTGAATCCGGCCGATTGGGCAGGCGAGGTCGAATCCACTGGAGAAGAACCTCCCTCGGCCATGGTGACAAGCGCGTAGGAAACGCCATCGGAGGAAGCCTGAGATTTGGCTTGGGAGAGAGCCGATCGGATGGAATCAATCAGGTTTGGATTGAGGCGGTGTTCGTCTACTTCACTGGCAAAATCGCCAAAATCGCCCTAACCATTGAGAGCCGAGAGAGAGAAAGAAGAGAGCGAAAAGAAATAAAAAAAATATAAAAAATCCTATTTATAGGTGCATAGTTAACACCTATATTAATTCAACCTGCTGCATACTAAGTAGACCTAATAAAAAATGCATTTATAGCTCATTTAACTCATTAAAAAATGGGTTTACATAATCGGAATTTATTTTATTATTAATTAATTAATATATCTTTATTATTATTATTATTAATTATATCTTATCTTATATATCTTATATCTTATATATTATGTTATTATATTATTATATGTATTAAAGGAGAGCCCTTCTTTGCCACGTGTCAGCAGATTGAACGCATCATAAGAAAAATATTTTAAAAATATCTCCTCTTAAGAAAATAAATTATTATTAATTAAAGTAAATTTGATTAAATTTAAAGTAATTTAAAATTAATTATTTTTTTTAAAGCAAATTATTTGTTTATATTATTCTTGCAAAAGAAATTATGTTAATTATGTCAATATTGCTTTTGACAAACAGGTTATAAGAATTCAAATTTCTCCCTCGAAAGAAATTACCGATGTGTGATTAAAGATTCAAACTTTTGTTATGTAGTTCATTTTGTATTTACAAATGAAATGTTCTCGACCATTTTTTTTTACCTTTTCAAGCACTCAATATTACATCCATTACACAAGATCAATTTATGTATTGGGACGAAAAAAAAACAATATATTATTATGTAGTTATGACATGCATTAAAAATTTTGATTTGAAGATATTTGGATAATTTTAAATTTAATTTAATTTTAATATTAAACGGTGATTTAAAATTCATTAAAATATTCAATCTCATCCTTTGAGAGAAGACGAAAATTGTGAAAAAGTTAAAACATTACCAACTAATAACTTTACTTAATAGCTAACCAAATTATTTATTTATCTTTTTAACTTTTTTTATATATTCAATCTGAAAACATTAATCGGTAAAATTAAGTATAGGCTTAAAATAAATATGTAGAATAGTTTGTTCACTATAAAATGTAGCACCTAATTTAAAATATTGCTTGATTTAAAAAAAATGTTTGTAAATTTTTTGTATAAGTTATTATTATAAGAAAGTAATAAATATACATTCAATTATTAAAAATTAAAGTTTTGTCTATTTTTTTTTACAAAACCCGTATTTAAGAAGAGTCAAGGTGAACTTGTGGAACCAATTTTTGATAGCCTAGTGGGTGTCTTAAAAGGGACTTCTTAAAGATTGCAACTTTAGAGGAGGTCTTAAATCCAAAAGAATGGATCTTGTAATTTCTTCATTTAAGCCACCACGAAGAAAGGCATTATGAATATTTATTTGATGAAGTTCTCAGTTGTGGATATAAGCCACCACAAAAGTAGTTTGACAGTGAACAATTTGGCCACAAGAGCAATGGTTTAAGTATAGTCAATGCGTTATTGTTGGTGATTTCTTAAAATAACGAGAAGAGATTTGTAACGCTCAATTTGACCGTCATATTTGATACGCAACACACATTTGGAACAATAACATTACGAATGTACTAATTTCAAGGCAACAATGCAAGAAGGAGAAAGGTGATCATCTGATAAATAATTAACTAAAGAATATGGTTTATCGATTTTGATGAAGATGAGGTGTTGATCGAAATGGGATTAGCCTTGCTCGCTTTTTGACAAACAAAAATCACGTAAAAGGTAGAGGGGCTGATTTGGTAAGAACTCCGGCGAGGAGCCGCGGGGGTTGGTTGATAGCGGTAGTCGGTTCCGGCGAAGTGGAGGCAGAGGTAAACAGGGTTTATAGTGGGTTTGCCGTTGGGTTTGGAAGGGTAGAGGCCACAATTGGGTTGTTGAAATTAGAGTTCATAGCATGGGAATGTTGAGTTAGAGGGTCCAATAGGTTAGTTTGTTGGATTGTGGAGGATTGGAGGGAGTAAGGATTGCAAGCGGAGAGTGAGAAGGAATAGGGGTCCATTGGGTTGGTTAGTGGGAAGGGGATAAAAATAGAGTGTGGGTTCCGTTAGGTAGTTGGTGTGGATAGGTGGTGTGGCGTTGTGTAACACCCCAAATTCGTAGGACTCGGGTGCTACTGGGCTAGGATCTCACAATGGATCCTGACCCTAGCCCGACAACAAGATCACTGGATCTTACAACAAGGCACAGATAGATTAAAACCAAAACATCAAACTGTCTATATACATATCAAAAGGTATACAGAAGTACCGCTGAGTACAAGCCAAAACATATATCTGTACATACAAAATGTCCCATAACCCTCGCATAAACCTAGTGTACGGAGCACTCAGCGAATCACCCCCTCTGAATCACTCTGCAGTTCTCCTAACCTGCAAAGCATCTACAACACGGTATAAAAACGTTAGCTGACCATTCATATATATAAGATAATGCATAAGCACAGACACAAGTAAGGGAAATCATAAACATATAATCATGCTGTCACACATTTACCCGGTTAATTATCTTTATAAAGTCCAACACTCAAATCATATAAATATATGTATATGAACATATGTGGCACGAGGTATATATATAATCCTCGCCTCTGAGTGCTATAGCCAGCTGGAGTGGATCCGGAACACCCTCCCGTATACCATAAAGGAGTGGGGAATGGTCATCCCGTATACCAGATCTGACCTGACTACAGAGAACCTCCCAGACTCCTCAGCGGGATGAAAGGGAAGGTTGTCACAGCCACTACAATGGGCGGTCACTAAATCATAGGTCGGTAATAAAAACAACATCGCATGCTATCAAGCATATAACACACACCACTCATGCATACATCCAATATAAGGATGATAGCTAAGTAAGTCCTATGGACTTACCTCAACCTCGAAATACTCTCAACCATGATCCACTCCAATTTGGAGGACAACACTACCTAATAACAAGGCATAAAGAGATATTACATCTCCTATCAATCAAAGGGGTCACATCTAGACCCAAGGGATCCATAAGGATCATATCCAACTTATAAACCTCGATAATCTATTAAACCTCAAAGCCATAACCGACATATATCGATATCATACTCATCATCATTCTATCCTCATACACATACCTAGCATGCTACTAACCCGCTCATACTAGGAAAGGAAAGGATCTACACTACTCTAGGTAGATCCTGTACAAGAGCACTGCGTGATAAGAGGGACGCAGGGGTGAAGCAAAGGCAAGCGCATGCGGCGCGACACTCTGGCGCAGGCGCGGTGACCGTGGCCGCAGGGGCGGCGGCTCTCTACGCAGGTGCGGTGACAAGGTCACGCAAGTGCGGCGGCTCTTTGGCGGGGGCGACGACAGTGCAGAACGTAATCCCCGACTTCTCTTCACACACTTCACACGATGATTTCAATTCTTCATTCATTTCACAACACCAAACATACATATATATACACATATGAACATCAAAACGTGCCTAGAACATCTAATCCTAAGCTAAGGGAAAGGAATTCAAGGAAGAAGGAATAAAGGAAGAAAGAAGAGAAGAAGAAGAACTTACCACTGTTGTGGCCTAAGCAAGGAAGTGATCCAAAACCAATACCTCAGCTGGCTCTCAAGCTCAGCAACAACATCCACACACCAACATCATCATCACCAAAAGTCTACACAACTTTCTTGGCAACTTAAGGAAATTCAAGAACAAGGTCCAAAGAAAAGAGAGAGAGAAGAAGCTCGTGAGATAGCTGGAATGATGATGAAACCCTTGATCACGAGCCACGAAGAAGCTTACGAAGGAAGAGAAGAAAGGTAAAGCACGTCCACTCGGTCAACAAAGCCGTTGCAGCCGACGAAAACCGCAGGGGCGGGCATCCTGAGCGCAGGGGCGGAAATACAGAGAACCCGCTGGGCGGCGCAATGCACCCGCAGGGGCGGCTAAGTCAACTCAGCTCCAAAAGACTAAGGCTCTTACACGTTGAAGGACTTCTTTTTAGCGGGGGGGGGGGGGGGGGGGGGGGGGTATTAGGGTTTGGATTAGGTAGTTCGTAGGTATTAGGGGTTTGAGGTTTGTGGGTTTGGGTCAATGATATTTATTTCGTCGTACAAACGGAAAAATGTGTTCATGGAATCTAGCACCACTTGTCATAAAAATTTGATTATTCATAACATCTAACATTTTCCAATCTTTTTAAGCAGGTGGATAACCTAAGAAGACACATTTCAACCTTAGGTTGGAACTTATTAGGACTACATGGAAGACAATGAGTATGCAAGGCATCTGAAAACCGAAGGCGTGTAATGGAGGGGTGGGGGTGGAGGATGAAGATGTTCATAAGGAGTTTTATTGTGAAGAACAGGAGTTGGACCCTATTGATAATGTAGTATGTTGTGAGGAGTTCTCCCCAAAAGGTTGTAAGTAATTTCCCCCCAAACCTTAATACTCTATAAACATTAAGAATATTACCGCCCCTAATTCTAGGCTTTGAGGTTTTTATGATCATCCAATGTCATTTTTTATAACGGAAAGCGGTTAGGTTAAACTATCTTCTAGAAGTAGTCAACCTAAAGCATGAGGACACGAAGTTCGGGATAATCAGAAAAATTGGTGTTGGGGGTCGAGATTTCCAGGTAGGTCAATCGGTCAGCAACACAATTGATTTTTCTGAAAACATGCTTGATTTGGATTTCGTCAAAAAAACAAAGATCTAGTTTGAAGTCGGAAATAATCATCTCGACATCCCACGGGTGCCTGATAACACATAGACTGTCACATTAGATTTCATATTTTTTTATCTGCAATTGAAGTTATTTTTCTTTGCATCAAGGCCAATAGCATTTTCATTATAATTTCGAATCAAAAAAACCAATGAATGTTACATCCGAATTCAGCTTTATATGGGTGTATTCAATTAAGATTTTACAGGAATTTTTTGTAGTTTAAAAGTCTATGGGTATTCAATATAGATTTTTAAAAGTCCATATAAGTCTTTTGGTATTCAATTAGGATTTTAAATTTTCCATAAAATTCATAGGGTATTTAAAAGTTTCTTGATTTAAAAAGAATCTATTGTTTCATTGATTTTGTAGGATTTTTTTATTACTTATAAACCCTATAGAAGTCTTCTCAGAATACATAAGATTTCCACGCCAAACTACAGCACTGAAGAACCCTAACGGCCAAATCAACGTTTTGAGCGTTTTCGAGGCTTGGACTTAGGGCTGTGAAAAATTGACCCGGACCGGAAAACCGGACGGTTTTTCCCGGTCCGGTCGCGGTCCCTGGTCTAGGATTTTAGGAAATTCCGGTCCCGGTCCAATTCCGGTTCGGTCCCGCCCGAACCGATAAACAGGGTCGGACCGGAATTTATTTTTTATATATATTTTCTTAATTTAAATTTATATATTTTAAAAAATCATATATATTTTGTATATATTTAATAAAAATATATACTTTTTGAATTTTTTTTGTTATTTACAAATATATATATATATATATATATATATATATATATATATATATATATATATATATATATATATATATATAATTAATTAATTTTATTTTATTCCGGTCCGGACTGGATGGACCGTTACGGTCCGGTCCCGGTCCGGTCCCCGTTCAAGTTTTTAAAAATTCCCGGTCCACCGGTCCGACCGAGACTGACAATTCGGTCCCGGTCCGGTCTGGAGCGGATGCACAACCCTACTTGGACTCAATGCATCGTCGGAGGTTAGTTCTTTCTCGTGTTTTTCGTCATGTTGATTGTATGGACTTCGAGTGCTTGGTTCGTCTTACTGATCTGTCATAAGAAACGTGTGAGCGTTCCTCTCAGTTTTCTCTTTTCATTTTTGCGACTTCTGTGGTTTCGGAAAAAAAACATTGTACTGCATGTACTCTTTTTTTGTTTATGTAGTCTCGGTATATATATATAAATGATTAAAGTATCTTCTATGTTCTGCGGTGCAATTGTACTTTTTCATATGCTTTAATATATTATATATATATTGCTAAACAATTAATCATAAAATCAGTAGGCAATCGATCGAAAATCAATAGAAATTATTTGATAAGTAGATACCTAAACTTAATTACAATAGAAATTAAAATGCTGATGTTAGTTGTGATTTTTAATAGATTGATAATTGTATGTTATTTTTCTAGATGATTTCTTTTGATCATGGATAAGTTGTTAGTATATCAACTAATTATAATTTTGCTATATAAACGAGTCATACTACCTGGATAAAAAAACTTTGGCCATTTATTAATCCGATAGAATCTGACAAAATCTGTATTAACTCTATATAGAATTAAAATATCCCATAAAATCAACAAATTCTAAATCTTTAAAAGTCTGAATTGAATACACCCCTAATCGGTCAACGAAGATTTGGTTTAAGATCACCCAATGTCAAATTAAAACCGTTTAATATAAACGGTAGAGATTTTTTTTTTTTTTGAGAAGAACGAAGATCCTCGGGTGACATTATCTACGTGGAGTCTGGTTAAATTTGACGGGGTGAATTTGGAACCCTCGAGAATACGGGGCCTTTAGTCGGTTCCGCACTCGACATCAATCATAATAAGACCGCGTGCTAAGATCCAAACCATAAAGTACGCCGGCTGGAGAGGCCTTCCCCCTTCGACCAATCCTGACCTCAACCCGGAATTGCTGGTACTGGTGATTTAGGTTTCGTGTTAGTTACTTGGGGATTTGATTTCATCTCTCCCCTTCTCTACTCTTCTCTTCTCGAGCTCTATTGTTTAGACTAAAGGCCTAAAATGGTGGTGATCGAAGAGAATACCACCGTTGACGAGGTTAAAGAGACATCTAGGGATTGCGATACACACATGCCACTACGCCGGAATCGGGAATATAGTGCAAGAGAAGGTGATCAAGGATGCCTTGGAAGGCTATGAAACGGCCAGCGAAGGAGACCTTGATGACAGGGAGGTCGAAAATGATGAGGATGATAATGAAAGAAAAGGTGAGCGGATTGAAGGAGGCGAAGAACAGGTTTCGCTTACAAAGGATAATGCTTTTGAAGATGCGTTGAACGAAGATGAATTGAAACAGGTTAGTTTTCTCTTCTACTGTATGTTTCTGTTTGTATCTAGTTGGTTGTTTAATTGGTGGAGAAATCAGAAAAGATGACTCAAAAGCTTAGTTTAAGTCAAAATTATATGCTTAAGATCAGCGGCTTTCAGAATTGACATTTGGCTTGTATGAGGATTGATGGCAGAATATTTGCTTATTATTCAATCGCCATTAGTACCGGTGATTGGAGTACTTGGTTGATTGGAAACTATCCTTTGTTGACCTTTTGAAGTTCATTCCCTATTGAAAATGGATTATAATAAACTCTTAAGGGATTCATGTTGCGAATTTACTTTCTATTTTCACAATTTATCATCTGGTCATATCACCCTTGCCACAGCTACTTGGTTTCATCCTTACTGGCACATTTTGTGGGAGTTGCTGCTCGGTAGAGATTGTTGTGCTTATGATTTGTTGTAACATATCTATTGAACACTTTTAAATTGCTTGTGTGTTGACGCAGAGGGCCTTAGCCAAAGCGGATACTGCAAAAGTTGAAGGCAATAATCTATTTAAAGACGGACAGTATGAAGATGCATTGGCGAAATATGAGGCTGCTTTGCAAGTTGCTCCAGAAATGCCACCTGCTGTTGAACTTCGTTCCATTTGTCATGCAAATGTGCCATATGCTTCTTAAAACTGGTATGTGGTTTTTACTTCAGCTTAGTTTTGATAAGTTGTTGATGTAGATAGTACACTGTCATTTTGACTAATCTATAGTCTCTTAGTTGGAGTAAATGTGGATGATTTACTTAACTAAGGTGTCAGGAAATGTGGATGATTTACTTATCTAAGGCGAGCTAGCATGTTTAACTCGTGCTGCAAAGAGCAATCTACACACACACAATTAAAAATTTATTAGTCTTTCACAAATGCATCAATTACATTAGCATTCCTATCCCTAGTCTGTTATTGATTTTCACTTTTATATGAAACCAGTGCCCACACCTTGTGCGGGTATTTTTCAAAAATAATAATAATTACACATGGTACATGAGTAAAATAATTACTAACATAATTTGGTTAAAGCATGTTTATTCAAGAAGAATTCACACCGCTTTCTTCAAATTGGGTGCAACTCTAGTACATGAAATGAGAAAAAGTCTAGGGTGCACCCTTCTACTAATAATTTGATAGTTGATCTATCACTCACATTCACGAACTCTCAAGAGACAAACAAATAATGTTTTATACAAAGGAAACATATCAAATAGAAAAAAAGGATAGATTATCAGATATACCTTGGTTAAATAGTCACGTTGAAAAGCTTATTATGAACTCATTGAAACACATAGGTAGGGTTCTACGATATACATAGTGAACAGTAAAAAATGGTCAATAAAGCTTCTCACGAAAGCTTAATATTTTTGTTTACAAATTTATAGTTTGTTAAATTTATAATGAAAAGTTCACTAAGACTTCCTACACAAAACCCACCAATAATATAAGTAGAACAAAAATTAATCAACCGCAGAATTTTGCATTGATTAAAATAAAACTAATACACACTTTCAGTTAGGGACTTGTGCAATTCAAATTAACAAAAATGATGCTTCAATTTGGCTTGCAATTTGAAGATATGATAAGGGTTATAATCTACATGAACAATACTATAAGTAGAACATAATACCTAAAATCTTACCAAGAAAATTAGATGTAATCACTCCAACTGTATACTTTTGAAAAAAGGCTGGAGGCTTCGTGCTACGTTTAAAAAAGTTTCCTATTGACACATTGAACTAAGCTTCCAATTCCATCAAACTTGACAACCACATAAATATTAATATTTTGTTTTCGTAAACATTAATACGCATAATTAACATCATTGATAGAATTGAATTTTCATCTTCAAAGTTTCAAAAACATTGGTATCTATTGCTACTACTTGATAAAACCCTGAATAACTAATTATTGGTGTATACAAAAAAACCCACCAAAAGTATTCACATTGTCAAATATAAGAGAAGAATCAGAATAGATATTATAAAATTTTACCTTCACGAAACCTTGAATTTATATCATAGAAATAAGAAATGAACTGATAGAGGCATTCATTGCTACTGAATCATATTTGTGTTTGAAGTAGACGTATATTTTTGTTTGAAGTAGAGGTATCTGATGAGATTTATATAAGTTGCAACCGGAGTGGTGGAGATGAAGGTGATTTGGAAAATTAAAATTACTAAGGAAATCTTGAGGAATTAGATATTTCTGGTGTGATTTCAAAATTGCAGTTACAAAGTCTCCCTACCAAAATAAATAATCAATCAAAACAAAATAGGTGGACTTAGGATGACTAAATCTAAACAAGATGGATAGAATCTGCTTCAAGTGTCGGTTCAAGCTCTGCTTTAGTTTATTTATTGATGTATAGATTTGTTTGGGGAATTTTAGTGTCTTGTGACCGATACAGTTCATGCAACCGTTTGCCGAGACCCTTGAAATTCAAATTAATATGCTTGAAAATTTTCAGGAGTAAAGTTTGAGTTGCCAAGATGCTTGTTTATGTGATATAAATGAATTGAAGAGATTGCTGTTGAAGTTACTCTATGCTGTCTGTTGTGAAAGATAGAGATCATTTGATTATGACCTTTACAGAGGAGAGTGGGTACAGCTTTTAAATCAAATGGAATTCAGAAAATAGATTGCTTAGAGAACTCTCCATGTGATAATGTAGAGTCCACATTGTTCTGAAGGACAAAATACCTTCTGGTCTCATTAGTATATTCAGATTTGCACCTCTGCAATGCTTGTAGTGAAAGTTTACTTACAGTTGCCTGTGGTTTCCCTCCCCTCGGTTTTTCCCCGACATATTATGCACATTTTGAATGTGTATGGAACTTATGCCTGTTTAACATTATTTTTACATCCGACTATAGGGTAAATATCAAGAAACAGTCAAGGAATGTACGAAATCTTTGGAGCTAAATCCTGGATATGCGAAAGCACTTATTAGAAGGGCAGACGCTAATGAGAAGCTCGAACACTATGAGGAAGCTATTTCTGGTAAGTGCCTGTTGCATGCAAGAAGTTAATATTATGGTGGAAGGCAGGCATCACTCCACCATCTTGGGATCTTCTAGTGCATGTTTTTGTGTTTCTTTGATCTGTGAATCTACTATGCTTTGCAGACAATAAAAAGATTTTGGAACTGGATCCTTCAAATGATCATGCTAGAAGATCAATTGTTCGTTTGGAGCCATTGGCCAGAGAAAAGACGGAGAAGATGAAAGAAGAGATGATTGGTACTCTCACTTTGTGCCTATGTCTTATTCTGACCTTGCAGTCCTACACACATTAGTTCCGTGAGCTTTATTTCTGGAGGAGTAGATATATTTCCATGTTTAGTGACATTTGACCTGCCTATGAAAGTAATATGCTTACGGAACACCAAATCTTTAAAGTAGCATGTACATTCACCTACTCTAGTTGTCTAGTCAAGCAGCTTTATTATCAGAGGAGTAGATGATAATTACTTCACTAGCTACTATCTGTTGGTTGATAAATTGTTATTGTCAAATAGCTTATTTCAACATTATTTGGTAAAATTAGCTTTGATTTAGCTGGTAAATTTGAATAGCACAGGACACTATTGTTAAAAAAAATATATGCAGCTAAACAGCAAAAAGCTGTCTTAAAATTTGTTTAAATTGGCTTTATTCTTGTTACTTTGTAAGCCACCTGTTGTTGACACCCAAATACCACAACTTGCTAAAGAATTCGTATCTTTGATGCATGTTTGTTTTTTCTTATGTACTAGAATTGCTTTGAGCATGCAGTGTTTTGTCTTTCTTTTTGTGTCATGTCTTGTTCATGCACTTCCTTATCCTGGAATGTTATTTGACCGATTACAATGTTGAAAAATGAGCAGGAAAGCTGAAAGATCTTGGAAACTCTCTGCTGGGACGCTTTGGAATGAGTGTTGACAACTTCAAGGTCGTCAAGGATCCTAATACTGGTTCTTCCACTATCCAATACCAGCCTTAGTTTTCTCTAGTGGCCTTTTCTAAACCTATATATTGATGGAGGATGTCACTTGGAGCGAGTGTTTGAATTTTTTTTTTTTTCTTGTGTTATATCACGGTGACTAGTGTACAAATGACAATGATAATTATAGAAGGATGATATTTTGTTAAAGCATTTTTGCATAGTATATCATTTGGAGGATAAGTTGATGGGTTCCTCTAAATCTTGTTGGTTTAGGTATGCACATAAATATATATAAAGTGTGACATATTGCACTTTATGATAGAAATATGCAGCTTTTATATGCCTCTGGCCCATTTTGGCTAGTACGTGGATGGATAAATTTGCAGTGTCACACATTTGCATGTATGCCCTAATTAGAAACACAACGGGTGAACCCTTAAGTCTTAGCCTTTTAGTGATTTATAATGGCGACTGTGTTCCTCTGAAATAGGTAATACAGGAGATAAATCTAGTTGCAATTTATAGTTTGTACTGATCAAGTTCTGCATCTTATAACCAAAAGCCTGTCACCTGGTGTATGGCGTAGATGACGTTGGATCTGGAGCCTTGTTTGGTTCTTGTATCTGGATTGGAATGCAGTGAATAAATTTTGTGCATGTGAATTTTCAGATTGTGTGTCGGTTGTGGATGAGCTGATTATGTAAATTGGGCATGTTTAATCCGAAGTCATCTGAGCTAGGGATGTGATGGTGTAGGAATTCCCTGCAGGAATAATCACATTAGGATTAGGCTCACATTTGTATTGGGGATATTGGGTTTTAACTAGTAAGCGTGTTCAAGGTTGACATAAGCTTCATAGTATAAGTTTACCGGGTTTGGAGTTCTTTCAGTTTAGTTATTTTAGTGTTCCTGCAAATTCTGGAATTGAAAGCTGTTGGAAACTCGGCATTCTAGGATTGGTATGGTCGGATTAACTTGGCTCGTACCTATATGATCCCTATATGTGCCTAGTAAATTAAGTAGAGCGTGTAAAACAAAGCTTATGATGCGTGCTGTAAGATGCAACAGGTATTAGCATCTCCGTGTGTTTGTGGGGTTCAGCGTCTGTTTATCCTCTCAGCGTAAATGTGAAGGCAAGATATGACAGAGAGAACCCGAAAGAAAGTTGATTTACTAAATGGTCGTATTAGCATCTCCATGGGATGCTAATATGCACATTGTAGTTTTATAGAGCTTTACAAAATGATATCTAAAGCAACAAAAATACTTACTAAAATGGTCTCAAGTAGTCAGCGGCAGCAGCCACCAAGTGGTTTGTGTTCATCAAAAAGGAAATATGCACATCCATGATCCATTCGCACCAAGAGGTACCTAACCAAGCCCAAACAAAATATCCTTCATTCATATATATTTGGCGGTTAAACGCAATTCCCACTGCAAATGGTGGTTTTGTGTAGTATAAACCTAAACAAAATCCTCAAGAAAGAATTTGTTTGTGAATATATAGACGCCTACAATCCTTACTACGCCTATTTGTGAATTTCAATTGGTGCTGATGCATCAATTGTGTTTGGATTACTCTATTTTCAACAACAATAAAAAACCCAAACTTATTTTGTCGAAAACATTATTATGTCTTTTTTTGTGTACTTCCGAATTTGATTGCCAAAAACTTATGAATTGTTATTTGTGTGATTTGGTTGTGTTTTAAATCTGTGTCTAAAATACATGTATATACATGAAAATAATTTGATGATGTATATGAATGGAGTGCATCAAGTTATGTTTTTTTTTATACATAGGCAGTAGGCCAAAAAATAAGGGTTTGTTGGATACCAATTCTCTCATTATAATTTTCATCTAAATTTTCAGTCCTTACAAATAATGCTTACAAGTTTTTTCTTACTACGTTTTTAGAAATAAAGGTAAATGTATCTATACATTTTATTAATTTTATAATACACAATCTAAGGTATGTTTGGTAGAGTTGATTATCGAATAATTATTTGAGTGAGATTAAACTAGAAAAATATTTATGAATTATTTTCATTTAATAGAATTAAGGTTGTAAGATTATTAGTCTTTAAACAATCCTATTCTTCTTGACGGAGTGCATTTTTAAGTTATAAGCCGGTGAATGATTATTTTGCTTCAATTCCGCTAACTTTTCAAAATACATACTCCTCAATTTCAAATATTTTTAGCGGTAGCTATTTCTCCAAACATTTTTAATACTTTAATATATATATATATATATATATATATATATATATATATATATATATATATATATATATATATTACACTAATATAGTTTGGTTATTTATGGATTTGGTTTGAATGTCATGTATTATAAATCAATTGTATAGTATTGAACTTTAAAAATAAGCTATTTAGAATTTGAGGAAAATGTTACATATAAAATAGGTGTGCTCATTAGATTGATATTTATGAGATGCTAAATTATTTTTAGGAAAATTCAAACACAATTTATTTTCAAATGTAGCAGTAATGTATCATGTTTCGCATCCAAACCGACCCTTATACATAATCTGACCTCTCGACTTGGCTTGGAATATTCCCAAATTCTCGATCTCAAAATCATTAAGAAGAAGAAACCCTAGATAAAACTCAGCTCACAGCCGAAGTACACCCTATAAAACCATCCACCTCGCTCACTTCCCGAAACCCGATCAGAGGCTGATAGAGTAAGACCGGCTTCCTCTTTACTTGTCCATTCTGCTCATTTTACTTTGGATTACTCTACTGATTCTGTTTTTCTCTTTGATCTTTCGATTATTTGCAGATCTCTCTTTGTTTGGAGCTTCTCCGGCGCAATCATGTCTCTGGTACGCATTTTTCTCTCTTTTATGCTCTTGTTATAGGTTATGTGTGGAATTGCTCCACAGCTTCTGTTGATCGTGTTTTTGTTTAGGATGATCCTCTAATTAGATGAGTTTGAGCTTTTGGATGAATTAGATTGCTTTAATTTCTGTGTCTTAGTTTTGATTAATGCCGAGGAATTTTAAGTAGAACTTTATAGATTGATTATCATCCGTGTTATTGTAGTTTGTTTGGTTATTTATTATACTTTACTAAAGGTCCTATCTTTCTAATCTAGGAGCGTCTGTGTTAACATCTCTAGTTAACGGCTTAGATCTTTTGGGTTTCGAAGCTGCAATTTAGGTTCAGAACTACATTTGAAAATTGGTTTTAAGTTTTTTTTTTTTTTTTTTTTTTATCAAATATGTATCTAGTTTAGGTTGGCTAGCTGATCAAAACTTATATTTATTGTTGCGAGCTTTACTGAATGGTGATATCATTGTGATACAAATTATGTGAGTTGCTTTAACAGTTGTTATGCATTGAAAAATTTCAGGTTTTGTATCCTGGTAGTTGTAACAACAAGAATGCCTACAAGTCTCTGATTGCAGCAGAGTACAATGGCATTCAAATTGAGTTGGCCAAGGATTTCAAGATGGGGGAATCCAACAAAACCCCTGAGTTCCTTAAGTTGAACCCTATTGGAAAGGTACAGACTTTCCACCTTTATATAGTTTTTTTCAAACTCTTGACATTACTTGAGCTTGCTTTCTTTGACTTAGGTTCCTGTATTGGTAACACCTGAAGGCGCCATCTTTGAGAGCAATGCCATTGCTCGCTATGGTTAGTTTTACTATTGAACCTGTTGAGGATTTAATTTTTTAAGTTCTGTAAAATGTTTGTTTTATTTGTCCCTATTGTTTTTATATCTAGTAATACTCGTCTTCCATGCAGTGACTCGCTTGAATTCAGACACTACCTTGTATGGGTCTTCACTGATTGATTACGTAAGTGGGTTATTGCATTTCATTGTTTATGCATGATTTTATTGGATGTAAGGAAGCACCTTGTAAATATGTTTTTTCCTTTAACTTCTCAGGCTCATGTAGAGCAATGGATTGATTTTGCATCGCTGGAGATTGATGCCAGTATCATCCGATGGCTGCTTCCTCGCATTGGCCACGGTGTCTACAATCAGAGTGTCAGTTGAAAATCTCTCTCTTTTTTTTGATGAAAATATTATAGTTGTTATTGCTCTATCTCATATTCTCATTTACAATATTTCCTCTTTTGTTCAGTCTGAGGAAGCTGTAGTTTCTCAATTGAAGAGGGCATTGGAAGCATTGAACACTCATCTTTCCATTAACACATACCTGGTTGGGCACAATGTGACATTGGCTGATATCATCATGACATGTAACTTATATATCGGGTTTAATCATATTATGACCAAAACTTTCACCAAGGATTTCCCTCATGTTGAGAGGTACTTCTGGACCATTGCTAACCAACCAAATTTCAAGAAAATTTTGGGTGAGGTGAAGCAAACAGAATCTGTTCCTGCTGTTGAAAAGAAGCATGCACAACCTGCCAAGCAGAAGCCTAAGGAAGAACTGAAAAAAGAAGTAGCAAAACCAAAAGAAGCAGCAAAACCGAAAGAAGAAGCACCTGTAGAAGAGGACGAGGCTCCCAAGCCCAAAGCGAAAAATCCTCTGGATCTGCTTCCCCCTAGTAAGATGGTACTAGATGACTGGAAGAGGCTATACTCCAACACCAAAACCAACTTCCGTGAGGTTGCTATTAAAGGTATAACACTTGTCTTGCACTTTCCTTCTTGTTCTACTTGCTATTAGCTTAGAAACATCATATGGCGTATGTTTCCCTGTTCAGAAATGTTATAATTGTGTAAATGCATCGAAACGCTTTGGAAACCTGCCTGATAATTCAAATCATATATTTGATGATTGATGTGTGAAAACAATTGCTTGCATTTTTGTTATTGAATCTTAAAGAGATAAATTAGTTTGAAGAAATATTATAATCATATAATTTTCACTGAAATGGTTAGGAAGCCTGCCTAAAAACTGAAAGCAACTCTATATATGATTATTGATGTTCAAGACCAAATTCTTGCAATGCTGGAAGGCATTGAAGTTTGTGCCTCTGCAGAATATTTACATGTTGGCACTTATGATATTGTATATTTTAATTATTTACAGGGTTCTGGGATATGTACGATCCCGAAGGATACTCATTGTGGTTCTGTGACTACAAGTACAACGATGAAAACACAGTTTCCTTTGTTACTCTAAACAAGGTAGGCGGCTTCCTTCAGAGAATGGATTTGGCTCGCAAGTATGCATTCGGAAAGATGCTGATTATTGGAAATGAGCCTCCATACAAGGTGAAGGGTTTGTGGCTTTTCCGTGGGCAAGAAGTCCCTCAGTTTGTCATCGATGAGTGCTACGACATGGAGCTCTATGAGTGGACAAAGGTCGACATCAATGATGAAGCACAAAAGGAGCGTGCAAGTCAAATGATTGAAGATGCTGAGCCCTTCGAGGGCGAGGCTTTGCTCGATGCCAAGTGCTTCAAGTAAAATTTGCTACCACCGAAAACTTATTATGCTTAGTCAATTGACGATGGGTTATGCTTTTGTACTGTCCTAGTTTCTGCTTAGCCTTTTGACATTGGATTATATACTTTTACCTTAAAGTTGAATTTTCTACTGCTATCACTATTTTCTAACTCCGATTACAATGGTATTGGTAAGAGACTTCTAAACCATTCAAATCTTACAAGTTGAATTTAGTGTAAGGTTGTATAGTTTTAAGCTACTAGATGAAATTCAAGCTATTTTTTTTTTTGATATAGCACAATAAGGAATAAGGGAGGACTATCTTATGGAGATCGTCCTTCCTATGGCATCTTGACGGATGAGATCCTCCACGAGGATCATAGAGGCGGAAGCTGACTGGTGGGTCTCGTATTCAAGGCTTGCTAGTTTATCAGCAACCCATTAACTTCTCTGAAAATGTGACGCACCCGAACCTGATCAAAGAAACACAAGATATTAGCAATATCTGACAAAATGAGATCAAGCTCCCAAGGGGGTTTCCAAATATGCTTAATCGAGTTGATAATTGTAAGGTTATCCCCTTCAATTTCAATTCGGTTCACCAAGACCTTCTCTAAGCGCACATGCTTCGGCATGGAGGACTGAGGACGAGCCACACAGTCCGAAGCCTAGTGAAATCGTCTTAGCATACTGATCTCGGATGATGTATCCAAAGGAGGAGTTATCTTGGCATCGTTTGGATCCATCAAAGTTAAGCTTGACAATCCATCAGACGGCCTTTCCCATTTAATGTTTTGCTTTTTTCTGAAATTAGTCTTTTTCTTACTCTTTAAATTATCTTTTTCCTTGGATTCAGCCCAATCTAGAATTTGAGAATGGATAATTGATTCAAAATTGGTTGGTTTCAGATTCTTAAAAATAGATTGGTTACGGACCAACCATAGGTTCCACCAAGACATAATTAGAATAATTAATTTTCTATTTTTAATTTTTTTCCTGGACCCTCTAGAGTGCATTAGCAACATTAGTCCAGTTTATGTGGATTTCATTGATTTCTCTTTTTATTTTCTTTGATCTAATGTTATTAATGAGGAAGGGGCAATCAAAAAATAGGTGTCTAGCCGATTCAAAAGGGAAGTTACAAAGCGAACAATTCATGGGTACCGACACTTTCTGTTTTTCCAGATTTTCTTTCGTGGGTAAGCCGTTGATTGATAGTTTCCAAAGGAAGTTCTTGACTTTGGGCATAATATCGAGGTCCCAGAGCCAGGAGTTTTGACTCTCCACAACATTTTTGAGATTGTTAATCAGGGTAATGGCAGAGCTCGTTGAGAATGATCCATTCTTGGAGATCATCCAATAGAGTCGGTCCTGGATAAACGATTTAGGCAAATGATAGTCTTTGATACTCTTAATAATACAAGCTGGGAGAATGTTGGGTAGGGTCGAGTTAATTTTACTGCAGGTTCCATTTATTTTCATGTATGTAATCAAATACCTTTTCATTTTTATCGATACCACTTATGCCTGAGCAGAGGTTTCTCAAGGGTTGGTCCAAACACCACACATGAGACCAGAAATTAACAATCTTTCCATCTCCGATGTTCCAGCCAAGACCCGCTTCAAATTTTTTTTTGATAAGCATTAATTTCTTCCATTGCCAAGAACCATAATTCTTTGGTCCAACCTCCCAAAGAAGAGACCCTAGCTTTGAGGTATTTTTCATTGACAATTTTAACCAAAATGTTCTCAAGTTCTTCGAGAATTTTCCAAGGAAGTTTCATCTGCAATGCTTTGTTCATATCTTCAGATCTTCTAATACCCACTCCGCCACAGGACTTGGGCTTGCAGACCTTGTCCTAGCTGATAAGAGGATGGTGATTAGCTCCCTTGTTCTAGAAGAAATTTTGATTTATCTAGTCAAGTTCTTTATGAATGTATTTAGGAAGCATAAAACTTTGCATGATAAAACTGGGCTTGGCATTTAGATTTGCTTCAATGAGAACAATTCTTCCCTCTTGAAAAAGGGTGGACGCTTTCCATTTTGTTAGCTGGTTTCTAGAGTTGATTATAACTTCTTCGAAGGTTTTCTTATTGACTTTACCATTAATAATAGGGCATCCTAGATATTTTTCAAGGTTATCTGTGTAATTAATTTCTAGTTTCGCTCTAATGTAGTCTCTGCAAAGAGAACTAACATTGGGAGATGTTTGGAATTCAAATTTTAAGAAATTGACTTTTGTCCCGAGATCCGACAATAACCATGCAACAGCTCAAGACTCTTTCTGCAAGCCGAAGTAGAAGCTTTTATAAAGATGATAATATCGTCCGCGAAGGAAAGGAAGGGAACAACCGATCCTCCCCTCGTAATGGGAAATCCAATCAAATTCTTATTAAGATTGCTCATTTTCTGGATATTTCGGGTTAGAATTTCAGCACCAAGATTGAATAAAAGTGGAGAGATAGGATCTCCCTGTCTCAGCCCTTTCCTAAGGAAGATCATTCTTGTAGGTTTATCATTGATTAACAGGGAGTATGAAGTGGTCGTTATACATTCCTTTATCCAAGCAATAAATTTATTGTTAAAACCAAATTTTTCTAAGACCGTAATGATAAACAACCATTCAACCATGTCGAAAGCCTTTTCCATGTCCAGTTTCATGGCAACGTAACCCTCTTTTCCTTTTTTTATTTTTGAAAGCATGAAAGATTTCGTTGGCAATAAGGATATTGTCTTGGATGGCTCTATTTTGGGTAAAATCGCTTTGCAACGGGTGTATAAGTTTAGCCATAACTTTCTTAAGTCTTCCCGCCAGAATTTTAGCAATAATTTTATAGATAGTGGAGCAAAGACTAATAGGTCTAAATTCAAAAATTCTTGTAGGATTGTCCGTTTTTGGGATTAATGTAATAAAAGTGTGATTAATCTGTTTGAGGATTTTCCCCGTTCTATAGAAACTTGTTACAGCACGGAAAGCCGCAGGCCCCACAATGGGCCAATATTTCTGAAAAAAGCCAGCAGGCACACCATCCGGGTCGGGGGATTTGTCACTCCCTATGTCAAACAAAGCTCTCTTTATGTCACCATTCGAAAATGGTTTGATTAGGGTTGCGTTATCATTTTCCGAGATTTCGTTAGAGATAACCTCCAGTAGCGAACCATCAACTACAAGCGGTTGAAGAGAGGTGAATCTATTATTATAATCCCTAAGAAATTCAAGCGAAATTTCCTCATCTCTATTCAATGTAACTCCCTCAGAATTGATGATCGAGTTAATATATTTTCTATTTCTTCTCCCCGTTGCTCTTCTATGGTGAAATTTAGTATTCTTATCCCCTAGTTTTAGATATTTCGTTTTGGCACGTTGAGACCAATATTTCTGATGAGACTCCATTATACATTCTTTTTTTTTTCAAAAGTCTCATTATCTTGTTATTTCTTTCAGAATTGTAATTACGAAGATTTAAGTTTTGTAGAGTTCCAATATTTTGATCTGTTAATCTAATTTGTTTATTGATGTTTCCAATTTAATCTTGCTCCATGATTTTATTTTCATTTTTACAAGTCTTAGTTTTTTAACAAGATTAAACATGTTTGTTCCCAGGTAATGAGTTCTCCAAGTTTGTTTGATGAGATCTTCACAGTCCTTTCTTTCCGTTCACATTAACTCAAATTTAAAAGGTTTATTTGCATATTTGGAACTATTATTAGTGAGTTCTAGGGAGATCATACAATGATCAGACGTTGTGAACGCATGGTTCCACACATGAAGTTGGTTATATGAGTTGATGATTTCAAAATGTGCAAGAGATCGATCGAGTTTTTCAAAAATGTTATTTCTCCTTCTCTCTTTTTCCGCCAAGTGAATTCACTTCCTCGAGATGCAATGTCAGTCAGATTACAATTTTGGATAAGGTTGTTGATTCTTTTATATCTACTTGCATTACACGAAATTCCTACAAGTTTGTCGGAAGGCATTAAGATTTCGTTAAAGTCTCCTAAAACAATACACGGGAGTTTCTGATTGCAGATAAGGTTACTAGGACTGGACCATAAATTGTTTTTATCTTTTTCATTCGGGGGGCATAAATAAAGATTACATTGCAGGTGAAGTTCTTTTCATGATTGATGTGCCTGACCATCATAAAGCGGTCTTCGAGTAATTGGAATGTCACGCTTTCATTATTTTGATTCTTATTTTTTCATAAAAGACAGAGGCCTCCTGCAAAACCGACCGAGGGACAAACTGAATATTATCAAAGCCCGCACCCCGCCATAAACTTTCGTTGGGCTCTATATTAGATTTAATTTCCGCAAGCATGATCATATCTATATGTTCGTTTTGGGAGGAAATTTTGATGTCTGTCCAAATTTTTTTTTCCGAAACCCTCTACAATTCCAAAACTCTATCTTCATAATTGGATTATAAAAAGATTGACGTTCTTAAAAATCTTTATCTTTCTTTTTTCCTTTTGTTGTAAAATGGTTATGTGCGAGTTTATTTGATTATAGTCGACCAATCATGCCGTGGAAGTGAAATATTTGATTTAAAGGTAGATTCAAAATTGGGTTTAGGAGTATGACGAATGTAATTGAAGTTATACAAGCGGATTTTAGGCCCCGATAATACCGAAAAAGTAGAAGAAGTCTTCGAAAAGATTAACAGGCCAATGGATTGCCAAAATCCAGAAAAGTGAAACACAAATAATTTATAGACAACGATAATATTGATTTTCACATAAACAGAGATAGCATCAACGAAAATAATACTAACATACACATTGATCCAATTACAGACATTACATTCAAGAACCAGATTATATAGACAAGTTATATTCATTGAACTAAAGAGCCAAAATCTAGGACCGGCATTAATTTCATACATCCCATTCCAGTGCAACAAAAAATGAAACAGGTATCGAGAGGAGTACATGCAGACAACCATACTTCCATAGCAAAGGAGATGTCAAACAGGAGCAGAGGAATAAACACAGTGAAGGAAGGATGAGGGATAATCCCAGCCGAGGTAAGCTTCGAGTTCAGAGAACCAGCTAGAAGATTCCAAAAAACACAAAACAACAAAGACATAATAATAGTAGATAATCATCATAGAAGCTGATTAGTTTCTTTGTTTCTTGGCACCCTTCAGGAAAGAAGAGGTTGTATCATCATCCACTTCCATGCACTTTCTTTTTCTTGAGTCAGATTTGGATTGATCAACCTTTTTAACATCCATAGAGTTCAAGAGCAGATTCACAGTATTGAAAGACTGAAAAGAATGTTCAGAGAAATATTCATCATCTTCTTCCACAACCATGTCTCCTGTGACCATAAATTCAGCAATAACATGGTTGTTGTCAAGATCATTTTCAATAAATTCAGAAGGAGAGAATTCATTTTCAGTATCTTCATTGGCAATAACAACAAGAGCATTACCATCATTCTCAGTAAGAAAGTCCATAGGATTAGTGTCAGGTATCACAGCCTCGGAATCAATCTCATCATTAGGGGTTATCACTAAGGGACCACCAACCTTCAGCTCAGATCCAGTAGCTTGAGTAAAGGCAGGAGCATTCACAAGCACAGGAGCATTCACAAGCACAGGAGCATCATAAGGAGGTTCATGCTCATTAGAGATGCCTTTGGAGTTTTTCAGACTAGAGTTGGAACTGCCAGGGGAAGCAGAAGACTTAAAATTAAAGGTAATTCCACCTCTACCAGACAGGTAAGGCCGAAAGCTGCCTGTAGCAGAAGTGTTATTACCATAATTGGTCTTATGCTTTCCCTTAGTAGTCCAAACATCACTGTCAGCATCTTTTTTCTCATCTACCTTGTTGCTATTCTTAATGCGCTTGAAATTAATACTCATTTTCTTGGCTTTAATTGTTCTAAGAGGACAACCATCGAAGAAATGATCTTCCTCTCCACAATGACCACACCCTTTGGAGAAATCCTCAAACCAAATAGGATAGTCTTTCAAATCATTATTCTCATCAGGAATTGGGACAACATCATTAATCAACAACCTATCATCAACATAAACATTAATACAAATTCTCATATACCTACCCACTTTACCATTCATGGAGTAAGAATCAAGTTTGATAAACCTGCCAACATTATTTTCTTCAATGATGGTTTGAATGGCATCTTTGTTAGAAAACTCAGTTGGGAGTAAAGGGATTCAGACCCATAGGTCGAGTTTAGTGACTGATTCAGTCATGGTGTTAAAGTTTGGCTTCCACTGTTTTAGAATAACCAATTGTCCAAGGACATGGTAAGGCCTAAGTTCCCACACAGATTTCTTATCTAAAGGGTTCGCAAAGCTGATTTCAAACCAATAGTTACCTTTTGGGATCATAGTAACCTCTCCTTTGACATTTTTTCAGTCAGAGAAAAGTTTATTACGAATTTTAGAAAAATCTATGGGGTCACCAAAAATTCTACCCATAAGACATGATTCTTTAACTTTTTGGAAGTTGGAGCGTACCTTAGCAAGCTTTGACAGATAGTTGCTCAGTTTAGGATCATCATCCATTTGCTTTCCCTTCAGTTTCGCGTCGCCCAGTCAAACTGTCAACAGCGGAAGGAGTCGAGGAGGAGCCACCAAGAAGCACCTCCTTTAGCATTGGTTCAGGGGCGTCGGAGCACACAATTTCGGCAAAGTATTTACCTTTGTTGTTCATAGTTTCACCACAGAAACAAACGAGTGAGAAGAGAGTGAGGTAGTCGACACAATAATAAGACCAGACCAAGAGAGATTTAGGATAGAAAAGAAAAGGAGGACTCGCCGTGTTTATATAGATCTCAAGAAGATCGTTGAGAAGGAGAGAGACTAGGAGAGCGTAGTCTAGGAAGGTAATGATGAGAGGAGGTGAGATCTTACCCAGAGGATTTGACGATTTGGGAGCGATAAGCGAAGATCCTGGAAGGTAATCGGGAGCAACCCGAACCCTAGGTTTTATTCTTTCAATCTTGTACCAAATCCAATCATAGATCATGCCAACGGATGAAGCTACGACGTCAAAGGATCTAGGACTTAGTCCTAGGATCCCCGAAGATTTATCCAGAGATGAAAGAAATCGGGGTATATGATCTTTTCGGGTACAAAGGTTCTGGTAGGTAAGGAGAGAACCCACAAATTGGCAGAGAGGAACAGACCAACCACAACGCCGGCGAACCATAGTTTAGATCTAGGTATCTGTTCATCCCCTAGCGTCAACCACTCCACGAAGAATGCGGCGGCAACCCTAGAGGGTGAGCAAGAAGAGGGGCGCGTGGGATAGAGTATAGGCGTGTTCTTTTTCAAGGGTTTGAGTTTCATTTTACCGTAAACAAATCAATTCTTCCTCTTCACTCAAGCTACCCTATTTAAATCGTAGAGTATAATACTTCTGAAAGTATTTTCTAGAATTCTTAAAATGGTTGTAGTTGTTTTTTCTACCACTGCTTCGCCTTTGAACCATTTCTCTAGATTTTGTATTGTGTATTTCGTGTTTCCGTTATAGGAATATTAGGTAAAGATGATCAGTTGCCAAGTAATCAAATAAGATGCGGGAGTTGGTATAGAGTTTTGTGCGGGAGTTGGTATAGAGTTTTGTGATTAGTCCGATTATTTCGACCTTTTGACCGGACACTGAGACGATAATGGTAGTTTTAACTTTTAAGTCATCTGAAATATCTGTCATGGAAAAGATCACCTCTGAATTTCCTAGTTAGCTATAATCATATCCAAAAAAAAACTTTGAAACGAGTAATGACAACTTCAAGGATCCTAATACCACTATTTAATACAAGCCTTAGAGTGTGTTTGAGGTGTATTTATTATGTAATTTTTTGGGTAGATTTTTCATATTTTTAATTTGGATAGATTTTTCATATTTTAAAAAGCCTGTGTTGTTTGACATGTATTGATTATTCACAAGATTAACTTTTTGATATGTAGTTGTGGTTTGTATTTGTGGTTTGTAGTAATTTTTTATAGATTTTGATTTTTAGAGAACACTGTAGTACGTTATGTCTTTAATAAAAAGAGAGTTAAGAAAATACATTATGTCTTTAGTAAAAAGAAAGTTATGAGTGTTTTAAAATGGTAAAAGATTTAAATACCCCTCATCTCACAAAATCTATTGAACTTGTTAACATAAAAAAAAAAAAAAAGCAAAATCGATTTTCTAGTTGTTTGAAGAAGATAAGCAAGGAGAAATTACAGAATGGAGGATAGAATTTTCTGCATATTGTTTGTACAAAAGAAAAGAGGAATAAGAACCAAAGAGAAATTACAAAAAGAAGAAGGGGGATTTAAAAACAAGGCCGCCTCTCTTTACTTGCTTCTTCTATTCCTTGCCCTCTCCGAAAACAAGGCTGCCTTTTCCAGAAGCATCATCAACCTTGTCTTGAATCTTATCTTTTTGGATTCCGCCTTGGTCGGCGGTGGAATGAGTGTCAGTCCGAGTTCGATTCTCCCCCTTTTCCGTCAACTTGTAGGTGGTCGCCGTCCTCGACCCTGGTGCCTGGTGGATGGGATCCCTGTGCTCCTGGCATCCTTAGGAACAATTGTATTTTGCTAGTTGTGCAGATTTATAGTTGTTGTTCATTTCAATCGTAAATTATGTTCGGTTTTGTGAAGATCTATGGTTCGATTTTGTTTGTAATTGATTTTTACAATGATAGAGGGGAAAAAAAGATGGAGGTCTTGTTCTGAGGAATATAGGGAGAAGATGGAGATGATCTTCATGGAAAGAGACATATAGAAGACGAGGAAAAAATAGGGAATAGTTTTGAGCTATAATCTAAAAATCTCTCAGAATCTAGAAAAATCAAGATTTGGAAAATCTTCATTTGAAAGCTCATAAAATACGATACAAAATCAAACCACAAAATAAAAACCTCACACTAAATAGAGCTACTAGTTTGTTAAGTAAAATGTGGACCGTGACTAAAAAGAAAGAAAAAACCCATGCCTCAGAAAAACCTAATTCTGCTCAAAAAGAACGCGTTCCACGCGCCGTCTACTTTCGCCCTCCTCCTTCTTAGAAAACTGAAACTCAAAATTCGCGAAACCTTCGATCTCTCTTCTGCCTCGTACCCTTCTCCCGCTAGTCCTCTATGATAATGAAACCTCCTCAAAACTAAAATCCCTCAATTCCAGTTCGATTTTTGTGAAGAACGGACTTCCCCTTTCTTGGATCTGGAAAGAAAAACTCAAAAATGTCAATGGAGATATACCTCACAAAACGTACTATCAAAATAGAGGCAAGGTCAATATAAACAGAAGATTGAATCACTCCCTGTGGCGAACAGGAGTAGGCACAGGCGCGAGTTGTTACCGTGGAGTGGGAGGAGCGAGTTTGGGTTGCTTCGTCTCTTTCAATTCGAATAGAAGGATTTTCTATAGCTCTATTCTTGATCTATTTCCTGAGGGATTCTCAGGCGAACATCACCCAAGTTTCGACTTGGATGTCGCAAGAACCATTCAGATTTTTACAAATCTGCCACGAAAATCATGGTTGAGAACGACAACAGAGAATGAAATCTTGGTACCCAGAACCACTATTAGGTGCTATCTTACCTCTCTTCTTGTTTGTTTGTACCCTATGCTAAGATCTTTGATTTTGAAAGTGAATATGGGTTATAAAAATGAATCAATTGAAATCATGGCCATATACGATGTTTTTGCTAGCCTTTGGAATAAGTCTGAAATTATGTTCAAGGTACCACGGCTGCATTGGTACCTGCTTGAACCCGGCTCCCTGAAACAAGCTGAGTGGCTAGAACTTACACTATGTATCATTCGCCTTTAGTACATTGCTGTATTATCTTGTCTCATGGCATACAACCTGACTAATCTAGAATCCATCCATGAAAGAAGTCATTTGATTCATCATATGAGACTTCATGTGAATAGGCTTTGGTATCTGATTGATTTTGCTTGTCTCGTAAACTCGTTAAGGTATGGGATTGGAAACCTTGATATTATGATAACTATATACAATGCTTTACTGAACAAATGCCTCTTGATAGCTACATCTCTCTGATGGTTGATTCCTTGGAATGAACTAGCTGAGTTATGTCACAAGTGTTATGTGTTCCATCTGCAATCTGTGGGTTTGTCATGTTTGACTCCCTATTTGAAAATCTTACAAATGCCTCATGATAGCTATGAACTGATTAAGAGATTTAGAAACCATGACGGGAACCATGCCTTGAATATTTGTGTATGGATTAATCTATCCGGCTATGTGAGCAAGTGGAGCAGCAATGGCTCATGGTTTGCCATCACATATTATTGTAAGCTAAGTTGGTGTCAAATTGTTGATTTGTTCGAAAATAATGATTTGCCTTTATCTCCTAATGCAACATACCATATGTATATTGATGAGATAATGAAACTACTGCAAACTAGCATACATGTGCAAACTGTGATAAACTCACGCCCATTAACCTATAAGTTGTCTAAGTCTCTAATTTTATTTCATTGTTGGTACAATGGTAACATATGCTCGTATGGTTGCTTGCCTAGTGGAAGGAAGAACACAAGAAACATGAAAGCAATGAGCAAACTAAGGATCCAGTTAGGAGAGCACCACACACAGCAAGCAAAATCAAAGTACCATGACCATAAAAAGGAAACTACAAGGGAACCCATGAATGCTACACAATCATGCACAACTCGAAAAGAAAACAAAATGAGCACAAATGAAGTGCCTAACCGTTTGATTCTAAAAGCAAATATGCTTCAATGCTTGCTCAACTTTGATCATGTAATATATGAATCATTAATCAAAGGCATATATGTCATTGATTGCGAACAAAAGGGTGTAGTCACTTCAATCGAAACGCTTGATAGAAAAAATAATATTGATAAATCTAGAAGTCGAATCTTTGGCTGGCTGACCACGGCCCAAAACCCTGTACATAAAAATTACAAGCAAACTAGTATCGAACTTGGGTTTTCAAGTAAGGAAAAGTCGAAGAGATGTAGACCTAGGACCTCAACTGAACAAAGATAAAATGTAAAAATTTTTGGTATGAACCTTGTCCATATACCACCCAAGCTTAAAATAAGTTGCAAATGAAAATCGCCTTTTGGAACTGTCGAGGTATGAGAAAAAAGAATTTTTGGACGGACATTAACATGACCTGCAAAAATGACCATATACAAATGATAATGCTGGCAGAACTTAAAACGAGCACAGAACCCGAGGAGGCATGCTGGAGGGGGGCTGGATTCGATAAAATTTGCTTTATACCAGCTGATGGCTTGTCCGGGGGGCTATGCCTCCTATGGAAAAGCTACCAACTTGTAAATGAAATAGCGGAAATAGCCACAAAGGAAAAACGATACATAACAGTTAGGCACACTAACACACAATCAGGGTTCACCATGGCCATTACCTTTACATACGCTCCCCCAAATGAACAACACAAAGACGGATTTTGGAGGGACCTGAGTAATCATGTTAACACAATCAACTTTCCGTCCCTTGTAATAGGGGACTTCAACGAGATTCTTAAACTTTCTGATAAATTGGGCGGTGCACCTGTTTCTTACAACAGATGTAGAAGACTACACTCATTCATGCAACAATGCAACTTAGAAGATCTGTCCACAAAAGGCAATGAATTCACTTGGAGGAAAAGAAAGGATGGAGAGAATAACACATTTGAAAAATTGGACCGAACTTTGGCACACCCAGATATTATTCAAGAATTACCAAACATATTTACCTGGAACCATGCTTTCACAACATCTGATCACTGTCGTATCTCGGTTGATCTCACTAAATCACTACAACGGACAAAAAACAAGCCGTTCCGGTTTGAACTAATGTGGACACAACGAAATGATTGTGAAAATATCATTAAACAAACTTGGCGCACACAGTACCAAGGCACACATATGTATAACTTGGTTAGGAAAATTAGTTTATAGAAAACCAAACTAAAAATTTGGAGCAGAATGAAATTTGGGAACATTAACAGACAAGTCCGGGAGGTAGAATCAGATATTGAAAAGTTGCAAGCTACGGTATACAGAAATTTCTCTGCAGAGAAGAATGCAAAACTTAATATGCTTAACAGGAAAAGAGAATGCCTAGTCGACTACCAACAAAAGTACTGGATACAACGAGCAAAGTCAAATTCCCCAAGACTAGGGGACAAAAATACGAAGTTTCACCATCAAAAAGCAACAGGTAGAAGGAACCATAAAAACATATCCTCGGTTATTAGAAATGATGGATCAGTACTTGCTTCGGAAGAAGACATTAGTAAGGAATTCCTTGCAGACTTTGAAAGAAGATTCAAATCCACTACCATTGATACAACTGAACCACATAAGCAACTTGAGATTATCCAAAACGAAATCTCAGATGACGATAACACAGATTTAATAAAGCCTTTCACAAATGAAGAAATCAAGAGTGCCATCTTTGACATCGCAAGCGATAAATCCCCTGGCCCGGATGGGATGCCATCAGGATTTTATCAAAAATACTGGCATATCGTGGGCCTAGCTGTTACTCGGGCGGTAAAGAGTTTCTACAGAACCGGGAAAATTCTAAAACAAATCAATCACACCTTCATCGCATTGATTCCAAAAGTAGACAATCCGTCCATGACAACCCATTACAGACCTATAAGTCTATGCTCAACTATTTACAAGATAATTGCAAAAATATTAACGAAATGACTAAAAAAGGTGATTCCGAAACTTATCCACCCACTACAAGGCGCCTTCGTCCAAAATAGATCAATCCATGATAATGTCCTGATAGCTCATGAAATCTTTCATGGCTTTAGGTCAAAAAAAAGGAAAGGATGGCTATGTGGCAATAAAATTGGATATGGAAAAGGCCTACGATAGGGTAGAATGGCCATTTATTATGGCAGTCCTGGAAAAATTTGGCTTCTTGAGCAAATTCATAAAGTGGATAGAGGAATGTATCTCCTCTGTCTCCTACTCCGTCCTGATAAATGACAATCCGACTAAAATCTTTTACCCAAAAAGAGGACTCCGCCAAGGTGACCCCTTATCACCTTTACTGTTTAATTTAGGTGCAGAAGTCTTAGCCAGAAATATACAAAGAGCAAGCAACGAAAATAGGAAAAGTGTTGGCTTCCCAATAACAAGAGCAGGAACAGTCGTCCCGTTTCTAGCATTCGCAGACGACATAATTATCTTTGTCAAAGCAATGACCACATCGTGTGACCTTATTCTCCGTATCCTAGCAAACTACTGCCAAGTCTCGGGACAAAAAGTCAATTACCATAAATCGGCCTTTCAAACAACACGCAATATAGATAACCCAACACGAAGACTGTTGCAACAAAGCATTGGCATAACTCAGACCACAAGCCTAGAAAAGTACCTAGGCTGTCCAATTGTGAATTGACGGGCAAACAGATCCATTTTTGAAGATGTAATAACCAAATCTAGACAACAATTAAGCAAGTGGAAAGCTTCATCACTGTCCCAAGAAGGAAGAACTGTGTTGATTAAAGCGAACCTAAATGCAAAGCCCAATTACATCATGCAAAGCTTCATGCTTCCAACATCCATACACAAGGAGCTAGACCAAATAAATAGACAATTCTTTTGGAACAAGGGGGTTAATTTTCATTCACTTATAAGTTGGGACAAGATCTGCAAACCAAAGGAAGCCGGTGGAGCCAGAATTAGAAAGCAGAAGATATGAACAAAGCAATCCAAATGAAGCTACTATGAAAAATATTAGTAGAGCCGGAGAATATTTGGGTCAAAGTTATCGAGGAAAAATATCTAAAAGGAAATCAACTATGGTGCTACAAGACCGGTAGGAACACGTCGTGGCAATGGAAAAGACTAATGAACTTGCGTGTAGAGTTTGAAAAAGGTCTGAAATGGAATGTTGGTGATGGACAAACGGTTAAGATCTGGAAAGATTCTTGGATCACTGATCTGCCTTTGGAACAAGCTGCCTTGGATAAAAGACTAATAGCGGATGAGGAGGCAAAGGTCAGCTCACTACTCACGAATACCACATGGGACCACCGGAAAATTGATAATCTCCTAGGAAATCAAATCCCAAAAATAATCATCGAGAGAATTACAAGCTATCCGCTACCAACAACTGGTATCCAAGATAGACTCTATTGGGCCCCTAGCAAAGATGGATGGTTCTCCACAAAAACGGCCATGGAGCTCCTACACAAATCCAAAGGACTAACACGGATCGATAATTCTTGGACCTAGAACTTGAACGTTATGCCAAAAACCCAAAATTCCCTATGGAAACTAGTGATGGATGGTCTCCCGACAAAAGAAAATCTTGAAAAACAAAAGGTACTTGTACCCATGAACTGCGTTCTATGCCAACACCCATATGAAAGTGTCAAACACATTTTCCTGAAATGCCCATATACGTTGAGCAACATAATCAATGACGAAATGCGAAATTACCTTAACAACATAGACATATCAAGTGGGAAAATATCTGAAATCATGCACCACTTACACATGAAATTCGATGATAAAACTATGGCTCAAACGGCTGCTACATGGTGGAATATTTGGCACATTAGAAACCAAAACATCTTTTGCAACAGGAAAGTAGTGGTTGACATTAAACAAATAGTAGCTACCCAGATCAATGACTGGAATAACTCAAAAAGTAAAAACATGATAAAAGGAACAACGGTCCACCCAAAAAGAAAAAACTAAAAGACTCCACTAGGCAAGACCTTCGGTGGGTAGCATAAAATTAAATTTTGACGGGTCCAAAAGGAGTAACAATCAATGTGCATTTGGATACATTCTAAGGGATCACAATGCTTCAATTATTGCAACTGAACATGGCTAGTGTGGAATTACCTCGGTACTTCATGCAGAAGCATTTGCTCTCAGAAAAGGCTTATTGAAAGCAAAGGAGATGAAGATCAAGAACATTGAAATCGAAGGGGATAATCTCACGATTATTAACTCTGTTAAAAACACATGGAAACCCCCATGGGAATTGGATCTTATTATATCAGACATCTCTATTATTCTTTCTGGTTTTACACAGGTACAAATACACCGTGTTTTCAAGGAGTCAACGGCGTTGCCGACAAACTCACAACACTAGGCCACGACAGCCCTGCAGCCGGAGAAGATGTTCCGCATGAAGTCGAAGTCCTCATCCGCAAGGATGCCATAAGATGGTTTACCAATTGACGGTGACCATCCTAATTTCTTACCCTTGTAGTCAAAAAAAAAAAAAAAGTAAAATGTGGACCACACAAAATCTAAAAAATACTAATCATTGAAGCAACTAAACAAACCCTTAAAGGATAGCTTTTGGGAAATTTTTGAGTAGATTATCATTCATCGTCAAAATCTACTTTTACCAAACACCGATTATATTTTTTTATTTATTAGATTACAAAATCTTTGAAAAAAATTACACAATCACCACAAAGCTAAAATACAAAAAAAAACTTAAAATAGGCAAAAACCTCGCATTACCGAAAATCCCAGTCAGTTCGACAAAGATTATTGTAGAGATTATCGTGGAGTTTTGAAATTCTAGAAAGCTTGACAGTGTTTGACATAGTAGTTTATTTGAGATATTAGATTTTTAGAAGGTTTCGAAAAGCTAAAGGAGTTAACTTTGAGAAGATTATTGGAGAGCTTTTGCTTTCTTTTTTTCCCCCCAATTTTACCCCTTTAATCACAACTCCTATGTTTTTTAAAAAATTTTTTGTTATTTTCGTTAAATTCGCCATATAAGTTTTTTCAGAAAACTTCTCCTACCAAACTCCAATTAGGTTTTTCTGTACATACCCTTTATTCTCGATTTCTCTTGGGAGGCCTATGATTTTAACTAATCAATTAAATTAAATAATAATGTGACGTGGCTTAACAAATAGCCGATACGTGTAAATTTGATGATGTGATGTAAGTTAACGGGCTGCTTTAGTATATAAGATAGATACATGAAAATAAGTAAAAAACGTCTTGTCCGTCTAGACGGTAGGAGTCTCCGTCTTGCGTCTTTTAGAACATTGCCGGGCTTAATTTGCTTGTTAAGCCAATACGTGTAAATTTGATGATGTGGTATTTGCTTTAGTATATAAGACAGATACATGAAAATAAGTCAAAATGCTTTAGCTTAGAGGGTGTTGGATCTAGAGCCTTGTCGATTCAATTGCAAGCCATGCTAGATTCTTGTATCTGGATTGGAATGCGTTGTGAAAGAAGCAAATGATCTTCATAGTTTAAGTTTCCCAGGCTTGGATTTCTTTCAGTTTTAGTTATTTTAGCGATGTTCCTGTAAATTCTGAAGTAGAAAGCCGTTAAGGAGCCCTTTCATCCTTTGAGATTTTCACTTTCAGGGCTAGTTTATCCTTTTGACATAATCCGAAGGTAAGATATGACAGAGAGAAACCGAAAGAAGGCGCAACAACATTACTGAGGTCATAACTATATGACTACGGTAACATGTCAACAACAACAACAAGACTGTACATGGAAGGAGGTAGCCCTGGATATTAATTTCACGTTTTTCTTTCAATTCTCGAGTTTGACAGCTTCATGAAACAGCAAACCGTGCCTTATTTATTTTTACATAGAGAATGCTGAGACAAGCTGAATAATCATGCTTGCATGGCGTTTTCGTCTCCCTCCTCTTGCGCGAGCTGGTTTTCGGCAGCATGCTGCTCTAGGTATTCTTTGCTATTCATCTCGGTCAATCTGCACATAAATAATCACGAAAGACAATAATATGATTTTGATTTGAAGAAGCAGAAAGTGCAAACAGTGAAACACTTGTCCTTACCTACTGATAGTCCGATCCTTGGCAAATCCGAGCTCATTATCAACGCACAAGTCAGCTTCGTCGTTCCTCCTTGACCTAGTGGATGTTCGCGGGGCCCTGTGCTGAGCATCGGCTATTGTGATGATCTTTTGAAACAGCTCTTGAGGACTCCCTTCTGCTGTGCACACTAGCCTTGCCTTGTTCTCGTACATTACCTACAATCATTTAATGCACAACAAAAATTTGAAGTTATACATATCAACTAACATAAGGAGAGAGGAACACGAATGGCGAAACAGAGAGACGCACATCAACTAATGTGACAAACCGATAAGCTGCAGTACGATTGTGTAGGCCAAAGATAGGCACGCCTTCTAG
Source organism: Fagopyrum tataricum (assembly GCA_002319775.1). Classification (NCBI taxonomy): domain Eukaryota; kingdom Viridiplantae; phylum Streptophyta; class Magnoliopsida; order Caryophyllales; family Polygonaceae; genus Fagopyrum; species Fagopyrum tataricum. The sequence goes on along the minus strand of CM008283.1, from coordinate 37,727,677 downwards.
TGCTAGCGTATGGAATTTCTCTGCGAAAAGAAGAATGATTTTGATAACTCACAAAATATATATGATGTCTAAATCAACAAAAATACGAAAACATTCTTCACTTACTAAATAGTCCAAAGTAGTCAGCCGCACCAAGTGGTCTGTCGCATAGTTCATCAAAAGGGAAATATGCACATCCATTGGCACCAAACGGTACCTAAACACGACCAACAAATATATCCTTTATTTATATGGTGGTTCTGTGCAAACTGTGTTAAATTAAGGGAAGTTTTGCAGGAATTTGACTGTGATCATATTTAAATACCTTTAATGTCCTCCCCATAACAACTTCTACCTCCTGGGGACGAGCTTCGTCATCCCCAACCAACTCTTGAAACTTAGCCTTGAGAAGCTCTGACAAATCCTTCCCAATAAAATAGAATCCTTGTTCCGCCTGTATGTAATGAAGCACATCTCGATACTTATACATAAATATGACATAGTCAACATGTCAAACAAAGAAGAAACTCGTGTACATACCGAGGTTAGGCGTCTGTAGTCAACAGATGACGCAATGTCATGAACTGTACACCTTTCCTGTATTAGAAACCAGAGATGTGTTACAATCTGAAAAACTGGAAAACCGACGAAAAGATAGAGTGGTAAAGAATCTTGTTCATCACCTTCAAAGTGTCTATAAAGGGCAGAAAAAGATTCCTCTGTAATCCGCCTTCATACAACGCATCTGGAGGCCGATTGGAAGTTGCAACTAGAATCTGTTGACCGAAAACATAACGGTCAGACGCCAAATATGAAGCAAAACAAGTTTCTTGGAAGACCTGTCCTTTAACAAATAGAAAGGAAAGTAGGAAGCTTACAACACCATTGCTAAATAGGTGTTTGAAAAGGCGATGAAGAATCAAGGCATCCGCTACATCAGTGACCTGAGGGTACAAAATAAACATTGTAACTTCAAGTATGAGTTTCGAGTTAGTTCAAATTACCAAGACTTTACCATAAATTCATCAAGGCATAAAAGAACAGATTCATCTGATATTTCTGCAGCCACAACTTCAAGGGGATCTGATACACCTTTGTGCTTCTGCAACAAAAGCATATACAACAATGTGAGGCGGACGAAATAACTTCACAATGGAATACAAGACACTGTTAATTACCCGTAAGCGGCTATGAACACTCAGCATAAAGTCATGAAAATGTATTCTCTTCTTCCTCCAATTTGAAGGCCTGATGATTCGGAAAAGTCTATCTCATTACCAAAAAGTGTCATCCATAACAAACTGACAAATATTAACTCTTAAGCATTCAGACAAGACGAACTCACAATTGATTGAAGAACAAATCCATCAACATGGTTTTTCCAGTACCGACTCCTCCATAAAGATACAGTCCTTTAACTGGTGAATAAGAAGATTGATGCAACAGACGGGACCATAACCATCTGCTTCTGCAATATATGAAGAAATACAATCATTAATCCATTATGATAACTGAATGACTGAAGATAATGAACTGAAGGATAAAAAAAAACATCATGCCAGTAGTAATTTACCTCCCAGATTTCTCAGAAGCGTTATAACGATCCAATTTGCATCTGTGAGCATTCTCAACAAGCTCATCATAAAGCCTTTGAAGCTCATTTAGTGTTCCAAGCTGCAAAAAGTCATTTGCAAGAAATGCTTTCAGTCTACCAAATTTACAACTTATTCTGTTTAACCTTTTGATAGGATAATTAGGCAATCACATAAGATGAAACAAAACAAGACCTAAGGATCTCTTTATAGCAATTGTACCTTTTCTATTAGCAAAACAACAAGCTTTACACAGATTAAAAAAAAAAAAAATCTCCATAGCTAAGTAACAGTTTCAGAAGGAATTCCTGACTAAACAGAAGTTGAAAAGAAAGGACAATTAATAATGAGATACCACACAATGAAATATAACAAAACATAAACTTTCACAAACGAATTCGCTCATAGTTGTAGACATTTACCAATCAAACTAGAATGGCTTTTCTTCATTGACAATGTACTAATCAAAACAAGTTAACATTGAGATCTCCAAATTGGCATTTTCGCACCTGACAACTATCGCCTTTCGAAAGTTCACCAGCAGCTATTCTTCGTTCATACTCCACCAAAGGCCCCCCTTTTCTAGGTTCCGCCTCTAAACGACAGCAAAAAAAGCCATTCTTAAGCCAAAACAGATAACCATGAAGACAAAATAGAAAATTTCAGTAATTGAAGAGACTTACCTGTAAATAAGGCTCTTGTGATCCCACTGAATGGTACACTGCCTATCTTAAGGATTTCTACATTATCAACAGGCTTGTATACAGAAGCAACTTTTTGATGGTTTATTTCCCCTGCCAAGCTTCTACTCGCACAGATATATCCTTGATACCTTAGAATTGATCTAATTTGTCGAATAGAACGGCTGCCAAGAGCTCTCATATCCTAGAAGAACAATCATACAAAAAGACTCAAGGCATGTTCAATGCATCTTAGTTCTCAATCAATTACTCTTCAGGAATTAGATGAGTACTATGAGGGATAAACAATTGGCAAAATCCATGGGAAATTGTTACAACATCACACATATCAAAGTAGATATACAGTAAACAAAGGAATAAAGGCAAGCATAATAGTGAGTAGAAATACAGTACAGGTCCATACAACTTTCTATTATAAAATTGGAGGGCTTTATAGTGAATTTCTTATTATAGATCAAAAAGTAAGATCGGAATCATCAAACAGGGAAATCAGAAGGTAGTCAAAGAAAAAAGGTTGATAATTCAAAGGTAAAAAGAGATTCAAAGCTTGGAAACAAATAAGCTATACCCCTTATCATAATTGACACGAAAATTGAACTGGAAATATGAGCAGAGTTCATGCTTCCATGTCGCAAGAGATCAAAGAAGAAAGCAGCACCTGATGCAATCTTGATCTTTGAAACTGAAGGAGAATGTATATAATCTACTGATCTAGTAGGTACATGCAGGTCTACAATTTTGGATAAGATTCTCCCAGACAGCAGGACTGGTAGAAGAGAATTAATCCGAGGAAAGAGGGGAGCAATTCGATGTTTCAGGTTCGTTTAGCAAATTAAGCCTCCCAAATTTCAGGTATGATGATTGAGGATAGATGATAGAAGACGAAAGCGTTGATGGAGTTATGACTGTATCACAAGGAGATCTATTATTTTATTTTTATTTTTTATTTTTTAATTTATTCTTTTTAATTTTGGATTTTATTATTCCAAAAGGATAATTCTTCTTTTACTATGATGTACTTTTTCCATGCCGATAAGGAGATGACGAGGTTATATGGAATGAGTGTGTTTTAGGAGACTCACAATCTGCTAAGGAACTTGAAATTTATATCTATATTTATATATCTATATATCCATATCTTCTATATATATCTTATTAAAGCGGTTCTATGGACAACGCAATGAAATTTTTATTTAAAATTATTTATAGTCATAATTTTTTTTTTAATTATATTATTTTTAAAATAATTTCACGTATTTTTTCGGCTAGATATTTTTATGTTTTGTATTTTTAAAAAAAATTATTAATTTTTTTTGAGTTAATTGAGGTACAAACTCAATTTTTTATTATGAGTATAAACTGTGTATCCAAAATTTTTACTTTTAATAAATTATGTAGGTATATAAGTTTTTTTTTTTTTTCTCTCTCTCTTTTTTTCTCGCTCTCTCTTTCGCTCTTCTTTATCTCCGATTACAGCTCTCCTTCACTCCTCTCCTTCGCTCTTCTCACTTCTCACTTCTCTCTGGGCTCTCACTTCTCTCTGGGCTCTCACTTCTTCTTCTTTGATTTGGCGATTTCTTTTTTACGAACATCCATCTTCTTGTTCGTCATTGATGTCAGCAGCGGTGGTGTTCGTGCTTCTCGCTTCGCCACGAACTTCGGTGCTAAGGTCTCGTTTCTCCTCTCCAAACCCTAGCCTCTAAAATCTTCTTTTTTAGGATTGTTCACAAATATGTAGCTGTAGTTCTAGTAGCTAGTATAATATAGAGATTTGATTTTTTTTTTGTTAATTTGAAGTTTCATTACAACTTATCCGGTTGATTGAGACTTCTTTTATGCATCTTATGCACGATTCATGTGCTAGGTGAGAAGATACGCTGCTTCATTGTAGGTCTGGTTAGGGTGTTTATGTGGAGTAGAGTTTGAGGCTTCCTTGTGCAGATTGAGAGCGGTGGTGAGAGAGATTTACTTGATTCAAATTAGATGGAATTAAGGGAAGAAGAGGTGAAACATGAAGAGGTTGAAGAAGAAGACTTGCCATTTATTCAAACTTGAAGAAATTTATTTCTTCTAACCTCAGATGCACCCTTTCATTCAATTTGCATACAAACAGTGTAAGTCTTGCCATTTATTCAAACCTTCTCTAATTTGAACACTGTGATATTAATGCAATCTCAGGCAGAATTGGTGATAAGAGAATCAGTTGAACCTGTTCTAGAACAGTATCGACCTGCAGGAATTTCTTCACTAAAGTTTAGCAATTTGACTCTTGGGACAGTGGCCCCAAAGATTGAGGGTATTCCTTTTATCTCTTTCTAGTGCAAAATGATTAACCGGAGATATACGGTTGAATGCTGAAGCAGGATGAAGTAGGGTTGGAGATAAAAATAAATTAATTATATATATTGAAATCAACTTCTACTTTATCATGCTTTTGCTGTTAAATTTATGGACCATCTTTTGTTCATGTCTGATTGTTGCACCATGGGGAATTGCTTCTACCTATGTCGAATTAAATCGATCAAGGTTTTCTTGCTTGACTCTTCTGACCGGAGTTTTGCAGCCATCTATGTTGTCCTTGCCAGCATCTCTCTTCACCTACTACTAGGCACTATCTTTGACGTCGAAGCTTACCTGTCTTTTGCTATCATATATTTTCCATCCGTTACTCTGTTGGTTTCTTCATTGGTTGCAACCCCTCTTGTGCATGCCTATTTTCGTTTTGCCTCCCAAGTCATTGTGATTTGTGACTTGGGGTGTCCAGGAGTCAAAGCTGCCCCCGGGTAAAATTAATTGACTTGTTGACTACACGAACAAAAAGTAGTTGCAGACTGGGGTGATGCATACTGTTGGTAGTTAGCAATCTTCGTTTGAACTCATTACTTCGCTCTATATGTGTTTACTTGAATATTTTTTCTGGCAAATAGCCTCAAAATCTAATTAATCATACATGCGCTTTATTTGGTGCTTAGAATGCTAGAAAATGTGTAGTTTGTGATGCCACCTTGGATTCTTCAAATTGCAAGTTGATATTATTTGAGTATCTTGGTAGCTTATTTGAACTTCTTGATAGACCAAGGATCAGTTTTCCCACTAGAAAATTGAATACTTGGTACTCTTTTTTCATGCCACTATTGTAGATCCATTTGCTGTATTTTCTATAGAATTGTTTTATTGCTTTGGTATTTTCATAACTTGAATTGTTTCTATGGGCTCAAAGATTAGAGTTCAAAGTCTGAAGCCAAGTCAAATCATCATGGATCTTGATTTTAAATGGGGTGGAAATCCAAGTAGTGTCTTAGCTGTTCAAACTGCAGTTGTTGCTTCTATTCCCATTCAGGTTTACACCTAAGTTACAAGTTATTGATATACTGAGTTTCAATGTTAAATTGGTATCTTTGAATTAAGTTGTTTCTTGTCATGTGCAGTTAAAGGATCTTAAGGTATTCACTGTGATTCGTGTGATATTCCAATTATCTGAGGAGATTCCATGCATATTTGTTGTGGTTGTTGCTCTACTATCTGAGGTAGATTTCACAAAATGCAAGAATTGTTGCTGTATCATTTATGATTCACTCACTTGCCAATAAATGCCTTGTTTTTGGTAAAGAGCCTGACAATTAAACTTGACAATCATTGGAGATGGATGGTTGGTTTCTAGATTAAAATAGTTTGCTCTTTTTATTACCCATAGCTCTAAATAATGTGTAGATAACATATCAACATTGTCAGAAGCTGATGTCAGTTTGGCAGGTTGATACGAAGCAGGATTGTTAAAATCAAACGTAAATAAGAAAATTCCCTCTTATATATGACATGTAGGGAACCTTCATATTTTGAATGCACTGCTGATAAAATCAGTTAAAGTTTGGAAAAATGAATGGTCGTTTATTATGTATGCAGCCAAAGCCTATAATTGATTATACTCTGAAAGCTGTCGGTGGAAGCTTAACAGCTATTCCTTGGATCTTATTTAGCTGATGCTGGACATATTCTTGTCAATTTTGAAGTGTTCCATGTGTATATGCCTCTTTTGAACTTTAATGATTTTCATTGTTTATGGTACCTAATGCAGTCAAGGGACAGTACCTGATGAAGCCTGTATGGTTTCAGCTTTTGGGCCATCTGGTACGTGTACCTTCCTATTCAAATATGCAAGTTATGCTTGCTACTTTGCAACTATGCTTGATCGGGACACGATTCCACATGGATTACAGATAGAGGAAGAAGTGTGTGGGAGCAAGTGTGGCAAGCTGTTGTGGAAAGGGTTCGTAGGAGAAAGTCCCAACCAGGTGGCCAAAGCCCCATGAGCTCCAATTCCAGTGGAAACAAATACATACCAAGACAAAAGTTTGATCAAAGAGGACAAATCTCATCCAATTCATATTTCTTCTTTTTTTCCTTAACAAAAGTGCATAAGCCAAGTTGTAATGACCCATTCTTCCACGGATTTCACGTTATGGTATTTGAGGAAATCACTTTATTATAAATATTTTGTAATTAATCTAGCATTTTACAGTCACTATTTCATTTTACAATCACTATTGGATTGGTGATTGATTTAAAGCTGCAACTTGCAACTTGAATCTTTACAGACACGATATAAGTAACAGCTTGATCCTACCATGGAAGAAGTGAAAAAACTTTGTATTAATTGCCATAAATTTGCTAAATTAGAGAGTTCTTTTTAATACCCAACGTTCAAATTCAACTTGAAGTTGGATAGAGAACGTTGGGTATTAAAATCGGGTAACGGAAGTTGGGTAACATAAATGAATTTGGATGTAGAACGTTGAATATTAAAATCGGGTAACAATGAAGTGGGTAACATAAGTGAATTTGGATGTAGAACGTTGGGTATTAAAATCGGGTAACAACGAAGTTGGGTAACATAAGTGAATTTGGATGTAGAACGTTGGGTATTAAAATCGGGTAACAACGAAGTTGGGTAACATAAGTGAATTTGGATGTAGAACGTTGGATATTAAAATCGGGTAACAACAAAGTTGGGTAACATAAGTGAATTTTGATGTAGAATGTTGGGTATTAAAATCGGGTAACAATGAAGTTGGGTAACAGAGTATAACATTGGGTAACAAAGTTGGGTAACATAGTATAACGTTGGGTAACAGGGGTGGGTAATAGGGTTGGGTAACAGGGGTGGGTAATAGGGTTGAGTAACAGGGTTGAGTAATAGGGTTGAGTAACAGGGTTGAGTAACAGAGTATAACGTTGGGTAACAAAGTTGAGTAACAAGGTTGGGTAACAGAGGTGGATAACAGGGTTGGGTAACAGGGTTGGGTAACATAGTATAACGTTAAGTCTCTTCACAAATAGAAAGTGCATAGTTAGTGTTTCTATAAAATTTTGCCTACACACTTTGTTTCCTTGATAAAAAATCTACACACTTACCATTTTCACCCTTTTTTTTAGTGAGATTGGGAAGTATGTAGATTTTTTATAAGGAAACAAAGTGTGTAGGCAAAATTTTATAGAAACACTAACTATGCACTTTCTATTTGTAAAGGACTTTATATTTGTGGAGTCACCCAACATTATACTCTCTTACCCAACTCTCTTACCCAACTCTCTTACCCAACCTTGTTACCCAACTTTGTTATCCAACGTTATACTCTGTTACCCAACTTTGTTACCCAAATTTTCACTTATGTTAACCGATTTTAATACCCAACGTTCTACATCCAAATTCACTTATGTTACCCAACTTCGTTGTTACCCGATTTTAATACCCAACGTTCTACATCCAAATTCACTCATGTTACCCAACTTCGTTATTACCCGATTTTAATACCCAACGTTCTACATCCAAATTCACTTATGTTACCCAACTTCGTTGTTACCTGATTTTAATACCCAACGTTCTACATCCAAATTCACTTATGTTACCCAACTTCGTTGTTACCCGATTTTAATACCCAACGTTAGGGTTTCAATGGATAATTGATAACCCAACTTATCAAGATCAGGCAAGCAAATTACAGTTCTCTCATTCACAGGTTAGATAAGAAGTTAGGATTTCAATGGATAATTGATTACCCAACTTATCACGTCCCCTAAAATTCAACAACACGACAATGGCCTCTTTGTATTCCAATTCGAAAAAGGAAGTGTACCCCTCACCACAACTAATATTAGTGTTTGACATACCTTTGACAAACCCAAATCTCCAACCTGATCATCTTTCGAGTTATATTGACGAGAGTAAGTAAAGAAATGGGAGGTTATAAACAAATTTATTGCTGATAGTTATAAACAAATGGGAGGTTTCAAAATTTGATGCTGAAATTATGAATGCAGGCTGTCAGGAAGTTGATCAGTGGGGATGCAATATCAGTTCTGGATTCCGAGCTAGAGAGTAACGATGCAAATACCTGGGCACTGGAAAAGATCCTTCAGCTCGCGCTGCAGTGTTTGGTGTCACAAAGGGACACCCGACCAAGCATGAGCACATGCGCAGACATACTGTTGAGTATCTGGAAGAATTATAAAGAGTTATCGGCCATCCCACTCACGGAATAGTTCAATAATAGAAGAATGACTAAGTAAAAGGATTTTGCTGCTCAGCTAAGTGATGCCGATCAAAAGTTGAGGCAGAGGAACTAGATTCATCATTTTTGTAGAATTTTTAAAAGGCGCATTTTTTGTTGATTCCTTATGAGTCAGAACCTCCTAAATATATACACATTTCAATAATGAATTTGAATATGAAGCCGAAAAATCTTAAAGCTCTCTTTATTAGTAAGAATTGCACCACCAACTGAACTATTCTACTTAGCTCCTGCGCCGAATGGAGAGTTTCGGATCTGAGAGCTAGAGATGGCATCTAGGTATGTGTTTGTGAATCTAAGTATAGGCAAGAGGAAAATAGTGTACATATGCTCATAATGCAAGACTGCAATACCCAAATGCTTAATTCCTTGGACAAAAGGGAGTTGCTAAGAAATGGGTACACTTTATATGTATAAGAGAGAACATAAAATATGTAAAAATCACTCGATGAGATCATCAAATAGAGGTAGTGGATGTCAATATTACAGACGAATGCAGTATTTAGTATTAGAGATCAGAAATATAAACATGAATACATAATGGAACCATGAGACTGAGAACAAGCCACACAACCAAGATAACATGGAAATTTAAATCAACATTTGTTCTCAGACGAGGTTTTAGAACTGAAAATCCTGCCTCTTTCACTTTCGGAATAGTGCAGTTGTAGAAGATTGACTGGCTACCAGAAATTTGCTCTGTCAACAAAGTAAAGTGGACTTTATCTACCAACATAACCTCAAAATCTCATTCAATTCACTTTGCAATTCCAAAATTAAATCTATCAAGAAGTAATGTGATTATAAAACTGAAGCCACTTACAAGAAAATAACAAAGTTAGCAAGCATATATTATAGCCCAAAATCTGTCACAATACAAAATGTACTAGACTACTGAACAGCTATTCCAGCAAGTAATCAACACCAAAAACCTAATCTAACAAAATCAGGCCACCAACTAACCTTAACAACGAAATCATACACATATTTAGCATCGGTGTTGAACGCGCTATCCATGGAAGAATACTCAACCTCAACCTACGAACCAGAGAAAAATAGTTGGAACGAAACCTCGAGTTCCTGAAGTCGATCGACGAGGATTGCTTGAAGTAGGTTTGCTTTGGAAAGTAAGAGAAATCGCTGCCGTAAAATAATCGAATTTGAAGACTGCGAGAGTGACAGTTTGAGATTGAGAGTTGCAAGAGAAGATAAGTAGTAATCGGAGACGACAATGAATGCTAGTAAACAGCGGTGTAGATAGGTAGTAATCGGAGACGAAGAAGAGCGAGCGAAGTCTCTTGAGACGAATCGTCAAGGTGAGAGAGAAGAGAGAGAGGAAAAGTTATTAAAAAAAAAAAAACTATTTATACCTGCATTCATCTAATAATTTGGTTTACACCTTGTATCTAATATAAAAAAATCTACATTTATAGCCCATTTATCTCTTAAAAAAATGGTTGCATACCTTGTATTCTAGTTAAAATAAGTACATTTACGGCCCATTTAAAAAGTGCACTTTTTTTCAAATTTTTTTTTCTGAAAGGCTTCTTAGGTACACTTAATATACACTCTGATTTGTTTTGGTCGGTGGTATAGACACGCCTAATTTTATTTAGTCCAATTATAAACGTAGATAATACAACATGCTCCATAAGAGACATACTTTTGGTACATCCTTTCCTTTTGTCTCGATCTCTTTCTCCCTCTACTTGTTCGTCAATGGTGTTTTCTTCACCGATTCACCGTAAATGCACCGTTGGTTGTCAAAAGTCTAAATAGAAGAACAAATGGTGAATTGGTTGCAATCACCGCCCCAAGATCCACCTTCTTCTACATCGTGACGTCACGTGGCAAAATGCAGGTTTACGAGGAAGGCCCGGATAGACTGCTATGGATAGGGAAACCTCTCTTCATCGACGAAGCTTTTAAGCCATTAGATTCTGTTCTCAAAGTAGTTGCTAGACAAACCCTATCTAGATCTTCTCTCCCTCTAAATTTCTCATAAACCTTGATATAGGTTTTAATTTGACATTCAAAATTGAAAAGAGGTTGAATCGGTTGGCGGAGCAGCACTACGGGAAAGTCGAATATTTCCTGGAGAGATATACAATGGAGATTTTGGAATCAAGGGTCTACAACAAGATAGAAAGCAGTCAAAATCGTTCACTTATATATTTGTAATTTCTCTTCTCGAAATCATCATTGGACACTTTTCAAAGCTCAATATTAATCATCCTACTTTGATCGAAACATGCTAATAATACACATGACCATGAGTTTGACTACAACTGTTGAAAACGCCAGTTCTTGGCTCACAATCTGAAATTTGAGACTTTAAAATTTAAGTCAGATTGCTTGTGGTTAGTTTGATTCTATAAAGCTATTGTCTATGCATATTTCTTGGATTCCTTATATGCCTCCAACGAAGGCAAACTCAAGCTACTGTTTATGCAAATCTCTCTTTTTTATTTTTCTGAAAAAGATAAATTAGATCAAGTATATGAAAAAGGAAAGGATTTACATAGAGGGTTGTCAAATGTTCAAGAGAGATGCAATCCAGAATTAACACAGAGGAGCCAAAAGGCACAACCCAACAACAAAACAATTTGGGGATGTATCTCTTGATATGCTGCAAAACGGAAGGACATGGAAATTGAAGTATTCATGAATAGTGTTGAATATCATGTTGCAGCTGCATTCCAACATATAGCAATGAGTTGATCAAATGGACATTTACATAGTCCTTGTTTTCAGTCTAGTATCACTTTGGAAAAAGTGTAATTTATGTTTCAACTTGATTAAGAGTGGAACAAAGTGTTGATGTCTAGCCTGAAATTGAAGTAAATTGGGTAAAAGACCAAAGGAGTCTTGCACAATTAAGTTAGAAAGAGGCATTGATTAATTTCAAATTTCAAATCTTCATCCCTGTCGGTTTTGGTTGTTTGGAAAAAGCACTTTGTAGCCTGTATTGTTGTACATGTTTCGCCTGAGACCAAGCGCCTCAGAAAGCGCATAGAAGAGGAAGCAAAATTTAGTTTTTCCTATTAAAAATTGTGTAAAATTTTATGCCATAGAAAGCGCATACATATTGACGTGTATATATGAATGTTTTGGCGTGTACATGGCTTTTGGATTTTTTTTAGTTTGACTAATTATGCACTTTTATTATTTATCATTAAAAAAAATATAACACTCCTTCCACCACTGTACGCCCAAACTTGCAAATTTTCAATGTCGATACAGATAAGGCGGTGAATAGTCTCGATTTGAAGCTTTGGAGGTTGAAGGACTCCTTCTCAAGTTTGATATCGACATGGAGATGAGGAAACACTCGACCTCGCCACGGAAGAGTATCGGCCACAAACTTTTGGTGAGATCTGCCGGTGGGAACCAATTTCCGGCCGGAAGGTCCGCGCCGCCGGAGAGCCGCCACCAGTCCACATCGTCATCGGCCGCCAAAGCTATTACAATCCAGTTAGGGTTCTCCATTCCAAACCTGTAACACCCCAAATCCGTAGGACTTGGAGCACTACTGGGCTAGGATCTCACAATGATCCTGACCCTAGCCTGACAACAATTTTACTGATCTTACAACAAGGTACAGATAGATTAAAACAAAACATGAAACTGATATATAAATACCAAAAGGTTTATACAAGTACTGTTGAGTACAACAAAACATAACCATATACATAGTCAAAAGATCTCATCCCACGAGGACGACCCAGTGTACGGAGCCCTCAACAGATCACCCCTCTGGATCACTCTGCAGTTCTCCTAACCTGCAAAGGATCTACAACACGGTATAACACCGTTAGCTAACCATACACATATATAAGAGATGCAGAGCACAAACACACATCAAAGAATACTAAACACGTCAACATGATATCACACATTTACCCGGTTCATTATCTTTATAAAGTCAAGCAATCAACTCGTATATATATCCATATAAACATATGTGACACGAGGAATATATAATCCTCGCCTCTGGGTCCAATAGCCAGCTAGAATGGTGCCTAGAACACCACCCCGTGTACCCTAAGGGAATGGGGAGTGCCCGAACCGTTTACCAGGCCTGGCCTGCCTAAAGAGAACCTCCCAGACTCCCGGCGGGATGAAAGGGCAAGTTATCACGGCCCTACAATGGGCAAACAATATACCATAGATCGGTAATAACCATAACGCATGCTATCAAACATATACCACACACCACTCATGCACACATCCAATATAGGGATGGCAACTAAGTAAGTCCTACGGACTTACCTCAACCTCGTAGTCGTCTCAACCCGATCAACCCTCAAACCCGTTCCCCTCCACTCTGGAGGATAACACTGCCTAGCAACAAGGCATAACGAAACATACTCATCAACTATCTATCCTCAACATATACCTAGCATGCTACTACCGCTCATACTAGGAAAGGAAAGGATCTACCTAACTTTAGGTAGATCCGGGACAAGACGCACCTGCGTGACACAAGAGACGCAGGGGCGGAGCAAGCAACCCGCAGGCGCGGCAGAACTCAGCTGCGGGCGCGGTGACAAGGCTGCAGGCAACGCAGGCACGGCGCAGGTGCTGACGCGGGCACTGCGGCACGGCTTCCGCAGGGGCGGCGGCTTCCAGGCGTGGGGGCGGCGTCTGTGCAGAACGTGAACCGCGATTCCTCTTCTCATGATCAAATCACGTCTTTATCATTCTAGATTCACACACATACAGATACATAAACATTCCAACATCAAACTATATCCAATCATCTAATCCTAAGCTAAGGAAGGAAGAACAAGGAAGAAGAAAGAAAGAAGAAGCAAGAAGCTCACCTCCACAGCTGTGATCACCCAAGGAAGTACAAAACATACTCTCAGCTGGCCTCTGAAGCTCAGCAAACATACACACAACATCTAGCAACACCAAGTCACACCAAACTCTAGCAAACTCCAAAAGATTCTCAAGCAAGATCTAGGAAAAGGATGAAGAAGCAAGAAGGACGTAGGAAGGGCTGGAGTGGAATAAGAAGTGAAGTGAAACCCTTGCTCAGCAAGGTAAGAAGTAAGGAAAGGGGTAAAGCACGGGTCAAATGAGTCAACAAAACCGGCTGCAGCCGCCGGAAACCGCAGGGGCGGTTCCCTGAGCCGCAGGGGCGGAAACCCGCAGGGGCGGCAGTCATGCCCGTGGGTGCGGAAAGGCCAAACTAGCTCCCAAAGACTAAGGCTCTTACAAAACCTTCCGCCATTTTTCCTAAAGGCTAAAGGTGTCTTCAATTCCTCTCCACTACCACACTTTTCAATTTTAGGGTTCTTTATCTCTCTCATATTCACATCCATATCTACCTCTTTTGTATGTTCGGTCTTGGATTTGGATTCTGTTTACGTTTCCGATTTGCTTTTATAACCAATTGTTTTCATCTACCTATTCATGACTTTTTTTTGTTTTTGATCTTTTATGTTTTCATGTATGATTGTATGTTGATTTGAACGATTCCGATGCCATGTAACTGGATTGATTGAAGGGGAAAGGAAATTTAAGAAGCATTCTCATCACATGTTTCGATGAATTTTTTTTTTCTCCTTTCCTACAGATTCCTTCAATAAAAAGTACGCTTCACTTCTCCTATTCCTTTCTCCTTTCCTATGATGTCGATTTCCAACACAAGTTTGTGTTTTCATTGGACTTAAGAAGCATTCATCAAACCTATAAACATTCGTCAAGAAAGTTAAGGATTTTATGAATTTAATGGGATTTGAAGACTGCGCATAGGGTTAGTGTTGGGCAGGTGTGGGAGAGTAACAATGTAGTTTCTCTAAACATTCATTTCCTGTTTGTTGAGTATTTATGTGTATTGTTATGTAGTTTAATGTTGATCTTTTAGTCCAATTGGTGTCTACAATTGATTTTTTAGTTGAACACATTACAATGCACGCCATGTGTTTGTGATATTGATTAGCTTGATATTGGATTTCATGTGTGTGTTTGTGTTTATCCAAAAAGTTGAATCTTCTAATACTTTACCATTGAAATTAGAAAACAAGCACTTGACATTGTTGCATTGTTTATGATATTGATTGGCCTAAGAAGCTTTTCCGGAAAAAATTGAAGCTTCATTTACTTTGTTGGATAGGTTTAGAAAAAACAAGCTTTTGAAATTTTGTGAAACTTATGATACTTTGTCACTTAGATTGGAGTTAGAAAGTTGAAAATTTTCAAATATCATCAAGTGATCCTCATCCAACTACAATGAGTTGAAGAATTGATACGTTTCTAATTGTGGAGATGGTGAAACGGGTCAATCATGCCCTACTTGATCAATTGCATAATGAAGAGCTCATATGCATCAATAGATAATCTAATGGAAGAATAGAGGGAGAGCAACAACTGGTACCTCTTTGAAAAGAACATAGTTTGAGATGTGATTAGATTTGATTATGTGAACAGTGTGTTATATGTTAGTTGTCATTTGTCTTCTTTTTATGTTGTAATAATGTTGATGAAAATTTAACATTAGTTGACTAATTTTGAGTGATAAGTCTAAATTATGTGCAAGTCACACATCATTCGTTTTTTTATCCCATACCCATTTCCGTAATTTTACGATTAAAACTTGAGAAATAACACTAGTTGACTTCATGTTCAACATTATAAATCTTCCATACGATATGAAAGCACTACTCTAATCCCAATGCAATCGGAGGTGATCAAATGGGTAACCGAAGTTGGGTAACCGAAATTGGAGTTGGGTAACCGAAGTGAAGTTGGATATGTAACATTGGGTATTGAAATTGGGTAACTAATATTGGGTAACCGAAGTTGGGTAACAAAAGTGAAGTGGGGTATGTAACGTTAGATATTGAAATCGGGTAACTAATATTGGGTAATCGAAGTAAAGATGGATATGTAACGTTCGGTATTGAAATCGTATAACTAATATTGGGTAACCGAAGTTGGGTTACCAAGTAAAGTTGGATACGTAACGTTGGGTATTGAAATCGGGTAACTAATATTGGGTAATCGAAATTGGGTATACGAGTGAGGTTGGATTTTTTTTTTCTTCTTCCTAGGATTATTAAGTACTGTCTTATTTATTTTTCCTTCTTTATTTAAAAGAAGTATTACTTTACAAATAGAAAGTGCATACTTTGTGCACCTTAAAAAAATGCATACTAATCAAATTCCGCTTAATTTTGAAAAATAATTTTCATTTTTTTAAGATTACTTTTTAAACGATTTTTTCTTCTTCCTAAGGAATATAAGCATAGTCTATTTATGTTGAATATTTTAAGGGATTTTTCTATTCTATATTGGTTATCAATTAAGACTGAAGGTGTGAGAATTTGTATACATAGAGGATTTGAAGATTAAACAAATCATACAATTCTTGATCTTTTGGCTAAGTTCAAGTTTAATTTTAATTGAATGTGGGTCGTTGACCTATTGTATGCAGATCATTGATGTTATGTGTCGTTGACCTACTATTATGTGGATCGTTGAACTACTGTTACGTGAGTTGTTGACCTCTTATTTCGTGGGTTGTTCACCTACTGTTATTTGGGTCGTTGACCTAATGTTATGTCCGTCGTTGACTTGTTTTTATGTGGGCAGTGGACCTATTATTACGTGATTACAATAAAAAAAAATAACAATTTTACGTTTATAAATCCGCTAAGTTATAATATTTTTTTATACGAATTTTCTTCTTTTTTGGAACAATTATCAGCAAAATTTATGTACGTTAGATATTTTCATTGATTTCACTATACCGCATTGAGTATCAAGGCTAACAATTTGAGAACTTGTATAAATAGAGAGTTTGAAAATTGAACAAACCATACATTTTTTTTTGCCTTTTGGCTAATTTCAAGTATATTTTTTATTCATATCGGATCAATATTCGTTATGTGGGTCGTTGTTGGTCGTTTATCTACTTCTATGTGTATTAACGATTTTATATTTAATATTTCGCAAAGTTATATAACTTTTCAACACAAATTTTATTCTTTTCTAGAACGATTATCAGCACAAATTATTTACGTTAAATATTTTCATGGATTTTACTACCTCACATCAAGTTTTAGAGATTGAACAAATCATACATCTCTTTTCCTTTTGGCTAAGTTGAATTCTAATTATTATTCATATCGGATTAATATTCAGTATGTAGGTTGTTGATCTACTATTATGTTGGTCGTTTATCTAGTTTTATATTTTTAACTATGTATTTACATTAAATATTTTCATGGATTTCACTATCCCACATCGATTATCAAATAAGACTGACAATTGAGAACGTGTATAAATAGAAGGTTTTGATATTAAACAAAAAGAAATTATATATAATCATCCCTTATATATCATAATATCCAAATAACCATCACGTCTAATAATTCGTTAATTATTCGTTAATATTATGAGTCTCATTCATTATAAAGCATTTATTTTCAAAATAAAAAAGAAATTATCATAAAAAGTATAATTCTAGTATTAAAATCAGATCTTTAAATATTTGTAAGGAATTAATGAAAATATCAAATTAAAATTTCAAATTAAAACTAAATTACTAAATTCTCTCCTCTTATAATCTTATACTCTTCTCCTACAATGGAGTTATAACAATAAACAAAACTACAACAACTATATTTTCCTCCGGTGTTGAAAAGCAAAAGATATTAGATACCGATTCAAGGTTGAGAGTAAAGAGCGAAACAATTTTTCTAATCTATAGCATTTACTAACGATTGTTTGGATTTTTGCTAAGTTAAAGGATACTCAGAGATGCTGAGAGAGAATGAATCCTAGAGATCGATATCGCGGTTGATGATTGAGGTAACAAAACGGCGCCATTTTTTACCAATTAATTGCGGGTAGGACTGCACGAGGGAGATAAAAGGGAGATGATAGTATAACAAAGAAGTTGGTCAGCCATGGTGCGATTGCCCGACACCAATTGCCGATTTACCCTGACATCAGTCGACTGTTGATGAAAAATTAATCAATAATAATTAATATACACACTTATTGTTTTGTATATTCTCTAACAAAAATATAACAAAAAGTAGATCTTTATTTGTTAAAGGAAGTAAATTTAAGGTGGTTAATTAAAAATAAAATTATAAGAGGTGATTAAGTGAAAAATGGGAAATACAGTGATTTTATGTAATTTACTCTTAAATGAATTATGCATTTTTGACATTTTGGCTAAGTTAAAGTATAATTTTTATTCATATCGGATTAATATTCTTTATATGGATCGTTGATCTAATATTATGTTGGTGATCTACCTACTTTTATGTGGATTAACGATTTTATATTTGATACTTCGCTGAATTATAATTTTTTTAAACAAATTTTCATCTTTTTTAGAACGATTATCAGCACAATTTATTTATGCTTAATATTTCGTTAAGTTATCATTTTTAATTCGGATATTTTTTTTCCTGAATTTTTCATAATCGCACGTTAGTTATCATATAAGGCTAAACATTATTTATTTTATTTTCTTTATATCGGAAACTGGATGTCCAACTCTAACCAGATCAAGTCTCTCTGTAGCTGAGACTGTATTGCCAATCTCGCAATCGCCTGCTCTCGAGGCGTCTTCCTGCTCAGGGCGTCGGCGACAACGTTCGCCTTTCCTGGATGGTACAGAATCTCTAGATCAAAATCCTTGATCAGCTCGAGCCACCTACGTTGGCGGTTATTCAATTTCCGTTGCGTGAAAAAATATACTTCAGACTCTTATGGTATGTGAAGATCTGACATGTAGCACCATACAGGTAATGTCTCCAGATTTTCAATGCATGAACTACCGCTGCCAACTCCAGATCATGAGTCGGGTAATTCTCCTCATACGTCTTCAACCGTCGAGACGCATAAGCAATAACTCTGCCTCGCTGCATCAAAACACATCCCAAGCCTAGCTTGGATGCATCACTGTAAACCACAAAATCCTCAGTACCCTCTAGTTGTGCCAAAGTAGGAGCAGAAGTCAAACGCCTCTTCAACTCCTCAAAACTCTGCATGCACTGATCAAACCACACAAATCTGGTAGTCTTCCTCAGCAAACTCGTCAGTGGATGGGCAATCACAAAAAATCCCTCCACAAAGCGTCTGTAATAACCAGCTAGGCCAAGGAAACTACGTACTTCCTTGACGTTCGTCGGTGTAGTCCATGTTGTTATTGCCTCAATCTTCGTTGGATCCACCTTGATCCCCTCAGCTGATACTATATGACCCAGGAATGCTACATCTGGCATCCAGAACTCACACTTAGAGAACTTAGCATAAAATTCTCTATCCCGCAAAACCTGCAATACAGTCCTCAGATGTCCTGCATGCTCCTCTCCACTACGAGAGTATACCAGAATGTCATCAATGAAAACCACTACAAACTGATCCAAGAAGTCGATGAAAATACTGTTCATCAACTCCATAAAGACAGTTGGGGCATTCGTAAGCCCAAATGGCATCACTACAAACTCGTAATGGCCATATCTGGTCCGGAATGCTGTCCTATGCACATCCTGCTCCCTCACCCTCACCTGGTGATACCCGGAACGCAGGTCAATCCTGGAGAACACAGTCGCTCCCTGTAGCTGATCTAACAAATCATCAATGCGCGGAAGTGGATACTTATTCTTGATGGTCACCTTGTTCAGCTCTCTATAATCTATGCATAACCTCAGTGATCCGTCCTTCTTCCGTACGAAGAGGACAGGTGCTCCCCATGGGGACACGCTAGGGCGAATGAAGCCCTTCTCATCCAACTCCTCGAGTTGCTTCTTCAGCTCCAGCATCTCGACAGGCGCCATCCGGTATGGGGCCTTCGAGATCGGTCTCGTACCAGGATCTAACTCAATACTGAAGTCCACACTCCTCTGAGGCAGCAAACTGGACGGCTCAACAAAAACATTAGTAAAATCACAAACCACTGGGATATCCTCTAATGTTGGACTCTCCCCCTCCTTCATGGCATAACACCAGAAGGCCTCGCAACCCTGTGCAATCAATCTAGCTGTCCGTATAGCGCTGATAACTGTGCCTGTCTTTCCAAGGTCCCAACCTCGGAAAACCTCTATCTGGCCTAACTCGGTAGAGAGGGTAACAGTCCTCCTACCTACATCTAGGATTGCGGAGTGTCTATCCATCCAGTCCATACCTAAAATGACTTCTTCATGCTCTAATGGCATGACAAAGAAGTCAACTAGTAACACACAGGTCCCTACAGAAATGGGACAACCGTGAATCTCACGGGTACCTCTGACCCTACCACCATCAGGTAACTCTATAATAAAGGGCATCCCCTCAACTGTATCTAAACCAAGACGCTCTACACAGGCATCGGAAATAAAAGAGTGCGTAGCATTAGTATTAAATAAAACTCTAACAGGTAAACCATGAATCAAAATGGTACCTATAGCAATAGGTGCAGCTGGCTCCTCTGCACTCCTCAACTCAAAAACACGACCCTGTGGGCCTCTGGTATCAGTGGTGCCCCCACCACAACCTCTGCCTCTACTCGGCCCAGGAGCAGATCCCTGAGTCGTAGGGCGATCTGGGACCCTCTGTTGTCCTTGAGTCTGCTGCTGCTGAGGTGGCCTCTGCCCACCTCCCGCTGCACTAGCAGGGGAAGAACCCTGCTGAGATGAAGCTCCGCCCTAGCGGCAATAAACAGCTCTGTGACCTTGCCTACCACAGGTGTAACAAGTCACTAATGGCCTCGTGCACTCTGGCCTCATATTCCCTGGATCTCCATAGTTAAAACACTGACGTCCCTTCTCTGCAACCGGTGCAGATGAGGGCTGACTCTGGCGTCTCTGACCACGCCAACCACTAGCAGAACCACTGGTCTGCCCTGTACGCTGCCTCTTCTCAGACCCTCCGGTCTGAGAAGCTCTCCTCTAACTCGCCCGCTCTCGCTCATAGTCGGCGGCTCTATCCTGGTAGTCCATCAAGGACTCACAATGAAATCCCGCCATATGGGCCCGGGTAGTATCCCTCAGTCGTCGGGAAAAGAGATAAACGTGATGGTCTGCAGAAGGTGCAGCTGGTCCTAGTAATGCCAGCTCCTCCTGGAACCTCCTGATGGCCTCAGAGACTGGTACATCCTCAAACCCAGCCTCAACAAAATCTCGTAGTTTCTCCCTCCTCAGAGAGGCAGGGCAGAAACGCTCTCTAATCATCGTCCTCATATGATCATAATTGGTAACCTGACCCCGTACTGATCTCCACCAGTGTTGTGCCAAGTCCCAGAATAAAGTCTGAACCAACCCGATCTGTCTGTCAGCTGGACATCGAATAGACTCTAGAGCTGAGTCTACATGCCCGATCTAGAGCTCAACCTCCAACCCCACCTTCCCAGCAAAAGGGGGCACACCCATCTGATGGAACGCCTTCAACCAGGTATCTGGTCTAGTCCCTCTATGCTCCTCTGGTGCTCTGGCAATCTCAGCAGCAGGTACGTGTACAACTGACACCTGAGTAACGGTGTGGGACCTCTCAGATGGTCCCTCCCGTGCTTGTAAATCTGGGGCACGTCTACCGGCTCTGGCAGTCTCCTCTACACATCTAATATATGCTCGAAACTCTTATCCCCCCATGGAGACACGATCAGACTCACCAGACTGGGCTCTTTGTGCCCCCTGTCTCTCAGCTGCCCCGTTCTCAGTGTCAGGAACGACACTCTCAGCAAACTCCTCATGTATCTCTCCCGCATGTGAACCGTCAGCAGGAGTCTTACCCCGTCCTCTACCTAGAGGGGGTCTACCTCTACCTCGCCTAGCTGCAGGTAAGGCTCTAGTCTGAACCATCTGCAAAAGACGTAAACCAAACTTAGAAGGCTATATATATGTCATATGTATAGATATATAACAGATCAATCACGACAGAATATCTATATATATCTATACTGTCGAGATCTTCAGAGGGGTGATGGTTCACGTACACGATATCCCAAAACATTTGTACTCATTTCAAAACCAAAATCTTTTGAAAAGTCACACCCCTTTCGGGTTCTGTTTATTTATCTATTCGAACTTTATTGCAGATTACTAGTGCCATTGTTGTCAACCTGGCCTCTGATACCAACTTTGTAACACCCCAAATCCGTAGGACTCGGAGTGCTACTGGGCTAGGATCTCACAATGGATCCTGACCCTAGCCTGACAACAATTCACTGAATCTTACAACAAGGCACCAATAGATTAAAACAAAACATAAAACTGATATATATATATATATATATATATATATATCAAAAGGATGATACATAGTACTTCTGAGTACAAAGTCAAACAGAAATCCGTACAATAATGATAACCCAAAATCCCACGATAACGCGCAGTGTACGGAACCCTCGGCAGATCACCCCTCTGGATCACTCTGCAGCTCTCCTAACCTGCAAAGGATCTACAACACGGTATAAAACCGTTAGCTAACCATACACATATATAAGAAGATGCTAGAGCACAATCACATATCAATAATATTAACACCTCATCATGATATCACACATTTACCCGGTTTATTATCTTTATAACGTTAATCACTCAAGAGTATATAAATCATTATATGAAAATACGTGACACGAGGAATGAATATAATCCTCGCCTCTGCGTGCAATAGCTAGCTGGAGTGGTATCAGCGCACTTTCCCGTATACCATATGGAGTGGTAGGTGCCCTTCCCGTATACCAGAACTAACTAGCTTACAAAGAACTTTCCAGACTCCACTACGGGATGAAAGGTAAGTTGTCACAGCCACTACAATGGGCGGTCAATATAACATAGGTCGATGACCAACATAAATCATGCTATAAAGCATATAACAAACATCACTCATGCACACATCCAATATAAGGATGACAGCTAAGTAAGTCCTATGGACTTACCTCAATCTCAGAAGTCGTATCACTACGATCAGCTCTCACTCAAGTCCACTCCGAACTGAAGGACAAACGGCCTATACAAGGCATACATACATATATATCAAACTCCTATCACACAAAGGGGTCACACCTAGACCCAAGGGATCCATAAGGATCATATCCAACTCGTAAACCTCAAAGCCGTAACCGGCATATCTATAACATACTCATCATCATCCGATACCTAGCATGGTACTAGTTCCCTCATACTAGGAAAGGAAAGGAGCTACCTTACTATAGGTAGTTCCAGGACAAAACGCACCTGCGTGATCAAGGGACGTAGGAGCGGAACAGGTAACCCGCAGGCGCGGCAGGGATCAGCCGCAGGCGCAGTGACACGGGACGCAGGCAACGCAGGCAAGGCGCTGGCGCGGGCGCTGCGGCACAGCTTCCGCAGGGGCGGCGGCTTCTAGGCGCGGGGGCGACGTCAGTGCAGAACGTGATCCCGCGGCTTCTCTTCGGCTCTTCCCGTGATCAAATCACGTATATTCCAATCCAAAGTCACACACATGCAACAACATACATACCAACATCATCCTATGTCCAAACATCTAATCCTAAGTTAAGAGATGGAAGAACAAGAAAGAAAGAGAGAAAGAAAGAGGACACAAGGCTCACCTCTACTGTTGGACTAGGCAAGGACAAGCTCCACAACAACTCAGCTGGCTTCCAAGCTCAGCAACCACATCTACCATCATCAACAACACACACCAAACTCAAGCAAACTCCAAGAGAAATCAAGAACAAGATCAAGAAGGGTGAAGGAGAAGCAAGGAGTACGTGAGCACTAAGGAAGAGAAGTGAAGATGAAAACCCTTGATCAGCCAAGGGAAAGGAAAAAGTAAGCCAAGGGTAAAGCACGGGTCAAAGGAGTCAACAAAACCAGCTGCAGCCGTCGGAAATCGCAGGGGCGGTTCCTTGAGCCGCAGGGGCGGCAGTCAGGCCCGCGGGTGCGGAAAGGCCAATCTCGGCCAAGCCAATCTCGGCTAAGGACCAAGATTCGGTTCGAAAGAATAGGGCTCTCACAGTTATTGACCTATATGAAAAACTCGACCCCATAATTAACACTAATTTTTCTGAAAATCTCAAAATTCGTGTTCTGATCCGCGAGAATGCTTTAGGTTGAAGAAAGAGATAGTTCAATCTACAACTTTTTATTTTTTTTAAAAAAAATTACGAAATTATTTTGAACTTCAAGGTTGTCCAGATACGCTGACGTTGTCAAAGATGGCTCAAAATTGACTAGTTTATAAATTATTTAGCCTTACCAACGTAAATACCCGTTAATAAAAGGTCGATCAAGGAATAAAAACATGCCACGCAAGTGAGGTATCTAATTTTTAAGCACCGTTGCTCACAAATGAAGCATTCCCCTGTTTATAGAAATCCTCCTCTGCATCGTCCAATTACAAAGAGAAAGAGACAGCCCCAAAATAATTAACTCCTCGAGGAAGCGGACAAGAAACAACGTTGACGGTGAAGAGAAATTCAGACGAATCGAATTGGCGGGAAAAAAGACGAGTGTTTCAAAATGATGACGTTGATGAGGAAGATGATGACGAGAGACAAAGATAAGAGGTTTGAGAGGAGGCTTCTGAAATTCGAGGCGCTACCTGATTATCTCAAGGATAACGAATTCATTCGAGATCATTACCGTTGTGAGTGGCCATTGAAGGATTCTTTACTCAGCATCTTCTCTTTGCACAACGAGACGCTCAACGTCTGGACGTATGATTCCCTTCCCCTGTTTTTTTTGTCATCGTTGTGAAACTCTTTGAAGAATTTGTTGAGTGTTTGAAATGTAGGCATTTGGCTGGATTCTTGATTTTCGTATCCATGACCGTTGCAAGCTCCATGTCCATGGAGAAGACGAAGCTGGAAACCCTGCTTTCCAGCATTCTCTGGTTTCCTCTCCCTCTCTTTATCTTTGCTGTTGTTTGTTCAAATGATTGTCACAGAATCAAACTTATAATTTGCTGATCATGGTACAGGAAACCAAGTGCTTCTCCATTAACAACGATCTTCGTGAGTCACAACCGTGCAGGAAATGCGCTTCCTGTGAGTTCTTTAACGTTGCATTTTATTTCAGTCATCATTATCATCTTGATTTAACTAAAATAAATTATTTTTAAAATAAAACTCTCTATGTTATTGTGCAGGGCGAGAGGAAAAACATGTCAATACCCCTACTGAACACTCACAAGCCAATGGATGGATCAGACACAATCCCAGAATGGCCATGGTTTGTGTTCTTAGGAGGAGCAATGAGTTGTCTAATGTGCAGTTCTCTGTCACACCTCCTAGCATGTCACTCTCGTCACTTCAACCTCTTCTTCTGGCGTCTCGACTATTCCGGAATCTCCATAATGATCGTATCATCTTTCTTCGCCCCAGTCTACTACGCCTTCTACTGCCAACTCCGATGGCAAATCCTCTACCTAACAACAATCTCAATAGCAGGCGGCCTCGTCATATTCACCTTACTCGCACCATCTCTCTCCGCTCCGCGTTTCCGGTCCCTTAGAGCGTCGATCTTCCTCGCCATGGGGTTATCAGGACTCATCCCTGCTTCCCATGCCGTGGCACTTCACTGGTCTCATCCTCAAATCTTCCTTGCCCTCGGATACGAGATTCTGATGGGGCTTTTGTATGGCGTCGGGGCGGGGTTTTACATGAGTAGGATTCCGGAGAGGTGGAAACCTGGGGCGTTTGATATCGCCGGACAAAGTCATCAGATTTTTCATGTGTTTGTTGTTGGTGGTGCACTTGCTCATGCTGCTGCTACCCTTGTTATACTTGATTGGCGTCGAGGTTTGCCTTCTTGTGGCTGAACTATGTACACTAGATTATGTTCTCGTGGAATTGTTCTTTGTAGGAGGTTAAATAGAAGGTCATAATTGTTAACATTTTTGTTGTTGCACTTGTCATTGGTACAAAAAAACACCACTTTAGTAGTGAAATTACAAAAAATACCTTCTCCAAATGAGTGTCCCCACAAACATGTCGATCATTCAAGTTTAAGTTAAATTCAAGTTTTTTTAGTGAACGCAAGGATGATCCGTATATTTTATTGAAAAGAGGACTACGTACGTGTCATGTGCGGAAAGCTAATATGAGTAATATCCAATAGATTATCCAGAACTAACTTCCTAGAACAACCCGGGGATCACCTAAAACATGTAACCAACATATAACCCAAAGGAAAAGGCAAAGTTGGCTGTGTGTCCGCTACTTGATTTCCTTCCTGGAAAATATGATCGAACCAAATAGTCCAGTCACGAGCAATTAATCTTTGACACTTAAGTAACAGATTAGAGAGGGGATGCGCTACATCCACGCCCTTCTTAACAAGGCAAAGAATCAACCGAGAGTTTAACTTGAACACCACTCTACGAAAACCCTACTTCCATGCAAGCTCAATCTCATAAATGAGTCCCCATAAATAAGTCCCCAAAGCTCCGAGTTGTTGTTATAGCTGCCATCACATCATCAATGGCCCCGTCGGCCGATAATGACCCGAACCATCTGATGTCCTAGACAGAAGTCGTAATGCTAGAATCCCGTCGTCTAGCCAAGGGTTACTCACACGGAACATATGTGGCAACAAACGCAATATAGTATAACAAGTCTTAAATGGACCGTTGGACTACGACTATAAGCCTTCACCATCTACCAGTTATGTGGGATCCATATTAGACTAATTTATGACTATATTGTAAGGAGTATACGCCAATGAAGAAATGAGGAGATTCGACCTCAAGACCAGATGGAAGGAAACTAGCTTGGAAGCTTTTGCTATTTGAAGAATTGGGTGATGTCAATACTGAAGGTTGGACCGGGTGTGTTTCAAGCTGACTGGTTTATTTAACGAGACGCCGCCGTTTGAAGCTAAAGAAGAGACATATAAGGTTCGCCGCGAGCTAACCCTAACCCTAATCTCTCTCTCACCTCTCTTCTCCTCTCTCACCACTCTCTCTTCTCCAGCTTTCCTTCTGGTGTTCTTGAGCGATGAGTATCTTCTCCTCTCGAGGTTGTTGTCGTGTCTGAGTGTTCTTCTCTATAGAAAGAGAGATCGAACGCTAGATCCTTCGACGGCGGCTAGCTTCAAAGATACTTGAACTACAGATTTTGGAACACAAAGAGAATCATTGGATTCTCATACTTGTGTCTTGTTCTTGTTCGTTTATGTGTTCTTTCTACTCTTGTTATTCTTTGTCTTGGCTTTACACTTATGACTCTATCTCTTTAACTCTTGTTTTCGGCTTTGCATTCAAAAACTAGTGGATTGGATCGAATCTGATATCTCGGGGACGTAGAACTTACTCCGAACCTTGTCAACAAACTTTCTTGTGTTTTGATTATGTTCTCTTAGTTACAATCACTCTAGATTGTTTGTATATGAGATTTATTGTTAGATCTGTTAAATACTCTTTTTACTTGGTATCAATCTGATCCGATCTGAATGGCTGGATATGGATATCCGGGAAAAAATTTAGTCAAAGGTTGATCCGTATCCGGTCGGATATCCAGGAGTTTTTTTCCGGATCGGATAATTATCCGCAGATATCCGGCCAATCCGAAATTTAAATATTGTATCCGAATTTGATTTAGCCGTATTGGATTGGATCATTATCCGGTTGATCCGAACGACTGTATCTTGACCCGACTGGCCCGAATAATCCGGCTGAAAATTCAAATATAGTTGAAGTTGCAAGTTTATATAACTAAGTAGTAAGCACTCTAATAGAGTAGTAGTCTAGTACATGATCTATATATACATCAAATGTCAAAGTCCAAATTAAACTCCAAAGTCCAAAGAAATACGAAATTACATCAAATATACCACACAAACATAGTTTTAAAGTTGCAAGGTCTAAGATCATTAATCAAAACTCAAAAGTAGTACAAATGTTGATCAAAATGAAGTCTTTCAAGTCTTCCATCCTACAAAATCAATACAAAGAAACAAACATAAATGTAGACCTAAATAGATCCGGACTGGCCCGTCCGCCCAAAACATGGACATAAGTAAGCATTTTGACCCGTTCGGGGCGGGCCCGCATGTTTATGGAACGAGCTAGGGTATGAGATTTAGCCCGTGGGCCGGCCCGCGGATAGCCCATATATATAACCCAAAATTCCTTAAAGAAATTAATAAATTGTTGCCGCAAGAGAGAAATTTTGATATTAGTCCTAAATTCCTACAAAAATAAACTAAAATCTAAGCCAATCATAAATCATAACCCTAATCGATGAATTTAAAATTTTTGATACTAGTTATAATCATGGGTTGGCGGCCCGGCAGCCCACCCGTGATTATACGTGAACGGGCATCGGCAGTGCTTGTGGCCCTACAAGACAGGCCGGGTCAGCCCGGCTTGCACATTTCGAGCAAGATTTTAAATTTGGCGTGGCCCAAGCCCGGATTTGTTCAATTCTAATAAAATGGTTTTATTAGTAACTTTTAACGGTAAATTACAAGATTTAAAAATTAGAACTTACTAGTTTCACTAGTCACAAGTCGTAGAACCATCGATCAAGAGTCTTGAGATTTATCGATTAATATATTTGGTTGCTCCAAAATCAAGTTCTTTAACCCTATAAATATTAAAAGATTCTTATGAACATTTGTTCATTTAAACGAGATCAACTAATGATAAAAGATATTATCGAGACTAACTTGTACATACATAAATTATTAAAATGTAAACAAAGACATAATCATATTTATAAAGATCCATATATTAAAACGAGATTAACTTATATTAAAAGATTCTTATGAACATTTGTTCATTTAAAACGAGACCAACTTATGATTAAAGATATTATCGAGACTAATATTATTATAACAAGTACATAATTATATTTATAAAAGATTCTTATGAACATTTGTTAATTTGAACATTATCGATTCATTATTTTGTCTAACTTAAATATTTTTACAACGCAATATATTTTTAAATATAAATAATAGTACAAAATTATAATATAAAACTTTTTTAAGTATAAATTTATTGTTTATTTGATTAAATATTTTCAAATATGAATATTAATACAAAATTAGTATATAGTATATATACAAATTTTTATGCTATTTATTTAATTAAATGTTTTTAATCGGATATTTCCGGATCTCCGGCGATCCCCGGATATCCGGTGATCCGAATATCCGATGATCCAAATATCCGCTGATATCCGGCGATCTGCAAATATCCAAAAATATCCGAATATCCGTTTTTTTATCATCATATATACGGATATCCGAATGACTAAAATACTGATCAGGATCCAATCCGGTGATCCAAAAAATCTTCCGGATCGGATCGAACCGGATCAAAACAGATATAAACTTTACGGGTATTTTCGAACCGAATCAACGGATTATTTAGACCAGGTCAATGGATCGGATTGGTTAATGCCATGACTATACACTATCTATGACGTGTGTGGGAAATTGGAAAAGACCAACGTTGAGAATCAAACCTTCTTATGCAAGTCATCCCAACTGTAACATCCTAATTTGCAAGGATATCTTTAACACTACTTGGCCATAAGGGAGAGCAAATGGGACAAATGATCCAACATCAAAATTGGTGTCAATTACTCGTACATGACGTGCAATCACACGTGTATGACTGATTAATAAGATATTATACCCTTCCTTATTAGTACGGTGAATAACTTTTTTTCCTAAATCATGGTAACAAATCTTACAATTATTACCACTAATTAATGAAATATGCAATCACTAAATTGGTGTCAATCACTCGTACATGACGTGCAATCACACGTGCATGACTAGAATCCCTATTTCTATTTCATGTTTCAACGTGCAATTATTAGTCGTGCATGACTAGAATCATATTTCATGTTTTAATATCATTTCCTTCATTGTGTTTTACACTAATATCACTCGTGCATGTAATATTATATATATATATATATATATATATATATATATATATATATATATATATATATGTGTGTGTGTGTTTTGCTTTGTGCATACAATACATATATCCGTGTTGATGCATGTATAATATATTTGACCATCATCAACACGTACATCATAAGCACGTGTCGTGTTTCATTAATATTTTACATAGAATTTATTTATTATTCGTGCATGACTAGAATTATATATAAGTTATTGTATATGGCACCAATCGTGCATGCACATAAATAATTCAAGTTAAAAGCACTATGAAATCATCAGCGGCAGTAAGTACAAATATATTAATCTTGGTTTAAACGATGATACGTGCACCGACTAACTAGAACAAAACAATATCATTTTCATAAAATGATGTATATTATTATTACCAAAGGTGCATTAAATCACAATATTATGATGTCTTATTTAAACGTTAAATCTAGGCCATACATGCATTGATCCAACGACCATTAGATGTTCTTATTTCTTACCGTCACACATGTTTTTACCGGATCCTGACCATATATATATATATATATATATATATATATATATATATATATATATATATATATATATATATATATATATATATATATATATATATATATATATATATATATATAGAGAGAGAGAGAGAGAGAGAGAGAGAGAGAGAGAGGATCATGTAGGAACACTTCTTAGGGTAGGGAATAGGAACTAATATGATCCGTTAGATTAAAGTTTATGAACGTACATGATTTGAAGATATATATGGTAACATATTTTAGTAAATAAAATGAGATATTATTTTTCCTCTAATAGACTTGTATATTTATTAATTAATTACTAAAAACATAAATTAAAATTAAAAAAATATATTTTAACGATTTAGCTTTCCATATATACCTAGTCAATTTCCTCTAATATATATTTTAACAATCCAAATCTAGTCAATTTCTAAAATAACGATTCAAATCAACAATTTTTCATATTTTAACGACCAAATAAATATAATAACGACCCAATAAGAAAATAAATTTTTAGAATTGTTCGTTAAATTTGGTCGTTAAAATTTGTAATATGGAAAGAATGCTGGTTAAATTTGGTCGTTAAATATTTTATAAGTCGTTATTATATTTTATAGAGAAAATTTGGTCGTTAAAATGTTTTTTATATAATTAATATAGTCATCGTTAAAATTTTATGGGTCGTTATATTTTGGATATTAAATATTTTGTGGGTTGTTAAAATTTTATAGAGAAAATTTGGTGGTTAAAATGTCTTTTTTCATATTTTAACTACCAAAACAAATTTTAACGACCAATCCTAAAAAATTTAACGATCAAATTTCTTATAAAATTTATTAATGATCAATTGCTTCAACGTTTATTTTTGGGATAACCCAAAATTAAGAAATCTGTTTTCCTAATTTGTATTTTATTTAATGAATGAATAATGAAAAATGAACAATCATGTGATTCTCACCTTAGGAAGCTTATTATGCACCTTCCATCATGAACGTACAAATTTTAATCCAACAGATCTTAGGAGTTCCTATTCCCTACTCTAAGGGTTGTTCCTACCGGATCCTGACCCTATATATATATATATCATGAAAGAAATAACCATTTGTAACTTTCACATTTTGCATAATATTAATAATATTAATCATGTAGCTCTCTCATATTACAATTAACACCTTAACATTAATTTTCTTGGCCGTAGGGAGAATCTTAATGTGTCAACATTTTTTCAATAATAGTTTCATTTTAGTTCATGAAAGACTAAAAATATCTGCAATATCATGAAAACACAAGTAAATCTTCAAAACACAAAAGAAACGAAATTTACCATATGATGCAAATTTACACTATATGACCAAAGGGTGAATAAGAATAAGGATGAAAAAAAAGGTCAAAATATATGAATGCTTATCACTCACACATGATCACTAGTCTAACTCATCTTTGTTTTTGTTCAACTCCATATCTTTTGTCTCGAGCGAGTCATTTTCCCTTTCTTAGCTATGCTTGATCCAAACTCTATGCTAAGATTGAGTCTTATATTTATTTGTGAATCTTATAGGGTGTTATACAAGCCAAACGAGCTGAGCAGTGGCATGCTTAAGCTCGGCTCGCTTATAAACGAGTCGAGTCAAGCGAGCTTTTGACAAGCCGAGCCGCCCAAGTAGCTAGCCTTAAATAATGTTCATATAGTAATATTTTAGCTAAACAAGCGAATCCTAGATATGCTCAAGCTCGTGTTTACAAGCCTTGATATGCTCAAACTCAACTCGCTTATAAACGAGCCGAGCCCTAACCGAGCTTTTGACAAGCCGAACGCAAGCCAAGTCCGAGTATCTTGTCTCACGTAACAGGGATAGAATCTTTTTTTTTTTATTTACACGAGACTCATAATTTAGCTCTCGTTAATAAGAGGCTTTCACAAGAATTTCAATAATGAGATGACATGCAACTGTGGTACCTAGGAGCTGGACAATATTTCATCAATGTGAGTAGCACTCTTTTTTTACATGTACAGATCAAGTCCACAAATAGTAGACATTCAAGTGATACCTCACTGGCCAAAAGAAATGGCAACTGATGTCAAAAGTCTTGGAAACAAAAGGAAATGAGGAATTAAGAATACAAGCTTTCTGTTTAGAAGTCGGATTAAGCTGAACTGAAACATACAGATAAAAGACCAAATGTCATCAATGTAAAATATACCTTCGTACTCGAAAAAAATTAATAGCCGAATTCCATTCCTTTGCTCAGAATTTCTTCTCCTCGTCTAAGTGTACGCCATCATCATCACATTGCCAACTCCGCCATGAAATTCGTCATGAGGGTTTGCAGGAAAAGATTTGCTTCTAGTCTCGAGCCGAGCCTACTTTAGTGTAAAAATTACCTGAAATTTATTCAGCTTACAACTTCAATGAGTTCAGGTTCCCCATCACTGTAATCTCCCCAGCGTTTGACATGATTTTCCTCTGCTTCTGTCTCGTCATCGAGTTTTTCCTCAGCTGCATTAACGCAGGGAACTACTGTAATCTCTACACTCTTCTCTTCATTATCAATCAGAGGAGGATTTTCAGAGATCAACTCCTCAGGACTCTCTTGATCAAAAGCAGGAGTGCTTCCTTCTTCAGTTGTAGGCTCTTCGTTGCCTTCTTCATTAACATAGTCAATTTTTCCATCGGACGTGGGCTCAACTGATTCGGCCGCAGCAGATTCTGGGGGCGTAAAACCACTTTGCACAACAGGAAGAATGCCATCCACAGTGGTGGGTGGATAACCGTTTGGAGACACGGGTGTTGCATTTGGTGGTGGAACTGGATAGCCATTGGAAACCCAAGGCTGAGCAGGCACGAACTCAGCTGCATGTGGGTTCATTACTCGGGGAGGACTGAACTGATTCACGTCCAATGTGTGCTCACCGTTGTGAAAGACAGGCTTGATTCGTGGGACCCGGGAACCGCCTCTGTTGTACCCTCCTGATAGACGGGGCCCATAGGGGACCCTGGCTGTGGCTGATTGATGGGGTGATCTCCGAACTGTGCTCATTGTCAGTACAGGAGGGATGTTGACAGGAGGTGGGAGTATTCCTGCATGATCCTTGAAACCCGGTATTGGTACTGACCCAAAGGTTGTGATACTTGATGGACTGAATGGTGGGGCAGAAGCAGAAAGCTTTTTGCTGCCCTCTTTACCATTTTCTACCAATTTCTCCTTGATGACATTCGAATTTCCGTCTACTTCAGTAGAAGCATCATCACACGCCTCATTTCCAGATAAAAGAATAGCAGAATCCTTGGATTCTGATTCTGATTCTGCAACTTCTGAATTTTCATCTGTGCTTTTCATTTCTTTTACTTCATTCTTCTGCTCTGAGTTCAATGTTGCATCAGAATCTTCTTTCTTCATATCTGTGGATTCCACAGCTACAACTAGGTCATTTGTCACACTTGTATTCCTGTCTTTGGTCTGTGCCATTTCTGGTGCATCAGTTGCCACTTCTACTAACTTCTCGTTCTTCTGATCACCAGCCTTGCCTTCTCGGTTTTCAACCTTTGAAACTTCTCCCTTGTCACAATGAGCTGATTCGTCATCAGCGGTTTTGTTTTGTTCCCGTGTTTGTTCAATACAAATGCTCTCTTTTGCTGTCTGCTCCACAACCTTCACAATAGTACCAGGTGGAGCCAAGGCAACCTCCTTGTATGAGAAAAGCTTCCCAGCTGTTTGAACACTAACTGCACTTGTAACTGAAGCTGATTTTGAAAGTGGTTCAGGTGTAGCTGGTGTGGACTTCAGGTTCCTGGACTTCTCGGACACTATAGTGGAGCTGGTAGCATAAGAGTTCTTCGGGCTGAAGCTTGCACTCTTGACAAACTTCTTCACAGCTGTGGGACTAGGACCAGAAGAACCAGCACTTTCATTCTTTGGGGAAGGAACACTTATGTTCTTTCCACGGTATCTAGATGGCTGCTGGTTTATAAAATTGGTATTGAGTTTTGCTAAGCTTGGTCTCTTTGTACCAGAAGACTTGCGTCCTGTAGTTGAACGGTTTTTTGGAACAGCTTCTTGCCATCCCTCATCAGAACTGACATCTATATCAGGTTCACAAATTTTGTCTGTCGTCAACTGGCCAACAGGATCAACTTCCAGTTTCTCATCTAAAGATTCTGTAAACTGAGGTTCAGACTTGTTTTCTTTATCAAGATTGTTCTCTGTTACAGAACTTCGTAATAAATCTTCCTCCTTTTGAAATTGATCCATGGTTGCTTCCCCAGTTTGGCCTGGTTTGCCTTTAACCTGTGATGGGTAACTCTGAAATTTAACATTTTCAAATCAACCAAATGCAGATGAAATAAAAAACGAAGGAAAAAAGTGTAAGTAATGACCTTTGCACGAGCTTGCTTCCTCTGGGCTTCTCTTGCCTTCAGTTCTGCATCCGGGGTTATGTAGTCAAGAAGGTCCGATACACTGTTTAGAGACGCCAAGTTATTTTTCAGTATGCTACTAATAAGCACGTCTTAAAACCGAGATATGAGAACTATACAGTAAATATCTGAGAAACCAAAGTTTACATTCTTTTGTCTGCCAATCAATTTTATATCACGGAGATGGATAAAATGGAATTATGACGTGTTTCCCTATAGATAAGAGGATGAGAAGCTGACCTCAAGTGACCTTTGCTGGAAATAGAAGCATCTGCTTTTGGGGTACCATTTCGTGCAGCTTCTTGCTGCTCCAGGGCTTTAGACTCAAAATATTCAAGCCATGCAGCCGCATCCTTGCGTAGTTCATAAAAGAAGCACACAATTGTAATTTTCTTTAACCAGAAAGTCTGCTTGCTTCTAGTTTGCTAGTAAATAGATTATCCTTTAGAATGAAATATTTTCTTTCTTCAAATTTCAGCCCAAAAAGGTGGATTAATGTAATTAACAATTTTCCAACATAGAAACAGAAATACCTGTGTCCGCAAATCTTCAGATCCAAGTTTTGTCTGCAGTATCTGCAGAGTGGTCTGCTCATGCTGAACACTCAAGGAGTATGCTTCCATTAAAGACAACGCAATAGCGATTGCATGGTAGCTGGCTGCAGTCTACGAAGAGAAAATACAAAATATAGACACGTTCAAGTGCAGTAAGTTATATGACCAAGCAATTAAGAGCGTCAATAGCAATCACTATCTCTCTTCATACTCAAATAAACTCTAGACACGTCCAGTTCCATTATTCCTAGGGAGACTTTGGGCCACTAGATTTCAGTCGTCCACGTTTTGTGCAGAGAATGGCATCGTTAATACTCTTATTTATGACGATATGATTTCTACCTGGATATTTACTGTCCAAAATCATAATGAGCCCAAATATCCTTTTTTCCGTTATGCTGAACCATATCTGCTAGTCTTTTGGAATTCTTCCCGGTTTAATTGTTATGGACTATAAAAACCCAAATTACAGCTATTAACCTTGTGCAAAGGATTGCACTGGAAACAAGATTCTACCAAGACTAAATTGTACTGAGATTTTATCTTAACTAATAACAAATATTTACTAGTCCTAACTACTAAAGATACTAGTAATATATACCAACTAGACTTAACAAATACTGAGCAAGACATACTTCTACTTTTGATTATACAATTATTTCTGAATTTTTGTCCAAATACATACCCATAGATAAAAAATTGCATACTTTAGAACTAAAGCTAAAATTTTTGGAATCGCAAGTATAATTCTACAGCAGTAGAAAATTAATAGAATATCCAAATCAAATCTTTATAGCATTTTTCTCTCGTTAAGTATGCAATCTGAGTGATAAGAGTTTAACGAATCAGATATCCTTAAAATTGTTTCGGCATATTTTTTAAATTACTGAAAGTGAAAATCAGTTTTCCTTGATCTTTTCTTTTGTCTGGCCATGCTCACATTTGGTGTGGTTACAGGCTAGAACTGTAAGGAATCTAGCTTCTACCTGGATGTGATCAGCTCCAAGTAATCTTTTATTGCATTTTAGTGCCTCATGAAGGAATCTTAGTGCAACATGTACATTTCCCAAGCCTTCTTCCATCATTGCTACATTAATGTATGTAGCAGCAGTGTTCGGGTGAGAAGAGCCACAAGTTAGATGTAAAAGATACAATGCCCGATTAACATACCTGATCACCAAGAAAAATAAAAAAGTTAGGATACCTTTTTTCCTTCAAAAATCTTGAGCTGATCTGCAGTGTAACTATTTAAAAGAGATCATATCAGCCGAGTCTCTTTCCAGAAGATGAACTTCACCTTGTAAGAATCTAATAGAGAAATGGAAAATCTTAACCAAAGAAAAGTCGCATCTTTCTCATTTCTTTTCATATTATATCTTAAGAATACACATACCATATGAAAATTTTGGCTTGATAGTGCCACATATAATAAATAAGGGAGCGTCAATATGTTTTTAATAAAGTCCGGTAATTCTCTAAGAAAATCTGGATGCGCTTATGCACAAATAGCCTTAAACAGCTGATTTTGAGAAACTAAAGATAAACACTTACTTCAAGGCCAACTCTGTGTGTTGAAGCCGATAGTAGAAAACAGCCAAATCCCCGTAACTTTTCATTGTGTCAGGATGATCTAGACCAAGTTCCCTTTCATTGATATCCAATGCTTTCTGCTGGTAAATGGTTGCCTGGACAATATAAAGGAGGGGGAAAAAACTCACATTCATAAAGTGATTTTGATTCAAAAACAGTTTTTCCTCCTCTCACTATTGGGCAAATTCCAACCTTTATTCAATCTTTTTCAAGGAAACAATAAGGTATGATCGGACTTTTTCGAATTACTCCCCGAGCCGTAAAAATCTAGTTCAATTTGTGTACATGAAAACATGCAAGACATCTGGGAAGTTCAAGTGATTGTGTTGCATATAACATACCAAATGTCAAGGTATAGGACTTAGGAGTCCCACATCGACCTTAAGGCAGATTTGTTGCCAGGTTTATATAGTCTTGTTGGCTCTTTCACCATATTAGCTAGCTATTAAGGTGTGGTTTTCCCATAGGAGGACCGTCAAAGGTGCCCAAATCCAATACAGAAGAGTGTGAGATCTTGAGCCAGCCAAGATCAAGGGAGAGGACGTCAAGGGCCCAGAAGGCACAGGTGGGGGGCGACCTCCAGCGGTCCAATATTCCCACTTAGGCAACAAATCGGTGAAATTGGAGGATGTTACTGTAGAGATCTCGGAATATAAAGGAAAAAGACAAAAGAATGTAAAGCTCACGGAACCCTAGCACTTGCACAACGTCTTGATCCTAAGCTATTATTTGCCCTAGGGTCTGTTCGGTAATGTAGATAATTGGGGTTGAAGGGCATGATTGAGGTTGAAATTTTTATAGAGATAGATTACTGGGGATGAAAAGGAATTATCAACCTCACTCCATTTCAACCCCAATGCCCGAACAGACCGCTAATTTAACTTTGCTGTTCACCCTAAAGTAGACTAACGTATCATTTCCCCAAGTCCCATAACTTGCATTAGGTATACAACAAAATATCAAAAACTACCCAAGTTTATTTAAAGGTATCACTTCAATAGTTTTCAATGTATCATGTATTCTTCAAAGGTCTGCAAGAAACATACCTGATTGAAGTCTCCTGTATGATATAAAACAACAGCTAGTAGACTATATGCTCCAGCTGTCATTCGATGGTAAGGACCACAAACTGCAACAAGCTTGGAGAGTGCCTAATGTTCAAACAGAGGCATTCAGATTGGAAGGTGGGTTAACTTAATTTAACACCACACAGAATGATTCTCTGATACCTTAGTTCCATAGTTTACAGCATCTTCTAATTTGCCTTTGTCCAATGAGGTTTTGGATGATTCCAAGAGCGTACGTCCATCAGCAGAGGAGCATGCAACATGCTGTAGGTACAATTACAGAGTGAAACTACATTATTCAACGGTTAACTCAAAGAGTCAGTAAATTACTTTCTACTTTTATTACCTCATAAATTTTCACCAACTATATTCTACTATATCATCTCATACCTTGTATACTGGTATCATCGCTATTATGTCTGTCCTCCTAAATGGAGATGTGGTGTCCATTTCATAGTCACGAGGTACAAGCTCTAAACCAACCTGTTAAGCATGACAAGTCAAAGAGTAAACACCATACAAAGATATGCATGATTCTTCTGATATAGAACAGCTACGCACTTGATAGTTGACTTGCTATACCTTGTGGCAAAGCCCACGAAGAATGGCCAACTTTCTCAGTTCCTGGTGACTTTCATGCTTCCATTTCCACCCAAATCTCTTGGAAATAAATGTTTCTATCCATTTCCACTTAAGTTTGTCATCTTCCACTATGTTTGGGTCAGCATCATCAGTTGCTGTCCCAAGCAACACATTTAGGCATGCTGCTATTGAACCTGCCAAATCAACAACATTACCAACTGCTGCAACAACTGCTTGTAGTATATGCTTGTAGGCTCTGACAACCATTTCATGCACACATAGGGATTGCACATGAGGGAGCTTATCTGCAAGTTCAACCTACGAAAGCGGAAAGTAGTGGATCGGTATATACTTTGATATAAAAAGCTTGATTATTGAGCATAGGGTGGCAAAAGCAAAGCGTTATGGGATTAGCTAACACAATATACAAATGAAGTAAATTCCATCAACAACACATTAATGGCACAAACTTAAGATTTTGAGCCCTTTCAAGCATATAACATAAAAAAAAACTCCAACACACTCACCGATAAAAGGTTGGGATTCTAAGATAGATGGTATTGACCTATTCACATATTTAGTGCTTAGGTAAACTGAGTTGGCTACTATGCTATCCTAAATTCATTATCTCTTATCAAAGGACACAAAGACTTCACTGTAAGGTTCCATTTCATTGAAGTTAGAAGTAGGTACATGTATTATATGCGCTAACAAAAATACACTTGTTTTAAGCTATGAAGCATCCTCAACTATAGTACAAGTAGGGCTGTTCATTTTCCGGTCCGGTCCGGGTTTTGGACCGGACCGAACCGGACCTGGACCGGAACAAACAGGTCCGGTCCTCGGTCCAGGAATTCCGGTCCAAAACCGGTCCGGTCCGGTCCGGTCCGGACCGATATTTTTTTTAAAAAAAAAGAAATTTTTTTTAGTTATAAAATATTATAAATATATTAAAATTTTAGTGAAATAAAAATATTAAAATTAAATAATTAAGTCTCGGTCCGATCCGGTCGCAATAGGCTTGGTGCGAAAAAAATGAGAAAAAAAAATTTAATTTTTTTTTTTAAAATAAAAAATATAAAAAAAATTCCGGTCCATCCGGTCCTGGACCGGTTTTGGACCGGACCTGGACCGAATTTTTCGGTCCATTTCCGGTCCTTCCTTTTCCGGTCCGGTCCGGTCCAGGTCTGGACCGGTGAACAGCCCTAAGTACAAGTAAGTAAAAGGAGTAGCATTTCAGTTCATAGTAGACATGACAACACGGCTGGATACAAGTCGGTTTGGAAAAGAAATGTTTGCTTTCCAGACAGGGCCTGGGCCAAACCTGCCAAATAGACTCTGATACCTCATCCGCAAGTGACTTGTTTGTGGGCTGATGAGAACTTGCCAACTTGGGCTTTTCATTTCTCCATTAACATAAAAATATACATTTAACTTAGGTCCCACTTAATGAAAATTGAAGTTTCATTTGAGAGCAAGAGCATCACCCAATTACACAAATCACATAGCAAACAAGTAAACCAAATATTCAATATTCATCACACAGCACAACATCAAGCTATCAAACAGAAACAAGAAAATATAGAAAAGAAGAAAAAATGTGAACAAAGTCAGTCAACTTAACTGGTATATTATATGATACATAATATACATCCAGCTCATAATATATATGCTATAGATCAAAAGGAAACAATATGTATATCCTCATCCAACTTAACATTTCCCACTCAACCTCGCCTCCTGCTTGCGTTTTTATGGAACGGCTAATACTTCACAGTGTCTTGTTTAGAGGATAAATAACAAAGTTTAGAAATTACCACTCGGCCTAAGGAACACATTCGCAGGCCCCGAGTATGCATAAAATCAGTAAGTGTCCTTCCATCAACGGGAGAAAGTTCAAGAGAGCCAAAATCTGCAACCTAAATAGTTCAAATGTCAGAATCTTAATTTTCCAGGAAATTCTAAAATTATATTAACAATGGACCTACCAGCTTTGGGAGGGCAGTATCTCCGTAGTATTTATGTGCCATATCAATCAGCTCATCAGGTGACTGACAAAAAATGTTAAAGATCAGAAATAAAGGGAACCTCTTCCTCAAAAAGAAAATTGTTAACTCTATACAGTTACGACAAGAAAGGTAACTTTTGAAATGGTAGTTCTCTTTTTTGTAGCAAACTAAAGACCCTAAAACTGCTGGCATTGAGGAAGCACTGATAAAGTACAACTGCAACTATATCATTTTCAAAAAATGAAAAACAAGATTGATGCAAATGTAGCAAGTGCTTTGCCAAACATAGCACAAGTCAATTTCCAACATACCTTAAGGTGAAGACCAGTCTCTGATTCTTTAAGTCGTGCATATGCCAATTCAGGTAGAAATTCTCTCCAAAGCATTTCCATCTCTCGTTCTAATTTTCCCCTATTCAATTCATTATCACTACCTGTTTTTTTGTCAATACTAGTATTGTTGCCGGTAGAAATGTCTTTCTCATTTTTATTGTACTTTTCATCAATTTTCTTCTTGATTTCCTTCAAAAGTCCCCCTTGCTTTCCAAGTCCTTTTACTGGATGCTCAACTTTGACCTCCTCGTTTTTCTTCAACTCCACATTTCCTGAAGTTTGATTTTGTAAATGTTGCACCCAGCATGCACCCAGCTCCCATCTTATTGGCCTCACATGCTTCCCAGATTCTCCCTCCAAATTTGTCAAACTATCTTCCAAAACCTTTCTTACCAAATATCTAGCAGATGCTTGTTCT
Source organism: Fagopyrum tataricum (assembly GCA_002319775.1). Taxonomy (NCBI): domain Eukaryota; kingdom Viridiplantae; phylum Streptophyta; class Magnoliopsida; order Caryophyllales; family Polygonaceae; genus Fagopyrum; species Fagopyrum tataricum. The sequence continues at coordinate 37,686,505 of CM008283.1, read as the reverse complement.
TCACTATCTAGGTTCCGTATCCTTGGACCTGAAGGAGAGGATGGCTTCTGATGAAGTAACATCCGTAAGCTGACAACAGAAGGAAAAAGGGAAATCAATAAGACAGCAATTAGATTTGATAAACCGGTTTTCAGAATTGCTTATGCCTGCTATGGTATTGGGGTGTTCAGGGGACAATACAAGAGGCTGATGCTTACCTGTTTACGTTCAAAGCATTAGCACCACCTTCAGGCTGGTCCTCAACTTCAATGTCCACAGGAACAGAATTACCCTTCCAATTCAATTCACCTGTAACCTTCACAATAGCAGTGTAGCCACAATGCCTTACAACCACAACACCTAATGTGGCAGTATCCTGAAAGATTATAGGGCGAATTTAGAAGAAGCCGTGTGATTAAACCAATACACAAGGGAGGAACCCCCACTTACATGCACAGTTGCACTTTCATCAGCAGTTACTCCTTTTAGTAAATTCCTACGAGCAAGCTCTTCTTCGGATAATCCAAGAGCCCGGTTCCCATCATTCTTGCAATCCACCTTTGAACTTGCATCTGGTTTATCCGTTTCCACGCTAATTACTAAATCACCAATTCGCTCCTCATGCAAAAGATTTGAGGTGCTGGGATTGTTTTTCATGAGATCCTGAATAATGTCAACTGCCTTAACAGCTGAAATGTCTACAAACAGACTGTGAAGAAGAAATGCTTTCCTATCTCTGATTTGCCTCTCCTCTGCAGTCTTGCATGGCATCTCGGCCAAGATTGCAAAGTCTCTTGCCCACTTCCGATGCTCTTGCTTTTTATCTCTTCCTTGTCCACCCCCATTTCCTCCCCAATTTTCATCTTCCACAGGAAGAGGAGGAAATACAGATGGGATATCAGCAACAACTGGAGGAGCAACCCATGTATTTGCACGAAAACCATAAGGAAGATTTCCAAACTGAAAAGGAAACATGCTGGATTCTTACATTCATCTTTTAGAATTGTCTGGCCATCATAACAGTCCGAGTTTTTACTTACCTTGTTATGTTCTGTAAAAGCTTTCATGAGAGCTTTGTAAGCCTGTAAAGATAGAATTTCCAAGGCCAAATTACATGATGTAAGACGACAATAACTACAACGAAAATGATCATTCGAGAATGCATCAAACCTACCGTATCAAAAACCCTACTTAATTGCCGAAGTAGACCAACCAAAGTGCCAGAAACAAGGGGATGTTTTCCTGCAGGATAGAACCCTTCCTGAGAAGCAACCACTGTCGTTGGTTTTCCAGTACATAACCGAACCTGCATACATTTATGAAAACAATTACAAAGTTGTAGTTGACAGACTGGTAAAAATAATCATCCACTCAAACAAAGCTTACATCAATCTGAAAAAAATCATTGTCAGATTTCTCATCAACAAATGGTCGATTAGACCTCCTAATGTCTGCAACAGAAAAGACGGTACAACAAGTAAATTTCAGTCGCTGAATAACGAACCAAAGGGAAGTATGCAAAAGCAAACTGTTCAAAATCAGAAAAACTAGCAAGGAAGGAGTGAGAAGTGTACATTGTATTGGAGGAGTCAAATGGGAAAAGGAAAAGAAGTCGTAGAACTGGCTAAGCTTGGGAGGCGGGCACAATTTCTCCGGCGCTTCCTTAGAGGCATCCCCACCAGCGGCAGAAGCATCGGCCGTCGTCGGTTTCTTGAGGGTGACATCACCCAAAATTGAAGGAGGAAGCGGAGCCTTGTCATCAACCGGATCCTTAGAACCGGGTCGACCCGCCTGTTTGGTCCCGAATGAAGTTGTGCAAGCGACTATGTCCAGCAATCGCCGGATGTGTGTGACGGCCTGCTCTTCCGTGTAATCCTCTGATTGATAACACAATTTATGGTAAGGTGATACGACAGTAAAACGGTGTGCCGGTGTGGGTGAACGTGAGATTGCTAATCGATTTTCTGTATCCCTTTCACGTACCTTGGACGATGGTGAGGTGGCAGGGCTTGAGAGTTGCGATTTCAACTGTATCCTTCAGCCTTGTACCTCGAACCTGTGAAAATAGAGAATTTTGGTGTCATTATTAACTAAACATTTTTTTTGTTTAAAGAGACGGGGAATACAGAACAAAGCTGCACTACCTGGACCATGTTTATTTGTTTAAATTTTACGGGGTTTTTTTTCGTAAATATTGTACTTAAAAAGATAAAAATATTTAAAATATTCAAATATTCAAATAATAAAACACATCTAAATAAATTTAGTTTATTTGTAATTTTAATGATTTGAACAACCCAATTTATTTTTTTAATATATATGCATGATTTTATAATAATTATACTTTAGAAATTTATTTACATTTATTATTTTAAATTAAAAAAGTTTATCATATACGGAACGGGACAGACTAGCGGGATAAAAAAGTTAATGCTCATATTTCGTCCTGAATAATTTTTGGCGGAATAGAATTTCTAATTTTAAAAAAAATTTCTCCGAAATTAGAATTGAGGTTGTGTTCACTCCTAAAATTAACAACATCCATGGGTGGAACCAAAAACGCATGATATGCAAAAGAAAAACTAAATATTAAGGTAACAAGAAAATCCACGGGAGTGTTAGTTTTACGTTAGATATGCTGAAATTGTATTTTCCAATCCATACTCAAAAGCCTTGGCATCATTGTGATATCAAATGAACATTTAACGTCCCATTTTATTACCCTTTTTTAATAAGATGGTTGGTTATTGTATGATTTGTTTATTACGTCTAGAAATTACTAACTTATCTGAATTAAAGTCGAACAACATTGTTAGTTTTTATTTTATTTAGTAGTTGAAATATATAGGTCATTGAACGAGTTTATTTATTTTTGTTAAATTTTGTGTTTAGATAACAAAATTTATTATAATTGATGTAAATGTAAAATTATATTAAAAAATGTTTTACTTTATATTTAACATGAATTTTATTTTAGTTATGTTTATAATATATAAAAATTTAAACTTTCATAAGTTGCAATAAGATTTCACTTGAACTTTGAAACTTTTAAAATACTATGCTAATTTATTATCTCTCATCTTTATTGATATCTAATAATCTAATGTAAAATAAATAATATAAGTAACAAGGTGACGCAATTTAAATATGTTATAAGATAAAATAAATAAATAAAGAAGGAAGTATATTAATGTGAGAATGCCAGGTTGTTTGAATAAATATCACGGTCTGAATAAATATTACTTGTTTTAGACACTTTTTTTTTGGTGGAAACTTGTTTTAGACACTTTTAGACTTTTAGTGTTACAAAGTAGGTCTTTATAAAATATAAATGATTAGTTTAATCAATCAAAATGATCCTTAATAAAGTTTTTCCATTTTTTAAAATAGTTTTTTTAAATAAAATTTCATCACTCAAATTTTATGATAATGGTTTAAAACTGTTGTTAAATTAGTTCCAATAGTTTTGATTTTTTGTATCATTCTCGTTTTTATGAATAGTTAGTACATATTTATATAATATTTGTTAATTTAAAATATTTATCATAATAGTTTTAGAAAACAGTTATCATCCTTGAATCAAAAAAAATATAAACTCCAAAAACTATTGACTTATATACTAAGTATCACATAATAAACCAATTTGATATGATTGTTATAAATTACTAAAAATATATTTTCAAAAAATTATTTTAGTTGACTAGCTATCACATCATCAAAATATTTACTTTTAAAAATTCATAAAAAAATATTTTCGTTAAAAAATATATGAACTGATCTTTTAAAAAAGGTTTTTTGAAGAAATTTTTAAAAAATATCCAAAAAGTTTTGAAAATGTTTTCCGAAATTTATTTGCAAAAGCATACAGAAAAAAAAAACAAATAATTTAAAGCCACCTAATAAACTAATTTATGGAACGTTACTGATAATTCTAAAATGAAATCACAAATAATAAACGGTTATTTACGGGACTAGATACGTAGAGCGTACCGAACAACTCCTAAAGAAAGTATATAAGATAGATAAAAGTTGAGGAATTTTGAATATTTCAAAGTTAGTTGACTTTTGTGCTTTTTATACAATCAGGACCGATTCTTTGCTACAACTTAATTGAATTTTGATATCCTATATTCATAGTTAAGGATTGTTTAGACTTGTAGCCCTTATTTTTATCATATAATAATTATTATAGCTATGTTGTATTTTAGTAAAAAATAACTTTTAATATTATAAGAAATTAATAATATAGTAGGTAAATATGCAAATTGTAAATTATATACATATTATTCTTTTTAATACTAAAATATTATTGCTCAATTAATATAATGATAGAATAATGCTGAAATTTAAAGTGTTAGGTTAATAGGTTTGAGATAAAATTTAATTGATTTAAGGAGTTGAAATAATTTATATAAAAAAAAAAAGACAAAAAATTAGTGATAAAATGCTTTGAAAACATCACCCATTTGATTTTCTACTAAAAAGCTGGTATCGAAGCTGTAGAGTTTTATAAATTTACCTTACAAGTTACATTGTGGAGGAATATAAATTTCAAGCGTTGGTACCGTGTGATTGAGAATTGGACCGATATTAAATTTGGTGGAAATTCAACCACATTCTAACAAAATCTAGAAAAACCTAATAAAAATTAAATTAAAAAATATAACCGACAATTTTACTGTTAGACTAATTAAAATTTATTAATTTCTAAATTGAAACAAAAAATATAAACATCCATCAATTATTTTGTAGTAAAACACGTTTTTTAAGTATATATAAAATCAATTAATATTAAGTAAAATTAAATTAACGCGCGGACTTGATATAGTTGACATTATTATTACAATTATTTATAGTTTGCTATGTAGTTGACATTATTATTACAATCATTTTGTATGTATTAATGGATAGAACTGGACGACTGGACGAGTATGGTCACTAAGTATTCTCTTACGGTGAGCCAAAGACAAGACTAATAACATGAATTTTATATACAAATATAAATTATAAAAAAAAAAACATTTTTAAACTTTTTAAATCCTATTATCATAAATGTACAAAACAATAAACCGGGAATAAAATAAAAAAGTATGAAAAGTGAAAAGAGGGAGGAGATTGTGTATACCTCGTGAGAGAGAGAGTAATTGGTTAAGTGGCAAGTCTCCACATGCAGTGTCAATAACTTTCTTATATCAAGTATCCTGTCCGTAGAGATACCCTGCTTTCAATTGCCAAATATCATTACATTGCAGTAATAAGGAAATCTAGTGTCTGCGAGGTTGAAAAAGACCTCTCAAGAAGCAAACTATGGATGTTACTGAACGAACCTTGAGAGTGATTTGAGTATCGTTTGGTGTCTCGATTGTGACCTCTATCACCGTAGGCAAAACTGTGAGAGCGAACGAGCCAACAAAAAAATTATCAGAATCAAACGAATGAATAAAGTAAATATAAAATCACTAGTTAATGAGTTTGTTAGATTAACCAATCCATACAATGCCAGCGAGCGGTGCATAGAGAGAAGCACGCTCGCAGCTGTAAGCGAAAGGAGCGGGATTCTCTTTCACCTTAACCTCTCGATTTTCTCAGCAAGGTAGCGTAAGCGTAACAGCAACGGATTCAACAGTTCGAACGCGAGTTTCATCGATTTTAAGCATACAACAGGTAAAAACTAACAGATAGATAGATTGATAGATGATTAATCGAAGCTACCTTTCTCCTCCTTCTTCTTTTTATCTCCCTTAGCCTTGTGAAGCTTGGTTTTCCCTGCTTTCGGAGCCATTGCTGTCGCTCGATCGAATTGCAGGTATATATATTAAGGTAGTAAGGATATGTGACATACAATTACATAACAGATAGAGATGGATTCAATCGAACAATTCAATCGGAAAACAATTGATAGTAAAACTCATCAGCAGGAAGTAAAACCTGTGGATTCGAACACAATTGAAGAAATATGGATTCAATCGGAAGGAGAGGAAAGTGGAATGGATAGGATAAGGTAGTGAAGGGCGGAAGAAGGATAGCAGTCGCGAGAAGAGAATTGTCACTGGACAAAGGAGGAGGAGGAGGGAGTGAGGGGGAGAGGGAATGTGGCGAATTGAGGCCATTCGTTTCCATTTTGGCCATCTTCTTAAAAGGATGACCCTCGCGCTCTGGATTCGTCTGTTTCCGGGATCATATACTCTCAACAACTTGCCCCTTTCAAACGTTATCGTTCCCTCATTCCTTTTTTTGTTAACTGTTCCGCTACCCACACAATTTTGTGGTTTTTCACTAAGGGTATGCGATAAAATACAAAACCGGAAAGCCATATTACAAAAGAGATTTGTTTTATATCATTAAGCTTATCGGATTTTTATTTTTTTTATGGTGTATGACTTTAGGTTAAGTAATCGAAAAATTATAAACTAATTAATGAAAAGGTCAGAATTACTCTTTCGGGAGGGATTTATTGTCCTTGAGCATCAGTGAAATTAATTTTACTTGTAATATTAGCTGATAAAAATAGGGGTCTCTTCCTTAACAATAATAAATTTCAAAGGATTAATTATTTAATGCAAGAATGTAACCTCATGGACCTTATTTCGAGAGGGAATGAGTTCACGTGGAGAAGAAGAAAGGAAGGTGATAATAACACTTTCGAAAAACTAGATAGAGTTTTGGCTCATTTTGAAATCATGAACAAATATAATCAAATTCATGTCTGGAATCACGCCTTTACTACATTTGATCATTGTATAATCTCTATAAATCTTAGTTATTCAAACCAGAAGTTTAGAAATAAACCATTCCGATATGAACTGATGTGGAATGAGAGAAAAGATTGCGGACACATAATTAAACAAGCATGGCGTGCTCATGTGTCACGTACTAATATGTTTAAACTATGTAAAAAGCTAAATCTAACAAAGCAAAACTAAAAATATGGAGCAAACATAGTTTTGGGAACATTAACAAACAGGTCAAGAATATAGATTATGATATTGAAAACTGCAAAATCTGAATTACAGAAATTACAATCAACTAGTTAATGATAAGCCAATAAGATTGTGTAAAAAACGAGAATGCCTAATAGAATTTCAACAAAAATATTGGATGCAAAGAGTCAAAACTACTGCATTTGAAAAAGGAGATAAAAATACAAAATATTTCCACCGGAAAGCTACGGGTAGAAGAAATAGGAAGAAGATTAATAATATTAAGTGCAATGATGGCCAGTGGGTGTTTACGGAAGAGGACATCTTCCAGGAATTTCTAAACGAGTATAAAAAGAGATTTAAGGCGATTGTGGGGAATCAAAACGTGTGTGAACAATTCCTTCAAGTGATCTCGAATGAAGTCACTGAAGATGATAACGAATTTCTTACCAAACCTTTTACTAATAGTGACATTAAAAAGGCAGCCTTTGATATAGGGAGTGATAAATCTCCGGGGCCCGATGGTATGCCAACAGGTTTTTTCCAGAAACATTGGGACGTTGTTGACCCTTCTGTGTGTAGGGTTGTCAAAAGTTTATACCACTCCGGTAAATTATTAAAACAAGTTAATCATACCTTCATTTCCCTTATTCCAAAGAATGACAATCCATTATCAACTAATGAATTCAGACCAATTAGTATGTGCTCTACGACTTATAAAATCATAGCAAAAATATTAGCGGCCAGATTGAAAACAATTTTACCAAAATTAATTCATCCTCTTCAAAGTGCCTTCGTATTCTTTCTGATAGCTCACGAAGTATTTCATGGATTTAGAACTAAGAAAGGAAAGGAAGGTTATATGACAATCAAACTGGATATGGAAAAAGCGTACGATAGAGTGGAATAAAATTTTATCAGAGTAGTTCTTGAAAAATTCGGATTCAAGAGTAAATTCATTGATTGGATTATGGAATGTATAACAATTGTATCCTACTCCATTTTGATTAATGATAGACCTTCGGAGTTGATTTTTTCCGAGAGAGGATTGAGACAAGGTGATCCTATTTTGCCCATGATTTTTAACTTAGGAGTTGAGGTCCTGGTGCGGAATATCCAAAAAGAAAGTAATCTAAATAAGAAAGTTATAGGTTTTCCTATCTCTAAACAAGGAAGTTTTATTCCTTTCCTAGCCTTTGCGGATGATATCATCATATTTACTAAAGCATCGTTAAGTGCTAGCTCTAGAATATTAGAAATACTGAATGGTTACTGTAGTATTTCGGGCCAGAAAATTAATCTTCAAAAATCGGCTTTCCAAACCTCAAAAAATATAGATAACGCAACTAAAAGGCAAATTAAACTAGGTTTAGGCATTGAATGCTCCAAATGTTTAGAAAAATATCTCGGATGTCCGACTATTAATGATAGAGTAAATAAAAGTGTATTTGCGGATGTTATCGCCAAATCAAAACAACAACTTACAAAGTGGAAAGCCTCGACCTTGTATCAAGAAGGTAGAGCTACACCTATTATAGTTAATCTAAACGCTAAACCAAATTTTATCATGCAAAGTTTTATCCTTCCATCTAGTATTAATAAGGAATTAGATCAAATTAATAGGATTTTTATGGAATAAAGGTCCTAACTTTCACCCTCTTATTAGCTAGGATAGGATTTGTAGACCTAAGAAATTTGGAGGTACCGGTATTAGGAAAGCTGAGGTAATGAATAAAGTACTTCAAATGAAACTTCTTTGAAAAATTCTAAACGAACCAAATAATATTTTGGTTAAAATCGTCAACGAGAAATACCTCAAATGATCTGTACTCTGGAAATATAGTCTTATACAAAATACGTCATGGCAATGGAAGAAACTCATGAAGTTGAGATTAGAGTTTGAATCTAGTTTTAGATGGAACGTAGGAGACGGAAGTATGGTTAATTTTTGGAAAGACAGATGGATCTTAAGTGATCCACTGATTAAATTATGCAAAAACAATACAACTATTAATGAAGAATTGGTAGTTAAATATTTTATTAAAGAAAATCAATGGGATGAAAATAAGATGATAGAAGAAATTGGAGACTCCTTACCCAAAGAAATTATTACATCAATCATTTCATACCAACTTCCTAAAACGTTTATTCAGGATCGTTTGTATTAGGACCCGACAATGGATGGGAATTATTCGACCAAGTCTGCTTTGAATGTTGTTTACGCAAGAAGTGGGCTCCTAGTTAGCGAGAATGAGTGGATATGGGGCCTGAATATTATGCCTAAAGTTAAAAACTTCCTTTGAAAGTTATCTATTAACGGGCTCCCTACTAAGGAGAACCTAGAAAACAAAAAATAGCGGTCCCAATGACTTGCTGCCTTTGTAATAATCCTTTTGAATCTGCGGATCATTTGTTCTTCAAATGTCAACTCCTAATGGATGCACTTTCATCTAACAAGATTAAGGACTCACTCAGAAGGTGTAATGAGAGGAATGATAAAATTTCAAATAGGATTGTTTGGTTTTGGTTAAACTTATCTGAATTTGAACTTATTTTCCTGATTCACGTCTGGTGGAACATTTGGTATGCTAGGAACCAAAAACGTTTTAATAATAAAGAACCCCTTAATATTGAACTAGTTGTCCGAACTCAAATTAGTGAATAGAACTTATCAAATATAAGATCTAAAAAGGAGAAAGAGAATAAAATATCTAACAAAAGGAAAACCAAAAATATACAATGGGAAAAACCAGATAAGGAATTTATTAAGTTAAATTTTGACGGGTCTAAAAAAGAATCCAATGATTAAGTATATGGGTTTATTCTCCGAGATCATGAAGCTATGAAAATCTCTTTCTGCTTGGGGCGATGTGGCAACATATCGGTCCTGCATGCTGAAGCATGTGCGCTGAGGGAAGGTCTAGTCATGGCTTATGATCTAGGGTTCAAAAATATTGAAGTTGAAGGAGATTGTCTTTCGTTAATCAATTCAGTCAATCAGATTTGAAAACCTCCCTGGGATCTTGACCTAATTCTGTCAGATATTACTAACATTATTGTTGGTTTCTGTCAGGTTAGGGTCAGACACGTTTTCAGAGAGGTCAATCGTGTAGCAAACCTGTTGGCTGAGTCGGGTCACGAAGATCGGTTGGAGTCTAGTTCATATTTCGGTTCTGTAGTTGAACTCATCCGAAAGGATGGTATAGGGTATAGAATCTCGAGGAGATGATGTATCCTAATTTCTTACCTTGTAGTTTCTATAAAAAAAAAGTAATCGAAAAATTGTTACAAAATCATAGAACTCTAATTAAAAAAACACATAAAATAGATGACTTTTTGATAATCATTTTTTATATGTCGTTTAAAACCACTTTACCAATGTACTTGTTGGAATTTATCTCGTTAACAACTCTAAACATGTCCTACTTTAATTGTTGTTCTTTTATACAAAAATATATTTAACGGAGGGTAAAATTTTTATTTAGTAATTTTTCTTGGGAATCTTGAGATGTGAATAGGGATAGTCACCCTTCATGTAAATTATGTTGCTCATACCTTCAAATGGAAAACTCGAATGCACTCCACACGTGAAGATACTTATAAAGATGATAGAGAGGCATGCGTGAGGGTGTCAATAGAACGGGGAATGTTCGAAATCCGATGAAGATTACTGTCACGGGAACAAGTATGTGAAAAATAAATGAGGATGAGAACGGGGATGAAATAAACTTAATGAGAAATGGGGATGAGGTTAGAGGTCCCTGACCCGATATCGGCCCCAGTTAAGTTGGAGATTACTACTAGAATATTTGATAAGTACATTAAATGGGTAGAATAATGATGATTTATAGTTTTTTAATATAATTTAAATATCTTTAATACTTCTATGATTGTATTTAGTTAAATTAGGTTGATGTTTTTTGATTTTATATTAAATATATTATCTATACAAATATGTTCCTATATTTTAACTCGTGTGAAAATAAATGGGAATTTAACAAAAAAATCACGGTAAACTCCAACGATAAATATAAATGGGGAAAATTAGACAAAATTGGGGGTTCTCCAACGGGGACGGATACCCGACGGGGATAGATGGGTACAACCTTTAATCCCCGAACGGATATGGGGACAGAGTGGGGGCATTATGCTAAGCGGGGATGAGGATGAATATGCAACTCCCCGAACCGAACCCGTCCTGTTGACACCCCGACACACGTGTGGTATGAGTAACAAACACTGCACTACAAGGTAACATAACTCTCTAGGAAAAGATGGATAAAATCAACAACCATATTAAACTATGATTTTTGCGGCGTTTCATGTGTTTTGTGTAAGAAGGAGCATGAATTTGGAGGGAGGCTTTAGAGCCTGAGAGTTCGGATGATGATGAGATTGCCGTGCAGCCTAATGATGAAGATGCTACCCGTGATGAGGACAAGGAGGAACAACACCGGGTAAGTCTCTATTCCAACTTAGTTTGCTAGCTTAGAATGATTCTAACCTAGATTTAATCCAAATCAACCATAGGGTTTCAAGCAATTTTATACCAAAACTAACATACAACTTAATACATCATAGTCTAAGCAATAAATAAAGATATATCCACCCTAGAATCACAATGATTCTAGCCAACAATCAACACATCAAAATCTGAAAATGAAGGGGAAAAAGACAAGCAATTCATGGTATTAAAATGCAAGAGAAAGAAGAGAAACAAAATAAGTTTTCTAGCTTCAAGAATCCAGCAAAATGAGACCAATATCTGTTACAACTTGCTCCAACAAATATTCAGCAACTAAGCAGTGATTTTTCCACTCAAAACTCTAGAAAATGTGAAGAAGATGTTTTGGATTCAAGAGAAGAGAGGAGACCACTATAATCTACAAAGGGATTCTAGGTTAAAATTTCAGCCTTCTATGTCAATTTTCAGGCTTTCCTTTTATACCCAACCTCTGTCAAAAAGCATGTGCTGGGTAAAAAGGGGCCTGAAAATAAATCTGACACGTTCAGACAAGAAATCTCAAGCCTAATCTCGGGCGAGATGTCAGCACCCGGAAGAATTCTTCACCGGGAAAAATCTCGGGCGGTTTTAGTTGGGATCTCGGGCCGAGATTTTAGCCCGAGATTTGCCTCAGCCCGAGATGGCTCTCGACTTGGTGGATCTCGCCTTCAATTAAAATAAATTATGGATCTCAGCCGAGGTGCTTGCCCGAGATTGCTCCAAAGTCCCCTTTCATGCCCTTTAGCTTGATTCATTGCCCTTTCCTTCACACGTGTGGTCACTCCAAGACATCCACTCCGAAGCTTGATCCTCATATACATCGTTTTAGCTCCAAAATGTGCCAAATCACCTACAAAATCACCAATAGAGTGTGTAGACATTTATTCTTGCAAAGTAGATCAAAACAAGCATAAATGACACAAACTAAGGCTTATTCATGAATGAGGAAAGAAAAAATCTACATAAATGCATGCCTAAACTAGGGCAATAAACCATGTTATCAACTGGATCATCCTACTTTTCCTCGAAGATCTCTTTGCTATAAGGTTTTCTTGATGTAATTTTGTGTGTTCTTTTTCTTTGTTGTGATTTGTCATGACGGTTAGTTCATCTACCGATCTTTTTCGATATTTCGATCCACTAGACGTCATGTCATCTAATGTTTCGAATCACCTTTTATTATTTAAAAAAACCCTATTAAACACAAGAGAAAATAATTGAACAAGAATAAGAAGACGTCATGTCATCTACCGATCTTTTATTATTTTGTCATGACGGTTAGTATTACTGACACATCCATGCCAAGAGGGACAACCTCTGGGTAAGGTGGATCCATCACAGGTATTTGCAGGTGGTTGAGCCAGAGCATTGGATAGCCCACCAACGAGACTCGCCTCTAGTGAAGGCCATCATCGGAGCCAGAGATGAGGCAACCACTTTGATGGACAAGGATACGACGCTAGATGAGATGCTTGAGAGTTGCTGTCAGGGAGGCAAGTTCAGAGTTACTGAGGCATATGACATGATCAGGGGGCATGGAGAGATGGTTGACTGGTACAGGATAGTCTGGGATGCAGGCAACACGCCCAAACACTGCTTTATACTTTGGATGGCGATTCTTGGTCGCCTTTCGACTGGAGATAGACTGCATTTCTTAGAGATTGACCCCACCTGCCAGTTTTGTGGCCTAGAAAGTGAGTTCCATGACCACTTGATATTTGGTTGTACATATGCGAGGGAGGTTTGGACACAAATTTGCCATGGTTTCCGGATGCCTGGCGACATGTATACGAGAGCCGACGTTCTGATCTACCTTTTCAATACTACTTCAGGAAGGAACTGGACGAGCAGAGCACACATCTATGCCTTCTCTGCGACGGTGTACTACTTATGACATTCTAGGAATGCTCTGGTGTTTGACCGGAACAGGATTCCTATTGATGTCCTGGTCCGGACGATTAGGGGCCACACATACACACTTCTATATGAGGATTTTCCTTCTAGGATTGAGGAAAGATTTGAGATATAGAGTTTTCTTGTTTTATATACCAAAGTTGTTTCTGTTCTTGGCTTGTTTTACATTACATGGACACTTTGTACCGGACTAGGGAACCATTTGCTGATGCCTTTGCCGAAGGTGAATGATACCTTGATCCGATGGCTAGGCACACGTTTGGTTTATAAGTGTCCCTTTCTGCTAATGGCTTTGCCGAAGGTGGAAGGGCCTTATGAACAATGTCATAAGGTTAAATTTGTTCAGTATGATGTAAATGGTATGTTCAGGGGGCTTGCATGCTTATCTGGAGTACTTGGGTGCTTCCTAGCCCTGTTTGCTTATTGATGTTTTACTCTTGTGTTATGCAGGATTAGCTAGGACTTTTCTAGTCCTAGTTAAGTCCTTTTTCCCTATTTTAATGAATTTACCTTTTACTAAAAAAAAACCCCCCAAATAAAACCTGTTGGAAGTTTGATCAAAAAAAAATCCCCAAATAAAACCTGTCTAGATTGCATCAAAAACCTAAAAGGAAAAGACGTTGTTGGGATTTCTGCTATGTACAAGTTACCTCTGCTCTGACGATGGTTAAAGGAGACCCGAGGGAGAAGACAAGAAAGGCATCTAATAGGCCTTCAGGACTCTGGACGATGGATCCGTGTTTTGCAATGGACTCTTCCGAGCGTTTGATCAAGTTTTACTAGTGACTTTGGAGTTGTTTGTTTTGGAGGGGTCGTGGATTTGTGATCGACTCCTGAAGGCTCTACTTCGAGTCCAAATCTGAGGTGTCCACAGTTGTTCCTCAGGCTCTTGCTCTGTGCACTTCCTTCAACGACAAACTTTTTACTCATCGTCATCTAATGATCGAGCCGCTCTCCTTACCCTTGAAGATTTCGTTGCTTTCGATCCACTTGGTGTCGTTACTGTCGGTCCACTTGATGTTCTTTTGTGTTTTTTGATGTTCTTCTTTTATGGTTCTTCACGACGGTTTGTCCGTCTACCGATTTCTTTCGGTCTATGATCCATTAGACTGTGTGTCGTCTAATGCTTCGAACTGCTTACCTTTTATCAAAAAAAAAATAAAAAATAAATAAAGGAACTATGCACAATATTAATCACAACCATGTTACAATCAAACGTACGTCCATCATGATATAATCAAATGTTTTTTTTACAAGCAAATACTTTTTTTTCGGTATTGAAAGACTACACACGACTTGACATTTTAAACGAATATTCACCTTATTACAACCTAAATAATTTTAGCTTACTGGTTTATTTTAATTTTAATGTTTTTGACAAAACACTTTTTTATATATATATATAAATAAAGCACTTTTTAGAATTTTATTTTAAAAATACCTATAAAATGAGTTTTAATAAATTGAACAACTCATAACCATTTTGCAATGAAAGTCTTACATTAGTTGACCAGAATGAATATGATGATACGATCAGTTAATTTATTAGTTTTAGCTTCTTTTTTTTAATTATTAAAGTAAAAGCATTAATACATATTTTTAATACGTGACAGAATAATTTGTAAAACACCTTATTTTCAATATTGTATTTTAATTTATAATAAAAAATTGACGTTCTTTTACATTATAATAACATGAATTTTTTAATTTAATCATAGTTATATATACAAGCATACATATAAGATTTTATTAACGTGTTAACATTATCTATTGTCAAGATTAGTTAAAAATCTTCATTTAAATATTAAAAAAATTCTTCTAAACCAAAAAAAATGAAATATCATACTAACAAAATTGATTAAAAAAATTTGAAATGGGGTATATATATATATATATATATATATATATATATATATATAAAATTGTAAAATGTAAAAGTTAAATAACTAAAATATTATTATAAAGAGGTATAAATATAAAGAAATTTTTTTTCTAGGAACTAGTTAAAGTTATGAAGTTGAAAATCTAATCCCAAACTTTTTATCTTTTAGTTTATACGAAAATTTATGAAATTTTTTTGAGAAAAATAAAATTTTGACGATAAAATTTCAACTACTTTTTGTTGTTGTTGTTGATATGGATCAAAAATCAAAACATAAAATGTAAGGGCTAAATTTTTAATGTCAAAAATTAGATATGTTAATTAGAAACTTCACCCTAAAAATAAATACCTATAGTGATATATAAAAAATAATAATAATTAAGGATAACTTGGTCATCTAACGTAAACCTTCAATTAGTTATTGAATTTCATAATATAATAATGTATACTTTAAAAAAGCACCGTAGTATTTTGTTAAATAACTCAATTTTGAAATCTCCATCTATTGATTCTATTACCATCTATTCATTTAAAAAGATACGAAATTGGGCTGACATTTCTATTGAGAACGAGAGCGTGATAGACAGTTTCTCTCGTTGACAGGGTTGGTGCATTTGACTTCTAACCTTAAGCCAATTCACCCGTCTGTAATTCCCTTAGTTTTCCTTAATCTTCCTTTCCTCGATATGATCTTCTTTACTATTTCCATTGAGGTTCTTCTTCATTTCAATGGCCATCTTTTTAATTAATTAGCTTATAGCTACTGCTAATTAAGGAACTACAATGCGGGCATCTGGTTCGTCTTCATCTTTGCCATTCTGTGCGTCTTCTTTTCTTAGTTTTTTCTTTCAGTATTTTAGTATTTGAGTATCTTATCTGTATCATTTATTTTGGGTATGTATTATGCTTCGGGGAATCGTGAATCTTGGTTGCTCATCATGATGACATCCCTTCAACTGTAATTTAAAACCTTTTCTTATTTACAATATATAATCCTCCCGTTGGTGTTTTGACTTTTGGGTTTTTGACTTTAGTTGATTTAAATGGATTTTGACAATCCTTTCAGTTTTGATCATGCAGAGAGGAAGGTTGTGAATTGAAGGGGTCCAATGGAAGACGAGGCTAGCAGTTCCCGGTCTAGAAGTGCAAGATTTCCACATCCTCCATCTGGTTTGGCCTCGATAAACTCGAGCATCCAGCTAGTCGGTATCTCGAGCTTCAACCTGCGTCGGCATATGCTCGAATCACCTTCCCCTTCAGAAATTGTTGATGAGTACTCGCTTAATCTCTCACAATTATTTATTGGACATAGTTTTGCTTATGGAGCTCGCAGCACGGTTCACCGTGGAAAGTACAATAATCAGCACGTTGCAGTTAAATTGATCAGTATAGCAGATGATGACGAAAATGAACCTTTGAAAGCTCGACTGGAGAATCAATTCAATAGAGAAGTCACTCATCTACGTCGGCTTTCCCATCCGAATGTCATAAAGGTATATAGGTCTAGCAAATTGCAAATTTCACCTAATGTGCACGTTAGTTATGCTGATGTCTCTGTTTCAGCTTATTGCAGCAGGCAGAACGCCGACTGTCTTATGCATTGTGACGGAGTACTTGTCTTCGGGGTCTCTGAGATCCTACTTGCACAGGCTTGAGCATAGAGGTCTTCCATTGAGAACACTAGTTGCTTTTGCTGTAGATATTGCACGTGGCATGGAATATATACACTCTCAAGGTGTCATTCATAGAGACCTCAAACCTGAAAATATTCTCATCACTGAAGATACCCACATGAAAATTGTTGATTTTGGGATTGCTTGTTGCGAGGCAAATTGCGATTTTCTTGTTGATGATGATAATGGTACTTACCGTTGGATGGCCCCTGAAATGATCAGACACGTCTCTTACGGACGCAAGGTTGACGTGTACAGTTTCGGCCTCATTCTTTGGGAAATGGCTTCAGGAAACATTCCTTTTGAGGGTATGAATCCCTTCCAAGCTGCATATGCCGTAGTACACAAGGTATGCTTTCTTTGTTCTTTTATTGTCCATTGATTTTAAGATTGAACTCTTTGGTCTTATGTGCTTGACTTTGATCTCTTTTGTTAAGAAAATTAAATACGGCAAAATTTTGTAAGGGTGAATAAATGGTTTATATATAAAAAAAGAAGCTAAAAACATTCCAAAATAGACTATACTAACCAAAAAGATTGCATTTGTCAAAAACTCAGACCGGTCAAAAGAATTTTTATTATTAAATTTAGGATATAAAATATTTAAAGACGGGGTTAACCATTTATTTAATGGTCCGTCTGTATCAGATTTTAACATATATGAATATATCATTGCAGAATAAGAGACCTCCAATTCCCGGGGATTGTCATCCAGTGATCCAAGCTTTGATCGAACAATGCTGGTCCTCGGAACCAGACAAGAGGCCCGAGTTTTCGCAGATTGTGGAAGATCTGGAGCAATTCGATTTGTTGCTTCCCATTGATGGTACCCTGGAACAAGTACATATTAGTACGTCTCAAGAACGTAAAAAGAATCTTCTTCTTAAGTGGATGCAAAAGCTCTGTCGCCTCTGCTGAAATTTTAAATGCATGTTTATGAAGGGATGAAACCTGCATAGAGGCAAGCGTTTTTTAGTTGGACCGCAGAGAAGCAAATGAATGGTATCAATATAGAATTGTATTAATTTGTTACCAAGTGTGCTTGTGAATCTTCAAACATAAGGGATTGTACAGTACATATCCTCATCTTCATATATAAAAGTCTGGTGTAAATCTTAATTCCTTGTCCTTTCGTGTTCAGATTTGGCTTGTTCTTTTGTGCTATAATTTGATGTCTCAATTTGACGTATCACTTTCTTGATTGGTTAACTCTCAATTTATAAAAATAATAATAAAATTCTAACTAAAAAGATTAATTTGATAATAATAAAGTAATGACCTAGTGGTCTTATAATTTTTTAAGAATAAATCTTTTAACAAATTATAAATAATAAAAAAATTTATTTACTAAAACAATATCTAAATTATAAATGTTTAATTTTAATAGTTTCAATCCATTTTTAAAGATACTATACACTTCTGATTTATAATTTATAATAATATTTTTTGTTTTACATCAAATATTCTTTTTGTTGTAAACTTCTATTATACATAAAGAAGTAAATGACATGGGAAACAATATATTGATTTCGAAGATAGTTAACTTCTTATTTCCAATATATATATATATATGAAACACAACTTCTCGTACACCAATACACGTTTTCTTTTCTTCTTTTTTTTCATACAAATCTCTAAATTTCTACTCCACTTAGTTCTAATCCTCCTATATTAATTATATTTTGTCGTCTTTTTTAAGATTTCGCACTTTTAATATATTTTTCAAGTTACAGTTTAATTGATTTCGTTGTATCTTTTTCAGTAAATATCCAAAGTTTTGATCAAAGTTGAAACATATGAAACATTAGTGAGCATCTGTGTCATTAATGATAAAAAATCATCAAGATTAAAACACATCACTAATGATGACAAAAAAATCAATATTGAAACGCATAAACATAAGAAACCTGAAACACTGCATGAGACATCTTAATTCAACGTTGCATAATTTCAGCTCATTCAAATCAATGGAGTAGCAGAAGCAAATTGTCATCTAAAACTATCCCTTTATCTGTTTAGCTTGATTAAGTTACTGGAATTTACTCGTAAGCTTGCCGATAAGGAACCAAGGACTCCAAGGAGTAGGCAAAGAAGTAGACAGTATTACTGTCTACTTCAATTGGAAAAGTATTACTGTCTACTTCAATTTACTCGTAAGCTTTCCAATTGTATACTGTATTACTGTCACAGTAGTACAGTACTTACAATTGGAAAAGTCTACTGGTTCATAGATCGATTCGAGGATTTGGAACCTCATCTTCGTTAAATCACAATTATAGTTTTGATTAACCATTTAAATATATCAAAGCACAAAACAAAAACAATTTCAATTTAGTTATTATTATTTATTTATTTATTTATTTTTATTGTTACAAAATCTAATATTCGGTTGGTTAAGGAATTGATTGATAGATCGATTCGAGTTTATCCATATATACCATTTAATTTTTTTTGGTAAAAGCGGGAAAGACCCGTAGAATTAAAAAAAGAGTAGATTACATACGAGTCATACGTGGGAGACTAACCCCACGCAGATCATCTAGAACTAATTTACGAACACACCCAGTAGGGCTCTAAAACGTGTAAACCATTGTGTAAAAGAGAAGGCAACATTGACAAGCGAGTCCGTTACCCTATTCCCTTCCCAGAAAATGTGACCAAGTGGAACAACCTAGTCCCGAACTAACAAGCCTTGACACCGAAATATCAGGCTAAAGAAGGGGTGCATCACATCCACCCCCGTACTTACAAGCTAAATAATAATTTGCGAATCAAGCTCCACAACAATCTTGCGGTATCCTCCATCCCAGACAAGTTCGAGGCCATAGACGAGACCCCATAATTCGGAAATCGGAGCCGTTGCTTCCCCCAAATTACCCGCAAATCCCGACAGCCAATCCCCATTCCAGTTGCGGATGGAAGATCATGGAACCTCTAACTGCTGCCAGTCCTGGATTCCCCCTCGACACACCATCCGTATTCAGCTTTACCCATCCTACATCCGGTTTGACCCATTCAATCAATTTATCAGTCTTGTAACCATGTGCAATAGCTTCAGGCCGAAAGGAACCCGAATGGTCCCATGGTATCTCTCCTAAATGAAATCAGCATGATCTCTAATCTGCATAGTTTCACAAAAAATCCTTGCATTACACCAGCGCCAAAGCCACCACAACTTGATCGTGAATAGAACATTCCACTTCACCCTCCTAGAATCAACAACATTGAGATCCAGATTTTCAAAGAACCACGTGTCCCAGCTTGCCCCAAAAAAATGTTGTTGTGCAAATGCCGGAACAAGATTCCAAATTTTCCGAGTAGCTCTACAATCCAGAAACAAGTGTAATAGCGACTAGTTGTTTCCAAGGCATGAACCACACTCCGGATTTGAAGCCAGATGTCTCCTAACCCTTTCCATGTTCGTCATGATTTTCCCCACGCCACCTGTCAAAGGAAAACCCTGATTCGCTCCGGAACATTAATCTTCCAGAGTTTTTCAAACAGATCTCATCGGATGCTCATATGAATTTCGCTTTCCGTACACAGAAACTCATAAGCAGAAGCAGTAGAAATTTAAAAGTTATTAGATATTGTTTTATCACATATATAATTTTTATTCTTCAACTCCAATCAAATTTCAAAAGGAGGAGTTCATCACAATCAAGTATCGGTGATAAAATAATTTTATGTTATTAGTTCGTTGTCTCATATAAAATGTTACGTGACGTGTAATATGTTATGGTGATAAACTTATATTTTATTTTTAAGATTTATTTATTATATATATTATACTACGGCATACCGTTGGTTGGCACCTGAAATGATCAGACACAAGTCTCATGGGCACAAGGTTGGTGTGTACGGTTTGGGCCTCATTCTTTGGGAAATGGTTTCAAGAAACATCCCTTAGGAGGGTATGAATCCCTTCCTAGGTGCATATGACTTTATTTGTTCTCTTATATTATTGGGCATAACAAACTCCCACATCTAAAGTTGAAAATATTTTGATTCGAAGTCTAGTATATAAGATCAGTGATTTACACCTTTTATTGTCAATTGGTTTTAGAATAAAATCTTATCGGACTTATATCCCAAGCTTCGGTCTAACGTGCATATACGCTCGTATACACACGACCCAATATGGTGTTTTGACTTTTGGTTTTTTTTTAAAATTTTTTTTGTTGATTTCAATGTATTTTGTCATTTATATGATATTTTAAATTCCATGTAAATTTGTTAAATTCCATGTAAATTTGTTAACTTATTAGGTTTCTTTGGATCTCGATCTTCCACTTAGGGTGTGTGCTCAAATCACCTCCATTTGGAAATTGTTGACTCTCAATTGTTTGTTCGACCTAGGATGTGTGCTCAATCACCTCCATTTGGAAATTGCTGACTCTCAATTGTTTGTTGGACATAATTTTGCTAATCGAACTCGTAGCACGATTCATCGTGGAGAGTACAAAATTCGGTCTACATGTTAGTTAGTTATGCTAATGTCTACGGTTTAAATGTCTATGCTCTAAATTATATTGTGTGTTGTCCGTTGCCTCGGCTACATCGTCCGTACACGACAATTCACAATAACAGTGTACGAGAGTCGACATAAAACGAGGAAGGTCTACAAATTCAAATTTGATAAAATTGTTCACATATCAATGCATATACGGAAGCAAATTCGGACATGAATTATCATATAACGAGAGGAAGGTCTATCTCACAAAGTAGGATTCAAAAAGAAATGAGGTTAATAATGATGTGGGTCGGGTCTTCTAGGATAACCTCCTTGACTCAAAGTATACAGTTTTCGATCCAGAAGATTTCTTGTCGTACGCCATTGCCCGCAACAAGCTCAACATAGAAGCATTCTCTTCGGTTTCTGGCTGAAAGAGAACTCAAGACTCGGAGGTTTGCAGTGCTACGAGTAACGTAAACAAACTTAGCCAAAAACTCAACCCGACTATACATTGTTGTTTAGTTTTATTGTATAGTTCTTCAATCAAATATTATAAGGATGGAAGACAAAATGAGCTTGGGTAACTAGTTATAGATTGAAAAAGAACATTAATAAGTTGAATATGCATTATGTCATCGCATGTTAAGTTTCTTTCTTGAATGCGATATACTTGAAGATACTCTATTCTAATCGCAAGTTAAAAAACACTACACCATTATTAGCATCTAATTATTGTACTATGTATCTTTTCTGAATGTTACTTTATATTTTTCTCCCCATAATTTTGTATTGAACATTTCTACAACTGAACTTAATCCAGTTTTATGTATTATACCCTTCTAATAAAGGCAATTCTTTTTTTGTTAGGTCTGTCTTAATTATTGCTAAACCGACGCCATAACCATAAGAATGTGAGAAAAAGGTCACCCCTTGCATGTTGCAGCTAATCAGGGTGGGATTCTGATTCTGAATATCCCCTTGACCTAAAGATATACCTAAGTTTATGTCATGGACAAGCATCATCATCAGGACTAAGATCAAATCTCTATCCTTAAGTTGCATGGCATAGATGAAATACACCGGATCAAAGCATCAATACTGGGATAAGAAAACGGATACTACAATAATGGTTTGTTACTATACTGGAGTGTATATTGGATATAGACAAGACTTGTTTAGTAAGTGAGAGATATCACCTTTGTAAGAGCCTTAATCCTTAGTGTTAAGCTAGGACTTAGCCGTCCCTACGGGTCTATGCGGATGCCCCTGCGGTTTGTCCTGTCTTCTGCCCCTGCGGTTTCCTGCGGCTGCAGCCGGCATTGTTGACTCTTGACCGTGCTTTACCCTTCTCTTACCTTTTAATCGTCTTATTTGCCTTCAGAAGGGTTTACTTCATCCCTCTCCAGCTGCCTCACGTTCTTCTTTCCTCCTTTCTTCTCCTTTGATCTTGTGCTTGAGTTCTCCTTGGTTTGGAAGAGAATTGTTGTGTGGTTTTGGTTATTGATGATGTTGGATGTTGATGTTGAGCTTTGAGAGCCAGTTGAGTGTGATTGCTGATCTTTCCATCTTGTTTAGGTTACAGTAGTGGTGAGCATCTTCTTCTTCCTTTCTTTCTTTCTTCCTTTCATTCTCTTTTAGCTTAGGATTCCACAAGATGAACCTTGTGTTAGATCTTCTAGCCATGTTTTGATGTTCATATGTGTATATATATGTATGTGTTTGATTGCTGGATGCTAAAGACGTGAATTCATCAAGTGAAGAACCGAAGAGGAGGTGGGAATCACATTCTGCACTGAATTCCGCCCCTGCGCCTCAGTGTCGCCGCCCCTGCGTCGCCAGTGCCGCCGCGCCTGCGCCTCCCGTTGCTTCGCCCCTCCGTCCTTCCTGTCATGCAGGTGCGTCTTGTACAGGATCTACCTAGGTGGTATAGATCCATTCCTTTCCTAGTATGAGTGGGTTAGTGGCATGCTAGGTGTGTGTATGAGGATGATCATGATATCGATATGTGCCGGTAATGCCTTTGAGGTTTAGTAGATGTTGAGCTTTATAGGTTGGATACGATCCTTATGGATCCCTTGGGTCTAGGTGTGACCCCTTTGATTGATAGGAGATTTGATATCTCTATATGCCTTGTTATTAGGCAGTGTTGTTCTCCGGATAGGAGCTGATCGTGGTTGAGTATATCTTGAGGTTGAGGTAAGTCCGTAAGACTTACTTAGCTACCATCCTTATATCGGATGTTTGCAAGAGTGGTGTTTGTTATATGCTTTATAGCATGCGATATTGATTATTACCGACTATGATTTAGTGACCGCCCATTGTAGTGGTTGTGACAACCTTCCCTTTCATCCCGCTGAGGAGTCTGGGAGGTTCTTTGTAGTAAGGTCAGATCTGGTATACGGGTTGGGCGCTCCCCACTCCTTTATGGTATACGGGAGGGTGTCAATACCCACTCTTCTATAGCACTCAGAGGCGAGGGTTATATATTCCTCGTGTCACATATGTTCATATATATATATATATACGATTTGAGTGTTGGACTATATAAAGATGATTAACCGGGTAAATGTGTGACAGCATGATTATGTGTTTATGATTCCTTGACTTGTGTTTGTGCTTGTGCATTATCTTATATATGAATGGTTAGCTAACGGTTATATACCGTGTTGTAGATGCTTTGCAGGTTAGGAGAACTGCAGAGTGATCCAGATGGGGTGATCCGCTGAGGGCTGCGTACACTAGGATTGTTGTCAGGCTAAGGTTAGGATTCATTGTGAGATCCTAGCCCGGTAACGCCCCGAGTCCTACGGGTTTGGAGTGTTACAACCTTCGCTTCTAGGCTGGGTTACACGTTTGCTTGGAAGCTCCTTCGAAAGTAAGTTAGACACAAACTTATGAACCCGGTCAAGGTATGTCATTGTCAAGGATTTGCAATTTTGTTCTAAAGTTAGAAAGATGAACATAACCTGAGTTGAAACAAAGATGACTGGCTATTATAAAGCTAAAGAGCATCAAAAGGATATTTTATGGGTATGCATGGGATCAGTCATTAGAAGAAGCTTGTTGTAGGTAACAAGATATCGAACAAGCAATTCCTTTGCCTCTTCTAGTTTCTTTCTCGACATGCTGTAAATCTGCATATAATGGTTTGTACATTTCAATATACTGTTTTTTTAGAAAATTTATAAGAAAAACCACCTCAAATGTGAGAGAATGTAATACAAATAAGGAACACTATAGATATCACGGGAAGCACATCATTTCAAGTTCTTGATTTTCTGTATCAACAAGGAAATTTATACCAACTTTCCTAGAAACTGCTAGATAACCTGGAGACTTTGAGATGTGACAAAACAAGCGAGTTTTATTTACAAGATCCGCCTAAATAAGGTACAGTTAATCATGCTCTAAATTTCCACCTAAGAATTATTAGTTCCTTTACATGAGTTTTGGGAATCAATTTCATAGGAACAATGTAAGCTCGGATGTGTAACAACCTTTTTTTACTATTGACAATTTCACATGCACGCACTTGTTGGTTTATGAATTCTAATGGACCATGTAAGTTTAGTCCGGTTTCAATTCTCTAATATATACCCACATTGTTTATTGTAATTGTCATCCCAAAATAAGTTGGTAACTTCATTCACTTACCTCATCAAGCTCTTTTCTATAGGCCTCAGCCTTCGCAATAGTTTCATCATGTTCCATCACTAGAATATCTCTGACTTCTGCAAATTTCATGTCACAAGGTATCTCGAATGTAGATTCTAGCTGTTTGTCAGAGTCACTGTTCAAGTGACTGTCCTGGACATCCTTTCGGAGGCCAACCTGGAAAATAGGTCAAACAAGCAGCTTTAAATATGTAGTAAAAGTGCTCAATATTTTCCCGTTTCTCAACAGAGCAGGAGCTTTTTAGTGATTAATACTTTCAGGCTTGTCTGACGGGTCACTTCATCTTGAGTCAGCCTCTCTGAATCATCTGTAGAATTTCTGCAACTTCAAGGTAAAGGTGGTCATATATGTACAATCAGAAAATCGTTTACACAAATGCCTGATCGTAAGAAAATTTTAACCTGATTTGGATCACAACAGGTCGTTTTGATGGATGTGACATTATTGAAACTGCATTAAAAGCCTTCAATCGAGTGAAATAGTTAACAAAACATCAGCCAAGTTCCATATAGGGATATATTGACCACATGTTAAAATCAAATAGACCTCAGTAAGCTTCCGTTTCATAGATGGGCCTGAAGATTGTGGTTTTCCTTGCCCAATCAGTTGGAATGTCTTTTCCATCACATTCATTCCATTGTTGTCCACATTTTTTGCAACAACTTTTCTTTTTGACAATGCTTCATCTGTAGAATTTTTGCAACTTCAAGGTAAAGATGGTCACATAAGTACAGTCAGAAAATCATTTTACACAAATGTCTGATGGTAAGAAAATTCCAACCTGATTTGGCTCACAGCGGGTCGTTTTGATGGATGTGACATTATTGAAACTGCATTAGAAGCCTTCAATCGAGTGAAATAGTTAACAAAACGTCATCCAAGTTCCATATAGAGATATATTGACATGTTAAAATCAAATAGACCTCAGCAAGCATCCGTTTCATATATGGGCCTAGAGATTGTGGTTTTCCTTGTCCAATTAGTTGAATGTCTTTGTCATCACATTCATTCCATTGTTTTTTTGCTGATAATGCTGGAGAACTGAGCATCTCATCAATAATAAACAGGACGATTAGCCATCAAAATCACAGAGTTGAAAAGTGATGAAAAAGGTGCCCAGGGATCAAAATACCTTGAAATTTTCAGAGCAGAAAGATTAGGTGTTGGTTTTCGGTGTCCGGTTTTAGACCAAAGGGCCGTAGTCTCACTTATGTGAGTAGACGGTTGTCCCAATTGCCAAACAAATTTATATATATAATTATCTTGAAGTGAAATCAAATTATTAACAAGGGTTTGTAATCTCCACAAAGGGGTAGACAAAACCCAACCAAGAGTCTGTAATCTCCGAAAGGAGTAGACGAAACTCTAATATAAATTAAGTTCAATTGCAAGTCTTATAAATCGATTGTTATATGTTTAAAACATTGACTTGGATTATGTAATGAGTCATTCATAAAAGAATTTTCCTTCTAAGTGTATTTTCCCCTACACGGGGAATATCTAAATACCTTAGTGGGATAAAACTTTACACGTTACAAAGACTAAGTAAGTGACTTACTTGTCTTACTTTGTAAAGAAAGGGGTATTCCTAGGTTTCGTCAATACAAAACCAATCTAAGATGGATGCCTATCCTTTGTCAATACAAAGGAACTATACTAGTCTTTCGAGTTTTGCAAACAAGCTAAAAGAAGGCCTATCCAATGTCAATACAATGAAACTAAAAGCTTATTTGTTGCAAAAACGAATGAAGAATCAAGTGCAAATGGCTCTCCTTATATAGGCATAGGGGCCAACGTTTTTGAGAAGTTATAACCGCCAAAAAGCGGTTAGGGAAGTTACTTGGAAGTTATTTGGACAATGAGCCTTGAAACCCTAGAAAAGCCCGAAGCCCGAAGCCCGAGGCCCGAACAAGGAGCCCAAAACCGCTTCCCGGAGCTAGCTTAGAGCTAGCTTATTTTTATTTATCCAAACACTTCCAATGAGCTTTATTCACTTTTACATAGCTAGGGTAAGCTCCAAGATCCGCAAATACTCAATATCTTAGCTCCAGCTAGTGTAGCTCCTAAAGAAGCTTACAAGCTGCCTCATTGACATTCACTAAGCATTTGAGCTTGGATTGCTCCCAATTTTTAACCACATGTTCTTTAGCCAATACAAGGCCTAAGAACTAAGAACCAAAGGTGTGCCGAGAAACCGTGGCTAAAAAGCCCTAAGTATCGGCCTTGTAAAATCTGGCACAGGTTGACCTTGTCGTAGATCACCTTGCTTCGATTTGACTCCCCTTACAATACTAGTTGCTCTTAGTGTCGGTCACTTGGCTTGCCTCCCGCAACCCATAATATAGTAACACACATGTAAACAACTCATTCCACCTTGTCTCGAGACAAGCTCAATGGTTACAACGAAGATTTAACCCAAATCTCCAACAGTATCCAGAGCCGAAAGCTTCCCCACAACAGTATCCATCTTCAACTTACGAACTGATTGGAAGGTTGGAGTCTTTGGTTTTATTTTCTCAGAAGTTTGGTTATTGCTTTTACTAGTCGACTCAGGTAACAGTGAAGATTGCACATGGAAACTGCTCCATCATCAAAATATCAAATGCATCGCTTGATTAGCAATCATAAGAAGCAAGTAAAAATATCATAGAATTCCTTGATCATTTTTGTTCGTGAACAAGTAAATATATGGGGATTTTCATTGTTTCCAAAAAAACATCTGAAATCCTAAAACTATGGAAGAAGACTCTATCGTTACAATTAATCGGTGATGCAGATTCCATTTAAAATGTGGGACCCTGTGTACATCGGATATACTATTTAAGGAAATGACTCTTGTTTGTATCTTGTCCTACTGTAACTTGAAGTCACTTCAAAAATATTGAACATTGACATTTAAGCATACATACCCACATATATTAAACCATGGAAGCCAATCAATGGATGGAAATTGTATCTCAAATTGAAAACCAGTTGCTCCTAAAGTACATTGCGGATTTAATAGCAACACTAATATAATGTATCATGAAAAATATATGAAATCTAAACTGTTAGGAACATACCAACTTCTAGTCAAACAAGGCAAGGCATATGAGAATACCTTGTGGATAAATTGTGAGAAGAATGAATGCAGTGGAAGGAAAAGGCATATGAAGAATCAAAAGAAAATTATACAACGGCTCACCTTGAAGATTTAGTATCCTCTTTTTTGTTTTCATTTCCGAGAAAAGTGGTTCCGAGAAAGCCTTCACCTGTTGCTGAATCAACTCTTCTGATATAGCTCTATTACCTTGCACTTCGATCAGTGACAATTTTATCTGAAACAAAGCCTTCTCCTGTTGCTTCTTGGGTAACTAAACCTGTTTTTTTTATCAAAGTTACTTCTTCTCCGTTCACTATGAGTGATTTGCCTATAAGAGATAGCACAAGATCATCTTTCGGTGAAATTGGATCACCTTGCACTTTATCACGATCATAAAATTTATCATGATAATTCACAATGACTAACCTTGCACCAGAAGGACTTAGATGCAAGGAAATCGTTGTGTTTCTTCTAAGTGAGACGAGATTTGGTCTAGTAGGCAACGCTTGAGCAGCTTCAATAGTTTTATCATCCCTAATCTGTGTCAAACTAAACATGTAGCAAATCCAAGTAGTTCAAGACTTCATGTATATGGGTAGCAGTGAGATTCATTGGTAACATTTGGTCCAAGAGGGTGGCACAAAAATCATCAAAGTATTCTTTCAATAGGACCAAATGATATTTACAAGTTACTTTCACTTTCAGAAAGCTACACAAGGATACGATGCTTCCAGTAATGCAAAATGTAATTCTACCGTTTTCCCACCAAAAAAAAAGTAGCTCTACAGTTTCTTCTTCTTCAATTTTTAGAGTAAGAAGACAAGAATACCAAAAATCTCTATTTGCACAAAGACAAATATACTATAGAAGAAAGCATTACCCCACACATTAATAAAAGCACAAGAAGAAGAGTGTACAACCAGCACAGATATGATAAAATATGTGCATGGAATCTAGAAGGCATTCTAGATCTTACAGTTCAAAGTTGATTTTTTTAAAATTCCCTTGGTAACTGGTTTGAATTTGAAGTCCATTAACCTACCATCTAAATCTGAACCAAAATCTGAGCTCCATTGTCCAAGAAAACCTTTGAGATATCATCTTCTGTGTTCAATGGAACAGGAAACTGTTAGTGGCGATTACTCATGACAGATGGACATAATTGAGCAACTCTGATTTTTTCAGATATGGCAAGTTTCCTTCAAAACAGAAAACTTTCATCTCCATACAGTCAAGCCCATGGTTTATTTTGTTGAAATTATGATTAGATGGACTTTATTAAAGGTCTGTCATAAAGTCGGAAATAAGTATTTCGGCCTCCAAGTAGAAAATCCACTCACTTTGGAGCACCCGAATAACACAAAGTTGTTGCCTTCTAATTTCTAATTTCAAATTTCAAATTTTAAATTTCAAATTTCAAATTTGCAGATTATTTGCATGCATCAACCCTTATTTTAAAGTCAAAACTTCAACTCCAGGATGATTTTTGTTGGTTTATTTGCACCAAGGTGAACTACTTGTCCATAGCGGTCTCTAGTAACATATCCAACATATGTTTCTCTTATTCCAATCTCGAACCATGGAAATATAATTTGGGAAAGTGTTTTTTTAGTTTTTCCGATTTGATTTTAATTTTTTTAAATCTCAAAATCATCAATTTTAATTTTTGTGATATTCCAACTATCAAGTTAGTTCTCAATGAACTTAACGGTATTAAAGGTCGGATCACTAGAGTCATTTTAAAAAATAGTCTTATTTATAAAGAATCAGACTAGCTCCGACCATATTTTATTTTAGTGAGTTTGGTAAGGTCGTTCCACCCTAACTCGTTTCTGAGTTCTTGCAGGATAGCATTTGTTTATAATTTTTATTTTCCGTGGTTTATATGTTCGAGTTTGTGTGCTATTTTCCAACCAACAAGGTTGGATATTTGTCTAATGTATGCGCAAGTAAAGAGGATGGATACAAATCTTATATTGGTGCAAACCTAGAATTGAGTGAATTTGAACTTTACGATGAATAATTTTAGGAGAATAAGACCCGTATAAAACATATTCTTAAAGTGTTTGAGAATTGAGAGAGATTGAACAGAAATCACGTTAATACGTGGATGATTATACGCAGAGAAGAGAACATTAAAATGAAAACTCAAAGAGGGCATATACAAAAAAAAGACACGGTTGCTTGTAGTTTTGTCGGGCATCATATGTCCGCCGGTGATTCATTCAACGAAGTCGCTGCTTGTCTGGTTCTTTTGTTTCCATCTTGCTTCGACCTTTCTTACTCTTGATGAAGCAGAAACACCAACACCATCTGCACTCTATCAACAAATTCATCTCTTCCTACCTTTCTCGCGGTCTTTCCATCTTCTAGGATTCTTTGTATATATACATGCTCATGAGAAAGATGCAGATATGGTTTCTTTCTTTCAACCAAAACATAGAAGACAAAAAATGTATAGCTTGTAGTGTGTGGTAACCACGATTCCTTTTTACCAATTTCCAACTTATCCCCTTTCTTGTCATTTAAACATTCTTCTCATATTCTAATCAAATCATTTTTTTATTACATACCTAAAGATCGAGAACAACTTCTATCGTAACTTGCCATTTTTAGTAATCAATTCAAAAAAGGAATAAGAAAACTCTTAGAGATACTCATCGACTTTGTTTGGTGTAGATTAGAAACAAATTTTTTGTTAAAATGACAAAATAGACCCTTTTAAAAATATAGTTAAAAAATCATTAACTAATTTGCATACTCAATTTCGAATAGGATGAGTTTATAGACTATAGGAATGTCCCATTTAGATGTGAGAACTTATTATTCCAACGCACCCACAAGCGCAATTTGGTACATACCTAGTTGACACTTAATGACATCTCTGACATTTCAGAGTGCGATACAAACGGACCATAGAATGAGTGTTGTGTGCGTATGAGCGCATATGCGTGTTAGGTTCAAGCCAATACATAAACCCAACGGATTTCCATCCTAAAACGAATGGACAATAGGAGGCTAGGATCAAGTAATCCACCGACCTTATATACTATCTACCTTCCCAACTCAAAACTCATACAAGCAACACTATTCTCAACACTATTCTCGCTTCCAAATAAACACATAAACAAATCAACACCAAACTCTCTCACACATTCACTTTCCACAATGATCACAAACGGAGAAGTGAAGGTGATCATAATCGACCTCGGAACAACCTACAACTTCGTTGGAGTATGACAAAGACCAAACTAGGCAGCCACACCACTTCATCCACGTTGCATTGACCGACATTGAGAAATTAATCGGCGACGCTGGGAAGAATCATGTCTCTCTCGACCCTCACAACATTGTCTTCGACGCCAAGTGACTCATCAGCCGGTGATTATCCGATACTTATGTTCAATCTGACATGAAACATTGGTTGTTTAAAGTCGTTGTTGGTCCAGGTGACAAGCCGATGATTATCGTCTCGTACAAAGGCAAGGAGAATTAATCCTCATCTGAAGAGGTCTAGTCTATGGTCTTCGTGAAGAAGAAATAGGTTGTGCATGGAGTCGTTCTTAGGCCAAACTTTTCCCTTCTTCCAATGGAGTTGAAGGACTAGTAGTAAATTGTGAAGAAGGTTATTGAATTGTTGCTTCTCATTTCATGTTTTTTTTTTCCTATTCGCCTATCATTCTTTATATTCTTTTTGGCTATCAATCGTTTTTTACCAAATACCTCTATGTTGCTTGCAACACCCCGAATTTTGGGAACTCGGAGCGTTACTGGCTAGGACCTCACAGTGGGTCCCGACCTTAGTGTAACACCCCAAATCCGTAGGACTCGGGGCGCTACTGAGCTAGGATCTCACAATGGATCTTGACCCTAGCCTGACAACAAGTTCACTGGATCTTACAACAAGGCACAGATAGATTAAAACCAAAACATCAAACTGTATATATGTATCAAAAGGTATACAGAAGTACCGTTGAGTACAAACCAAAACATATATCTGTACATACAAAATGTCCCATAACCCTCGCATAAACCTAGTGTACGGAGCCCTCAGTAGATCACCTCATCTGAATCACTCTGCAGTTCTCCTAACCTGCAAAGTATCTACAACACGGTATATAACCGTTAGCTAACCATTCATATATAAGATAATGCATAAGCACAAACACACTTCAGGAAATCATAAACATATAATCATATTGTCACACATTTACCCGGTTAATTATCTTTATAAAGTCCAACACTCAAATCGTATAAATATATGTATATGAACATATGTGACACGAGGTATATATATAATCCTCGCCTCTGAGTGCTATAGCCAGCTGGAGTGGATCCGGAGCACTCTCCCGTATACCATAAAGGAGTGGGGAGTGGCCATCCCGTATACCAAATCTGGCCTGACTACAGAGAACCTCCCAGACCCCTCAGCGGGATGAAAGGGAAAGTTGTCACAACCACTACAATGGGTGGTCACTAAATCATAGGTCGGTAATAAACAACAATGCATGCTATCAAGCATATAACACACACCACTCATGCATACATCCAATATAAGGATGATAGCTAAGTAAGTCCTACGGACTTACCTCAACCTCGGAATACTCTCAACACGATCAACTCCAATCCGGAGGACAACATTGCCTAATAACAAGGCATAAAGAGATATTACATCTCCTATCAATCAAAGGGGTCACACCTAGACCCAAAGGGTTCATAAGGATCATATTCAACCTATAAACCTCGATAATCTACTAAACCTCAAAGCCATAACCGGCACATCTCGATATCATAAACATCTTCATCCTATCCTCATACACATACCTAGCATGCTACTAAGCCGCTCATACTAGGAAAGGAAAGGATATACACTACTCTAGGTAGATCATGTACAAGACGCACCTGCATGACAGAAGAGACACAGGGCGAAATGAACGAAGGCGCAGACACGGAGACACTTCTACGCAGGGGCGGTGACCGTGGTTGCAGGGGCGGCGGCTCTCTGGCGCGGGTGCGGTGACAGTGCAGAACGTGGTCCCCGACTTCTCTTCAACTCTTCACGTGATGAATTCACGTCTTCACCATTCCACAGCCAAACACATACATATATATATATATACACATATAAACATCAAAACGTGCCTAGAACATCTAATCCTAAGCTAAGGAAAAGAGAAAGGAAGAAGAAAGAAAGAAAGAAAGAAGAAGAGGAAACTTACCACTGTTGTGGTCCTAGGCAGAAAGGAATGATCAAATAAACACTCTCAGCTGCCTCTGAAGCTCAGCAACATCACCCATCATGCTCATCATCATCAACCCCACAACAATTCTCTTCCAAACCAAGAAGAATTCAAGAGCAAGATCAAGGAGAAGAAAGGAGGGAAAGAAGGACGTGAGAAAGCTGGAAATGAAGTGAAGAACCCTTGCTCCCTAAGCAAAGGAGTAGGTATAAGGAAGGAAGAGTAAACCATAGTCCATGGTCAACAAAGACGGCTGTAGCCGCAGGAAACCGCAGGGGCGGGCTCCTTGGCCGCAAAGGCGGAACACAGGATGAGCCGCAGGGGCGGCCCTCTGGACCCGCACGGGCGGCTACCCTGGCTCAGCTCCAAAAGACTAAGGCTCTTACACTTAGGTTGACGTCAATAACGTCAGATCTTGCAACAAGGCACAAATATTTAAATACAAATTCTTTCAAAATACGTAAATAACTCGACAGACTCTAGATGCGTACATCAGCCAACTGTTAACTAAATAACTCTACTGTAATAAAATAAATAAAACAGAATTATATAAGCCAACACCCAAACTCTTAGTACGGAAACCCGGTTGGCCACTTTAATCCCGATTTCTCGGTAGAGATCTATCCTACAAAAACCTAACAAAACGGTAAAACCGTTAGCTACAATTCTCATATTAAGGTCACTAAAGCACACACATCTAAAGAAGTACTTGTAAATCAATCAACATGCACACTCAATGTCCCGGTTTATTATCTTTCATTAGGTGGATTTAGTCATTCTATTTTTCAACTTTTGCTTGTAAGTTGTAACACAAGAGTCTCCCGACTCTTGCCCCCGTACCCGTTAACCAGTAGGATTGGTGTTTGTAACTCTTCCCGTGTACACTACTGGACTAGTCGCGGGTAATCCTCCGGCACCATCGGCCCGGACCGACGGTTACGGCATGTTATCATACACTTGTGCCTCTCTTTAGAAATTTAAAGACACTGATCTAGTTCGTTCATTTTATTTCACAAGAATAACACACTACCCTAGTGAGGTTGGTATTAAAAGGTAAATAAGTAAGTCATACGAACTCACCTTATCGGTACTGGTCTCAACGTCTCGCAATCTTGTTAGTCAAAGATCCGATTATCTTGTTCCACATTTATCATCCTTTAAAACGAGTTCAACTCTTATCCAATTCGACTTATCATTTTAAAATATTCGGCGTATGATATCTAGCATCAATATCCTGACATTATTCAACACCTATGTTATGTTCTGGACCTATACGTTCATTCTAAAATAATTCCTTATTTTTAATTAAATTCTTAATTTACTTTTTACGGAATATAGCAAAGTATCGGGAAATAATTAAAGGAAAAGAAATATTCGGGGGTAAGACCACGGCTGACGGCCCGCTGAGGGCAGGCAATCTCTGGTTCTCTCTTTGTCTTCCCGTCAGCGGTTCCAATCTCGCAAGCGTAGAGAGAGGGACACTCAAAACTCCATCCCCTTTCCTCCGTGCAACTCCTTCGGTAGCCTCCCTTACTCCATATCTGCCGTGCCGTCGTGCTCTGTTACTCGGCAGATTTGGAATAGAAAGATCCTGCAATGCCTGCGCAAAAGCAGTTGGAGGAAGACTTTGACGGGGAAGATGTTCCGCAGAACAATGGGGACATCCACCTGGAGGAAGAAGAGGACCAGATGAAGGATGATAAGGAGGAGCACCTGGAGAATGAAGGTGAGTCTATTTGATTTCGTGCCTGTTGATCTCTCTTGAGCATCTTAGGAATCGAAAAATCGAAGAAGTTCCCTTCCTCGCTATACCGAGTCGGTTGTCTTCCTTCCTAGCTCTGATTTTGGATTCTTTTGTATCTCAGACTCCAATCCAAGTCTTTCTTCTAGCAGCAGTGGTGCCGAAAAAGAAGAGTACGACCTCTACCTGTTCATTGAAATATTTGCTGAATATTAATTTTTGATGCGATGGAAACACGAGATTTGAGTTTTGCGCATCAAGCAGCTTGCTGTGATGTTCGTTTCTGTTAATTGTGCTAGCGCGCACAATGGGAAGGGCAAATGGCATTTCATTTTGGTGGATCGTTGAAAGTGATTAAATGTCTAACTTCTTTTTAGTGTTGAGATTTTGTTGTTTTGTGTATAGGTTTTGGAAACCCGACTTGTTGTTGCTCGATTGATTTTGATCCTTCTTTATTTGTACGTGCATTAGTCATAATAAACTAAATTATGTGTTCTTGCATATTTTGGAGGCTCAACTTAGTACTCTGAACCTGAAATGCCTACTTGTGAGATGATTTTGTTGTTTGTCTGATGAAAAAAGATGCTCGCCCAAAATTAATGACCTTGCCAATTGAGTGATGTTACTTTGACATTATTGTAATGCACATAACAAGCAATATTCATGTGCTTTTTTTAATAAATTACTCTACCATGTAAACCAAACAAAACAGGGCAGTTAAATAATTTTTCATGAATGACTTTCCAAATAGGGATAAGTATAAATAAGCCTTTTACCATTATTTTGGAACCTCATGGTGTCAACTTGCTTTATATTTTTAGATTATAAACAAGTTGATTATTGCTATTCTTTGCCTTACTGGATTGTGCTACATTTCTTTGCACGAATGGTTTTTTTTTTTTTAATTTTAAATCTTTGTGCTTGCATGACCCAAAATAAAATCTAGTTGTCCGTTTCCAACTGTTTAGGTCTGTCCTCTTTCATGAGCTGTTTTAAAAAGCTGCTGTCTGGAATAATCTGGTCTGATAGTACCAGGGCTAGGAAATTTTTCCTTTGTAAACTACTTTTGTATGCCTTGATGTGATAGAGGAATCCAAGTTAAAATAATTCATGTACCTTGACTTCCCTCCTAGGATAATACACTCTAACTTAGTATATATCTCTGCTACTACACTACTAAGCCAGTCTTAGACTTGCAAAATCACAGATTCGTCAAGTCTTACCTAAGGTCGTGATGATCTTTGATTTTACTTTAGTTTCTTTGGTTGATGGATGTGTTGCCTGCCTGTTCCCCTGTAGCTAGTTTTTACCAGAACCGATGGTAATTTTATTGCTTCGGAATGAGATCCAAACTGACTATAATTGGTAATTGTTCATCTTCTCTTGCAACTTCTTTGTTATACGATGCAATAAATCTAATTTTGTACGAGAATTTGACTATTTATGTGCGTTAGGAGAAGAGGCTGCACTATGTGTTTCACCACCTTTTAGTCCGACAATGTTAAAGAAATGCCATATTGTGTTGTTATTATGGTCTCATATCTTAACTAGAATCAAATGCAACTGGTGAGAACTGTACAGGAATTATGCAACTACCTTTGCATGTGTTGTTTTTATTACGTGTTTGATGTTTCTCATTCCGATAACTTAAACTTCTATTACTATATTTCTGAACCCTAGATTTGTATGTAGCTTGTTCATTCAATATATTAAACTCTTTGTTGTCCTAATTTTAGCAGTCTCCTAAACCTGCTTCTCTGCAGCCTTTATTAGGGTCCTAGGATGGCATTAGCATAAACATGATCAAATGCCGAATGGCTAGCTTGCTCTAATATTATAATCTACCAGTGCTTGTATTGATATCATCTTCGATTTGCCAGATACATTGTGATCTTTCTGCAGTTCTGATGGTGACCAACAGAACTTCAAGCATGATTAGTTTCACTTGTCATTAACCTTTATTAGTGAACGGATAATAACAAATGCGATCATATGTATTTCCAGATTGTTGTACAATTTTTTTTCACTGGATGTTGAATGTGTAATATTTGGATGCTGATATTTCTAATACTTTGCGTCCTTGCGACAGGTTTGTGCTAGTAAAGCTGTCGGATGTACGCAAGGAAGTTCAGTGTCCTATATGTCTAGGTAAAATTTAGTAAATCTTGTATTTTCACCTTACCTTTTGCACTATCAGTAAACTTGTATTTTCACCTTACCTTTTTCACCTTATCTTTTTTAGAAATATTTTCCCTAAGGTGATGGGGTCATTAGTATGTAGGCTCTTCCGTGTTAAATTACATAAATACCTCTGATGCATTTGGCAAGGACAATCTGAAAATAGTCTTAATACGCTTTCGCACGGTCTCAATATGTCCATTATTCTTGAGTACTTGTATAGAGAATTCTCAAAGTTTTGACCCCAAGATTACATGCCCATCTGATGCATCTAACTTCTAAATGTCTATTGCCACTTGCCAGTGAGATATTGTCTGACTCTACTTTTATAGATTTTCATGTACTTCAATAGTTCAATTACAGTATGATCTTCTATCCTTGTGTAATCATACTTCGAGAAAACGAAGTAGGTCCCCTGTTATTATTTTGTATAACGGAAAGTTGTTAGTATGTATCACTTTGTAGAAGTGGTCCGACCTAAAGCATGCTTGCAAATGAGAACTTGAATAATTATTATGATAAGTTGAGTGTCCCAAATGAGTCAAATGGTCAGCCAAGTAGCTCCCTTATTATTGTCTTGTTATCAAACAAATACATCATTTAGCTGTAATATTGATTTGTGCCCACCTTTGAGATCAAGTTCCAGGTAGCTGTTCCTAGTTCATGTCTTATTTTTAGCACTTCTAGTTCGGTTTATTTCATTAAATAGGGTAAATTTCTATTGTAGTCGTCATCCAAATCATTTGAGGATTCCTTAAGCAAATTATTTTGATGTGAGGTTCTTGCATTATATGAACGAGGGAAAGATCTAGTACAAAAGATCACCCCAACAACGTTTTATATAGGCTCAACTCAATGTTGTCTGAACTTTTGTTGACTTTGAGTGAAGGTAAATCATTTACTGTGATTACTAACTCTTTTCGGACGATAGCAGACGTGTCCAAACTCCAAACTCGGTTAGCATGTTCTCTTAACTAACTAATCTAATTAGGACCCTTTAGGTACGTAGAAGCTAAGACAGATTGAACCAACACCTGCTCTCTCATCGAGTCAAATTCAATCTAAATCTAGTATTTCAGTGACAATTTATTAATCCACAAGAGAATTGCGCTTGGCCATAAAATTCTAGCTGACAGCGGGTCGATCCACAATTTTATCTCTAACAAGCCGGTGGAAGAATTGCGCTTGGCCATAAAATTCGTTCCTTCATTTGGTGTGCAAGTTGGCAAGGGTGAGATGTTCTGAGGCAATTGTGTATGTTTAGACCTTGACATCAAGCTGCCTGGACTCACCATCACCTAGGTTGTGTTTGCTTGCAAATTATTATAAACTAATGTATGTTCATATCAAAGTTTAAAAGGAAAACCGATAAAATTTGTGTTGTAGTTTTAAAAAAATTATAAATTGTGTTTGGTTGTACAAAATTAGTTTAAATGTTCACATTTAATTTGCATCAACAATTTTGCCTTAAATATGCTAGATAGTTTGTTATCAATGAAAAATAGAAGTTAAATTGGTATTTTTATTATAAAACACTAAATCGTTTAAACACACCCTTGTCAATCCGAATGTTTCATTTAAATACAAAATCAGTTTATTTTATTCAAGCATACACCGTTTATATGATATTTTAAGCATGACCTAGTATATAAACTAGAGTTCATGGACAAGCAAACACACCTCTAGTATTGGTTCCTAACATTCAATTACAATGGGAAGCAAATAGTAGCTCCAAGGTGTGAAGCCACCTCTAATGTGGGAGCAAACTTCCAATACCTTTGCAAAGGCCTTGACTTAGCCAATGCCGCATCACCTTCAGCCCTGCCAAATATGCTACACAACATCAAAACACAAATCCACTTCATCCACACCAACTCATTCCCTTTCCTTTCTCCACATTTTAAGCTCCCCTACTTCCACCAACACCCATTCATTACACAAAAGTTCCCTGCGTTTTGCCTTGACGACAAGGCGATTCAGGAGGGATGCATTGGTGCGTGCCTAAATTTGGATCAGTTTCCAGCTAACAGTTGTCCTGTATTTCAGCTTTTGTTATGACCTAGCTTTTAATAGTTGTTGATTTTCCTCTCAGTGGATGCTTTATTTTATTTATTTTTATCATGTTAGCATAGTGCTCATGGTGGGCTAGTTAGTGACTTATTTTTAGCATTCCTACTGTGTTGTGAGATTCTTGCGTTACAGACTTACAGTCCTAGGAGCAAGATTCTTCTAGTGGGGTCTATCAAATACTTGCCTGCATTTTTCTTTGCATGAGGCTTTACATGCTGTCTAGGGGGCTGTAGGGACATTCTATAGGATTCTAGTACTGATACAGAACATAAATATACATTGATGTTCATTTCTCAAAATAAAATAAAAAATCATTGGTGTAAGAGCTTCCTTTTGCACGTTTGAGTGGATGAATCCACGATATTTTCTCCGATCACTA
Organism: Fagopyrum tataricum; assembly: GCA_002319775.1. Lineage (NCBI taxonomy): Eukaryota > Viridiplantae > Streptophyta > Magnoliopsida > Caryophyllales > Polygonaceae > Fagopyrum > Fagopyrum tataricum. The sequence goes on along the minus strand of CM008283.1, from coordinate 37,646,812 downwards.
CCTGTTTTGCTTGGTTTTAGTAGTGAAACCACAAATTTGCATGTTACATTTATAGGGATCATTCGAAAGACAAGAACAGTGATGGAATGCCTGCATCGCTTCTGCAGAGAGTGTATTGACAAATCTATGCGGCTGGGGTATGTTTTTACAATTTTGAACTTATCCAGTTTGCTTGCGCTGTCATTATCATTTTGGAAAATTTGTGAAATTTCTGAACATGACAAATATGTTTGTCGTAGATGAATGTCTGGATCTCTAATTTATATCGAATTATTATATTTTTCCTCTTGACTTTGGTTATCACAAGGAGTAGCGATTTGCAGGAATAAAGAGTGTCCTGCTTGTCGCACACATTGTGCTAGTCGTCGTTCCCTAAGGGATGATCCAAACTATGATGCACTTATAGCTGCATTGTACCCTGATATTGATCTATACGAAGAGGAGGTATGTCATTCTAACAATTGCAGTTCTCTGGATGATAATTTAGCACACATTTTCTCTTCTTTTTTTTCTTCTTTTGGTTGTGAGGAAAAATGTTAATTTTGGTCTTGGGATATGGCAACAAATTTGACAAATATTTTGCAGCTTTGAATGGACTTTTTTCCTTTCCTTATTACAGGAGTTGGCTTTTCAAGAAGAAGATGATGCTCGAAACAAGCAGGTAGCCTTTATTTATCTCTGAAGCTGGTTAATTTGTTCTTTTATAATGCTTGAATCTTTCTGCAATATGCTCTTCTATTAAAGGTAAAATTTCATGTACTGCGACCTTACAACCTGGTTTTATCAACTATACAATCGATATGCATAAGGGTGGGTTTGGATGCATTCACATGTTTTATAAGACTAAATGGCCATACATTTTAGCATAATTGGTGTTTGGATAACCTATTATATGATGCCAATTATCCAAATAATTTAGTTAATCAAGTACATGTACTATTTATGTTATTTTTCATCCAACACTTTAACTTTAGAGCTTGATATTGCATAATTATGTGCGCGCACGACATCTAAACAGACCACCCTTACATGACATCATTGACATTTCAATGAGCAGTAAGAGAAATATTCTCCTCTTTGTTGAATCAAAAGTAATGTATGTAATGATATGGACAGATTCAAGCTTCAATTGCCCAAACTTTCCGACGACAATCAGAAGCATTGAGCAAGAAGCGAAAGAGATCACAAAGTACAACCCGGAGGAGAGCAAATTACCGATCCGATGACGAGGATGCTAATGTCAATTCATCTTCAAACGACGAACGTCCAGAAACTAGACAAAAAAGACCTAGGAGGTGGAAGGGTAGACCGTCACCAGCAGCCACTACCGGTGGGGGCTTTGATGAAAATTATTTAGAAGTGAACAGAGACACTCCACTTGCACTTGCATCTGGTGGGCTTTTTGGAAGCTCGGAGATGCTTGCATGGGGCAGAGGTGGGATTCGGAGTAACGCACGCCATGGAAGTTCTGCAGGCAGTAATAACAAGTATGCGAGGAACAACCGCCTTTCTAGGTTGGCTGAACATCTACGGAACTTGGAAGAGAATGATGAGGTGATAACTGATAACTCTATGGCCTGGCTTGGTAACTTAGGCCCTGCATTCATCATTAGAGTTGTTCAACCGGTCCGGACCGGACCGTAAACCCACAGACCGGACCGGACTGGTCCACCATGGTCCAGGCAGGATTGATTTTCATAAAACAATAAAAATAAATATAAATTGTATGGATTAAATCTGGTCCGGTCCAGGTTTAGACCGGACCATAGATAGTTACTTGTTAAAAAATATTTAAAAGTGTAAATTACATGGTCCAGTCCAAATATGTGCAGCCCTACTCATCATCCAACCTAAGGCAGTTAATGGACTTAAGTTGATGTGCTATGTTCGACAATAGATGCTACTGGGAGTCTGGGACTTATAAAAGCAACATTTGATGATAAACTTACTTAAGACACATAAGATTCTTGATTGCCTACATTGGGACTACTGAGCTCTAATTGCTTCATTTTGCAGATGGATATCCAGATTATTCTTGTTTCTCTTGATGTGGAGAAATCACTGCTTTTGCAGCAGCCTTATCTATGTTGCAGACCAACATTGTCTGTTCGCCAACTATGCGAGGTATATCATCTACACTCATATACTGATCCTCAGTTTATTTTTTCTTCATGTGTTGTTCTACCTCATTCTAGAAGCGTTTCAATATTACGCGGTGCAGTTTGTTGCATTCCAGACCTCAATGCAAGCTGACGAAGTCGAAATTCTGGCAGTGAAAGAGCTGCATTCTAAGCTAAGCTCCTTGATGTCTTTGGACACTGAACCATCGGAGTGCTCTCTTTTAGATGCATCTAAAGATAAGCTGCAGCTATTGGACATCGAGCAAACTCTTCAAGGAATTAAATCTACATTCAATCTCCGACAGGGTCATCTGGTAAAGCTCCATCCTTCTGAAATGATATCTTAAAAATATACTAGTAGGCCATTAACACTCTCAATTGTGATGAACTCTTTCAGATTTTGGCATACCGGCAAAAGTCAACAGTACAGGGAGCCTGTGATGAAGCTGTAGGCAATTAAATGTGGCCTCGATGCGTTAGATTCGATATACTTGTAGAAAGCAAATATACATGCACAGCCATTTTCTGAGGTAAACAGAGAAAACACGTCATGTTAGGGGTTTCAAATTTGAAGAGCTGCTGAAGAATGATTAGCATCTTAATTGTGTTTAGGAATTTAATTAGGAGTTTTTAATTATACCTTATTTAGTTTTGTCCTGAATGGCTATTATTACATTTGCTTGTGATAGGGAACTTGAACTCTTCTAGTATGTTTTGCCATTGAGCTTCTACCTCAGTGGTTGCATTGGTGTGGTTGAAACTTGGGAGTGTTCATGTGTCGCGGGCTGCCCAAACCATTTCGGGTTGTGTTATTTTGTGGACTTCCAACTCCTCATCCGAACATAACACCAATTAAAAATAAATAGAATCAATATTGACCATGGTTATCTTTTTTTTTTTTTTGATACTATAATATAAGAAATTAGGGTGGTCTATCTTCTCGAGACTTTCCACCCTAGAGCATCCTTGCGGATGAGCTCGTCGACTTGACCAGTAGACGACCTTGACAAATAGGTGCAGTCGTGTCCAAACTCAGCAAGCAAGTCTGCCACACCATTCACCTCACGAAACACATGTCGGATTTTAACCTGAAGAAAACCCAACAAAATATTAGAGATATCCGATAAAATTAGATCTAACTCCCACGGGGGTTTCCAGATCTGCTTGACAACATTAATCACAATCAGACAATCTCCTTCAATCTCAATTGCTTTGATACCGAGATCAAAGGCCAAGACTAGACCCTCTTTTAGCGCAAATATTTCAGCAAGTTGGGTAGATATGTTTCCACATCTCCCATAGCCAAGAGAAATCTTACTACCCTCATGATTCCGAAGGATGAAACCAAAGGCAGATTTACCAGACTCTTTCTTTGATCTATCAAAATTTAGTTTTATCAAACCCATTTCAGGTTTTACCCATTGAATGTTCTTTTTTTTCCCTCTTGTTCTTTCTTGAACTTCCCTTATTCATATTACAGTCCTTATTGTTCTGGTTCCAGTCCACTAACTGTTTCCGAACTATACTATCTATATCATGAGTATTTTTATTAGAGAAAATTTTCTTGTTTCTGGCAAACCAGATATTTCACCAAAACACAACTAGATAGGTAAGTTTTGATTATGCTAAGTTATTTTTAATCCATTCTATTTTATCTGCAACTTTAGATTTCAATTGGTTAGCCTTTACCAGGGATTGTTTGATCGAATTCTGAACTATAGCCTCAGAAGTAAATTGACATTTAAAGAATAGATGATCTGTTGTTTCAAAGGGGTGATCACAGAGACAACAATTCAGTGGGATAGAGACTTTTTGTCTTTCTAGATTCTCTTTAGTTGGTAATCCATTAATAACCATTTTCCAAATAAAGCTTTTAACCTTAGGGATAACCTTCAGGTTCCAGATCCAATCATTCAACCCAGCATGTAACCCCTATTCAAAAACATCGAGTTATAGGCCGTCTTTGTAGAATAGTCCCCATCCTCAGCCGGAGCCCAATATAAACGGTCACGAATGAAGGTTTTAGGAAGTTGATATGACTTGATAGCGTTAATTCTTTCAAAAGGTAGGATATGCCCAATTTTCATATCAATTTTACCCATGTTCCATTTATTTTCGTTGATGAAATGGTTAACCTCAATGTTAATCTCAGCTGAATTTAAATCCATGCATTCATTAATTAACGATTCGTTTTTAATCCAACAATCCGTCCAAAAATTAACTGTACTCCCATCACCAACGTTCCATCTAAATTTTGATTCAAATTCACTTCTAAGTTTCATCAGTTTTTTCCATTGCCATGACAGGTTTCCTTTTAGTTTATAATTCCAAAGTTTAGTTCCTTTGAGATATTTCTCATTAATGATTCTAACCCAGATATTCTCGGTTTCATTAAGAATCTTCCAAAGTAGTTTCATTTGGAGCGCACGATTCATATCCCCAGACTTTCTAATCCCCAAGCCTTCATATTTCTTAGGTCTGCAAATTTTGTCCCAACTGATCAACGGGTGGAAGTTTGGTTCTTTATTTCAGAAGAAGATCTTATTAATTTTATCCAGTTCGTTGTGAATACTAGTCGGAATTTGGTTTTGCATTTAGATTAGCTTTGATGAGGGTCACCCTTCCTTCTTGCGAAAGGGAAGACGCTTTCCACTTAGTTAATTGGTTTTTTGAGTTAATGATTACATCTTCAAAAACCTCTTTGTTTACTCTACCATTAATAATTGGACACCCCAGATATTTCTCAAGGCAGTTAAAGGAAGAAATGCCTAGACATTGTTGGATTTGTCTCTTAGTCAGGTTATCCACATTTTTTGATGTTTGGAAAGCAGATTTCTGTAGGTTGATTTTTTGCCCCGAGATAGTGCAGTACTCATTAAGAATATCAAAAAATCTAGAACTAGCACTAACTGAGGCTTTAGAAAAGATAATAATGTCATCCGCAAAGGGTAAAAAAGGAATAGACGTTCCATTTTTCGTGATGGGAAATCCGACATCCTTTCTATTACTGTTACTTTCAAATTGGATATTTCTAGTTAGAACCTCAACACCTAGGTTGAAGATCAGAGGAGAAATGGGATCTCCTTGACGAAGACCCCTTCCTGGGGTGAAAGGATCCGACGATTTATCGTTGATTAAAATTGAGTACGATACCGAGGAGATACACTCCATGATCCAGTTAGTGAATTTATTGCAAAATCCAAAATTTTCAAGAACAGCTCTAATGTACTTCCATTCAGTTCTATCATATGATTTTTGAATGTCCAATTTAATTGCCATGTATCCTTCCCTGCCTCTCTTAGTTCTAAACCCATGGAAAACTTCATGAGCTATTAGAATATTGTCTTGTATTGCTCGTTTATGGACAAATGCACTTTGTAATCGATGAATAAGTTTAGGGAGGATTTTTTTAAGCCTGGAAGCCAAGATTTTTACGATGACCTTATACATTGTAGTGCTAAGACTAATTGGTCTGAAGTCATTAGTAGAAATAGGATTGTCCTTTTTAGGGATAAGAGTGATAAATGTGTGATTTACTTGTATGAGCAGTTTACCTGAGTGGTAGAAGCTTTTAACAGCTTTACAAACTGCGGGACCTACAATATCCCAATAGTGTTGGAAGAAACCAGCGGACATCCCATCAGGGCCCGGGGATTTCTCCGCACCAATACTAAATACAACATTCTTAATATCACTGTTTGAGAAAGGTCTCGTTAGTTCGTCATTATCTCTCTCCGACACCTCTTCAGATATTACCTGAATTAAATTATTATATAAATTTTGATTAATATTAGAGGCTTGAAACCATTTCTTATAATCATTAACAAATTCTACAGAGATGTCCTCCTCCTTATTAATCCATAGACCGTTACCTTTTTGGATATTGTTAATTAGTTTCCTGTTTCTTCTACCCGTCGCTACACGGTGGAAATATTTCGTGTTCCTATCACCTTCATCTATAAATTTAGCTTTGGCTCTCTGAAACCAATATTTTTGTTGATATTCAATTAGACACTCTCTCTTCTTATTAAGTCTTATAATCTTATCATTATTTACTTGGTTATACTTTTTATAGTTATCATTTTGTAATTTTTCAATAGTTGTATCCAGGTTTTTGACTTGTTTATTGATGTTACCAAACTTTTTCTTACTCCAGATTTTGAGTTTACATTTAACCAGCTTTAGTTTCTTAACCAACTTAAACATGTTCGTTCCCGGAACATGAACACGTCATGCTTGATTAATTATATTCTTACAGTCTTCCCTACCATTCCACATAGTTTCAAATCTAAAAGGCTTATTCTTAAAATTTTGTTTGGAGTAATTAAGGTTGATAGAGATCAGATAGTGATCTGACGAGGAAAATGCATGATTCCAGACATGTAAATTTTTATATTTATTAAGAATCTCGAAGTGAGCTAGCGCTCGGTCCAGCTTTTCAAAGGTATTATTTTCTCCCTCTCTTCTCTTTCTCCAGGTAAACTCGTTACCTCTTGAGATAACATCTATTAAGTTACACTCCTGTATAATGCTATTTAGTCTTTGGAATCTATTTCTATTTGGATAGGCTCCGCCTGCCTTGTCCGAAGGACATAAAATATCGTTAAAATCTCCTAAAACAATCGACGGGAAACTTGAATCCTTAATGTATTTAGTCACTTTTTTCCATAAATTATTTTTGAATTTATCCATCGGTGGGGCATAAATAAAAATGATATTAAAAGTAAAATTACTTTCGTAGTTATGAGATTCAATTATTACAAATCGGTCATCCGTTAAGGTTATTTTCATTTTTTCATTCGTTAATTTATAGTTTTTCCAATGGAGGCATAGGCCTCCAACTCGTCCCGTCGATGGAATAAAAAGACAAGAATCAAAACCCGAGGTTTTCCATTGTTTTTCATTAGGTTCAATATCTGTTTTAATTTCTGCTAACATGATCATATCAATATGTTCATTTTGGGTCGTTATTTTCAGATCGACCCAAAAGTTCTTTTTTCGTATCCCTCTACAGTTTCAATAGGCGACTTTCATTCTTTACGATTTTTCTAGAAAACTGTTCATTGTCTAGCAAACCCCTAGGATTAACTAAACTGGAAAATTACCAAGGAAGTTGCCCTGTAAAAGCAGAGCACAAGAGTGATCGAAGGCGCTCACCATATAACATTCAATAATAAAGTTATAATAGTCATCTTTTTCATTTTTAATACCGTGGGAGCCACTGTACTTTAACAAGACAACTGAACTTAAACAAAATGATCAAAAGGATCACTGCCCAATAAGGGAACTGGAGACTCCCACAGGAATGCCAATAAGTTCCTTTCAAAAGCACATTCATACAGATAAGATATATGAAGAGAAAACTTGCTAAACCAGCACCAATTACATGCCAAGGTTCAATATCATACATAAATTCAATACAGAGAAACACGTTAATTACATAGGGAGACCAGGTATATAAAACCATGACCCTACCAAGGTTCATACTAGTCCGAAATCTAACAGTTACATACAAAGTGTCACTGAAGGATCATCTTTGTTCATTCACGTACAAGCCGCGACTTATACGCCAATTTATGCCTGCCCCGACGGGCTTAGATTCGAGATGTGTTACGGGATGGGAAAACACCCCTACATCATTACAATTGCCATGAAAATTAGAACCGGGAAAAGGGAAAAGTGTCATTGAAGAATACACCCTCCTGAACGGACCCGTCCAAGAGCCGCCTCTTCTTACTTCCAACACCTTGGTTTGATCCCCCTGTTCTTTGCATTTATCCATTCAATTCCTGGGCTGAAGTTTTCCAAGTTCCTTGTTCCTGCACATAGACTGTGATAACCGGAAAATTTCAATTTTCGATACTGGTAGTGTTACCGGATTTCTAAGCGATAAACCCGTATTTACGAGTCTAGTGAGCCATTGTATAAATTTTGTTTCCTTTCTTCATGGGCCTGAGAACATTACCACACACGGCCCATCTTGTTCTCTCTTCCAGGCCGCCTGCCAGCAGGCCACCTCCCTCTTTTCTCTTGGGCCTGATCAAGTGAAGGAGTTTGACAGCCCACTTCATCCCTTCCTCTTTCCCAACCCAGCTTTAGTGTTGTGTTTGATTCCTCTTGGACCCGGGTAGCGACGATCTTGGCGGTTAAGATAGAACCCAGCGATCCCGTCTTCTTCGCCGTATCATTGCTGAACCAGTACCGTTTAAGCTTGGAAACCGCCATTTTCGTCGACGTTGGAGAAAAGCAGAGACTTACCTCCCATCGTTCTTTCTCGACCGATCAGGTAAGCCATATCTGTTCCTGTTGAGGTCTCTCTCTCCTTCATACTTGCGCCTGGATATCACAAGGCTCACGACCGCTTTTTCTTTGTGACCGTAGTCGAGTTGTGGTCCTGCTGGTGTGCCAAGAACCGACTGTCTCCATCGTCGAGTCGACCAACTGGTAGATGTCTTCCCTTCTTGTTCCCTTTCTGCTTCGTTTGTTTCTGGAATCTGGGAGCTGAACGTTTCTCGCGGGATGTGTAACTGCAGACTCAATTTACGGACCGAGTCGTCCCTTACCCACGAACCCAGGGACGAGTGGTCAAGTCATCTAGGGTTTCCTTCCGTCTTTCCTCGTGCTGCAGTCGTTTGTCACCTCCCTAGCGTTGGTAAGCAGCAACCTCTCCTCTTGCTTCCTCCTGTCATCTTCTTTCTTCTTGATTCTGAGTGTGATCGAGTTTCCGGGTATGTACTGCAGTAGAGCAGTGTTTATCGTTTTCAACCGGACCTAGAACCATCGAGCTACCAAGCGCAGTGGACAAGTGCCGATACTTAGTCTTCTTCTTCCTCCTTGCTGCAGGAACTGACGTAAGTGCTATCCTTGCTCTCCTGGTGTTTCTAGTTGTTTTCACATAAAATCATAAGAGTATTGGTTGAGGTTGTCCATGGGTACCAAACTGACCTTGTGCACGGTTATTTGTGTTCAGTTGTGAGTCTTGTAGGTTTCAAACCTAGGATGTATAGGTAGAGGGTTTTGTTTCAGTTTTATGACTGGTGGGACTCGATCTTGTGACGTGAGGGATGAGTTTTAATATCAGAGAGTGAGTGCATTGGGACTCGAACTCATGACCTATAGGATAGGTATAGTTGTTTTGGAAAAGTGAATAATAGCTGACTTTAGAATAAAGTTTTAATGACTTAGAATTATAATTCACCGTTGAATTTTTAATATGTTATAGTTGATTATACTGGGTTTATGATATTAAAAGTTAGGAAAGATCCAACGGTCGGATCTAGAGTTATAAGCTTCCCAAGTTGACTCGAAATCTAGTTTTGAGAATTAAGTGTGTTTGAAGATACCTTTGGGAATTTGTGTAGAATTTTTGGAGTGTTGTTTATGGATCTAGTTTGTTCCAGTCTAGAGTGGGTTTAACTGACAGTGTGTGGATATTTTCTTTAGAATTTTCGGAGTTTAGTACGAGGTACTTTCGATAGGTCAAAGTTGAGTACTCGGTATATTTTCGGAAAGCGAGTTTGGACTTAGAATGTAAGTTTGAGCAAACTTGCTTTCGAGTTTTGAGGTTGAGGAAGTGTTGATGGAGTATAGAGTAGACTTGGAACCAGTTTGGGCACTTTTCGGATTTTCCGAAAAGTGAGGGGCGTTTTGGTAATTTCCACTAAAGTTAGGTTTTCTCGTTCTTTTGAACCTGGAAGCTTTCTCATTATTATAGAATTCTTCTATAAATTCTGCAAGACTAGAAAGATGATTCTAAGTCGATCCTTCTTGATCAGGTAGTAGATAGTGTTTGCACGAGCGGACATTGGTTGGCGATGGCTGGTAGACTTACTACCCAGGTAAGTCTTATGGACTTGCTTAGCTAATGATGTTATATGAGTGTATGCTATGTGGTGGTGTGTGTTTATTGTTTTAATGAAAATTGATTATAATGACGAATAATTTGATTAGACCCAAGTGTATGATAATGGGTCGTGGCATCGCTGCCCCGCATTGTAAGATGCTGGGAGGTTCTCTGCGACCAGTCCATACGGTATACGGTAGAGATGCATTGGAACCATTCCGGTTGGTTTACGGGGACAGAGGCGAGGGTCGATGGGATCCTCGTGCCACAAATGAAGTTGAACTAATAAAAGTGAATCACTTAATGAAAAGATAAGAATTGGATTGTGTGTGATTTATGATGTGTGCTATAATGTGCGTGTACTATGTAGATATTCTTATATAGTGATTGTTAGCTAACGGTGAAAACCGATTTGTAGACCTTGCAGGTTAGCCGTTGTTGAGAGAGTCGGATAGTGTGGTCAGTCGGGGTTTCCATATTTCGTTATTTGAGTTTCATTGGTTTTGTTGAGGTTTTCCTCCTTTCCGTTAGTTGGATAATTGTCTCTTTTTGACGGCTGATGTCTTTTTCCCTTTTGAGTCATGCATTAATAAAATACCTTTTTAATTTTATCGGTTTCTTATTCTGTGTCTTGTTGTAAGATTCTAGTTAAGTTGTTGTTCAGCTAAGGTCAGGACCCATTGTGAGGTCCTAACCAGTAGCATTCCGGGTTCCCAGAATTCGGGGTGTTACATAGACAATTGCCCAAGACAGATTCGAAATTCCAGCTGAAAAGCATTCCAAAAAAAACCTTATACTCATACATTCTTACTTTTAAAGTTTCAATCTTAAAGGTTGTAATTAAAACATAATTGTGTCTTAGTATTAGATGTGTTCGAGATATACACACGATTAATTTCCATGTATCCATAGTAGTTTGATACTTTGGATCATACATTAAAACCCGTAAGTAATAACGTTTCCAATATGGAATTTCATAGATAATCAGATACAAAGTGCAAGAGTAACACCCAAGCCATTCTACATGGTTGCACGATGGGTACAAAAGGAACATAACAGAGTAATTTCGAGTTCTACAGCATGATTCATGAATATACCTATGATTCGAGTCATAGGTGACCAAAAACCAACTTTTATTTATCGCAAATTTCATGGAGCACGATTTAGGTATGTTACAATTCAACTGTTCGACACACTCTATATGATCAAATAAGAACCAAAGGCCAACTAGATCATATAAGATTATTTTGATAATTTCATTTTTACATCCTACAAACTTTCCTAGCATCAAAGATTCAAGAGTAAGCCATATACAATATATGAGATAGTTAATAAAGTACCTGAATGTAAGGAAATTAGGTTCTGTTTTCATTTTCAAGAAAAGATCCCAAAGCAAACTTGGACATGTCCAAGTTGTATTTGGATCGGCCAAGTCAAAACTTGGCTTTTGTTCAGCAGTGAACCCATCAGAATTCGGATCAAAGCAGGAGCCACAAGAGGCCCCTCTAGTCGATTTGAGAGATTCGAAATTGTCTGATTTCTCTTTCTCATTCCTCATGGATTTTTGATAGGAGTTGGTATTTGTCTGTTTTCTTAGGTTCAAATCCGGAAGAATCCGTCGATTCGCCATCAACTGGCATGAAAATTCCCAAACGAGATGACGAACACCCTTTCGATGTAATCTAGAGATGGAGAACGAAACCTTTCTCCAACGGGACACGGCCTCTTCATCTCTCCCCTCACTCATCCTTTTCAACGGATGTTTAACCAACACCGATTTCTCTCCTCTTTTTCCTCTTTTTACGTCACCTTTTCTTTCTTCCATTTTTGAGACATACATCGCCATGGATCTTATGCTTTTGGAGTTTTGAGATTAGAAAGAATCTGATTATTATACGGAAGGTCACTTTCTTTGGATCTGGGTTGCTGTTAGGGTTTTCAGATTTGTTGGAGTTTGGTTGATTTGGGGAAAAATGGAGGAGGCGTGTGTATGCGCGTTCTTCGGGCATTTTCAGGGTTTTTTGTTCCTATAAAACATTGCTTAACCATGGTTATCTATAAATCATAACGTCTCATTATTTATTAAATGTAGTATAATATTATATTTTTATTTAATTTGAAGTAACACTAAAACATCAAATTTGGCTCTTTTAGAGAAAAAAAAAAAACAAAATTTATAATTCATCATAAATGATTATGAATATATAGGTATACAGATAATCTAGTTTGTTTTAGTGGTTGTAGCTTATGGTTTTTACCCCACCCACTTGGTTCAACCTGTTAAAGACCCAGACCTGACACACTTTGTTATTTTAGAAATAAAATAATAAAAAGCGTATATTTTCTTAATATATGCTTTTTATTATTTTCAACAATTAAAGTTTTTGACAAGGAGATAAGAGATAATTTGTACATTTAATTTCTAGTCAATTCTGATTTATGACTAAATTATATATTTTTATTAAGATGTATACGTTTTTTATTATTTTATTTCTTAAATATTATAATTATTTAATTAAATTATTTATTATTTATCTTCTTAATGTTGTTAAAAAATTTGCATAGTCCAATTTAAGATTTCTAATAAAATTCACATTAATTAGATTAAATAACTTTGATTTGTTTTTTTTACTTAATGTATTGAAACTAATTTAAGCTTGATTCTAAAACTTAACATTTTTCGATGGAAAATAATTGAGTGACGATGGAAACTTTGTGAGCACCACAAGAATTCTATAATATATTGGTCATTGAACAGAATTGCAATTCCTCGTGGACATCATGAGAAATTTCCCTATAATTTATGTATGAAAACGTACTTGTGTTGAGGACGAAACTATATATGTAACACCCCGAATCTGCAGGACTCGAGGTGCTACCGGCTAGGATCTCACAATGGATCCTGACCCTAGCCTGACAACAATTTCACCGATCTTACAACAAGGCACCAACAGATTAAAACCAAAACATAAAACTGATATATAAAAATGTCAAAAGGTTTATACAACTGTTGAGTACAACAAAACATATCATATATATATATATATACATATCCAAAATACCCATCCATGAGTATAACCCCAGTGTACGGAGCCCTCAACAGATCGCCCCGTCTGGATCACTCTGCAGTGTCCTAACCTGCAAAGTCTACAACACGGCATTACACCGTTAGCTAACCAAACACATACAAAGAAAGATGCTAGAGCACATGCACACGTCAGAACTTAAACATATAAACATGTTGTCACACATTTACCCATTTTATTATCTTATAATAATAGTCCGGCGCATATAGCGTATAAAGAATAACTCAATATGAACGTATGTGACACGAGGAATATAACCCTCGCCTCTCGGGAATGGTGCCAGCTGGAATGGGATCCGGTCCCACCTCTCGTGTACCCTATGGGAGTGGTGCAGGTGGCCGGCCCACTGAGCCATACTGGCCTGCCCGAAGAGAACCTCCAGACTCCCGGCATGATGAATGGACAAGTTGTCACGGCCCTACAATGGGCAGTCAATAGACCATAGGTCGGTAATACAATATATCATACGGGCTATAAAGCATAACATCCACCACTCAGGCACACATCCAATATATGGAGGGCAGCTAAGTAAGTCCTATGGATTTACCTCAACCTCGGGAGTCACAGACTCAGAATACTCGGCTCCGCTCTGGAGATCAACTCAACCTAAACAAGGTATAACGCATACATCATATACATATCCATACAAGGGGTCACACCTAGACCCAAGGGATCCATACGGATCATATTCCAACTCGTAATCCTCAAGGCCGTAACCGGCATAACAGTTCCGTACTCAACTCATTCTGACCTCAACTCGCACCTAGCAGACTACTAACACTCATACTAGGCAGGAAAAGGATCTACCTAGCCTTAGGTAGATCCGGGACAAAACGCACCTGCGGGTCACAAGGGACGCAGGGGCGAAAGCAGGTGGCCGCGGGCGCGGCGGAATGTGGCCGCGGGGGTGGTGACACGGAACGTGGGCGGCCGCTGGCGCAACGCAGGCGCTATGGCACGGTAGCCGCGGGGGCGGTGGCTCTTGGCCGCGGGGGCGGCGACAGTGCAGAAGGCAACTTCGCGGCTTCTCTTCGGTTCTACACGTGATCAAATCACGTCTATACTCTCATCCAAAGCCAAGACCATACACATGTATACACATACAACATCAGAATATGCCTAGGCAATCATCTAATCCTAATCTATGAAGGAAAGCAAGAAGAAAGAAGAGAGGAGAAGAACCCTTACCACACTTGTGGTCTAAGGTTGCAGGAGAGCTCAACATACACCAAGGCTGGCTTCCAAGCCCAGCATAACCTCAGCCAACACTCACACAAGGTAACACACACACAAAACTCTCACAAAACTCTTCCACAACTCAAGAACAAGATCCAAGGAAGCAAGGGAAGCAAGGAACGTGGAGAGAAGCTGGAGAAGAAGATGAAGAAACCCTTGATCAGCCAAAGGTAAGAAGGAGCAAAGTAAAGAGTAAAGCACGGGTCAACAAGGTCAAAGAAGACGGCTGCAGCCGCCGGAACCCGCAGGAGCGGTCCAAGCAGCCGTAGGGGCGGCGCCACTCACCGCGGGGGCGGCAAGACCAACCTCGGCCAAAGCTAATCTCGGCCAAGGTCCGGTCTCGGCCCGAAAGACTACGGCTCTTACAATATATATATATATAGAGAGAGAGAGTTAGGATCATGTAGGAACCTCTCTTAGAGTAGGGAATATGAACTTATAATAGCCGTTAGATTAATACAGATGAACGTCAAAAATTTAACATTGTTTATGGTAATAATTAATGAGAATATTATATTGCCTCTAATAGAATTATGATAAAAATATTTTAACGACCAAATTTTCTCTATAAAATATAGTAACGATCCAATATGAAAATCAATTATTTAGAATTGTTCGTTAAATTTGGTCGTTAAATTTTATAATATGGAAAAAATGCTGGTTAAATTTGGTCGTTAAATATTTTATAAGAAATTTGATCGTTAAATTATTTTCATATTGGGTCGTTATTATATTTTATAGAGAAAATTTGGTCGTTAAAATATTTTTTTTATATAATTAATATAGTAATCGTTAAAATTTTGTGGGTCGTTAATATTTTGTGGAGAAAATTTGGTGGTTAAAATGTTTTTTTTTCATATTTTAACCACCAAAACAAATTTTAACCCTAACAAATTTAACGATCAAATTTCTTATAAAATTTATTAACGATCAAATTTTTCTATAAAATATATTAACGACCAAATATATTAACGACCAAATATATTAACGATCAAATTTCGTATAAAATATATTAACGATCAATTGCTTCAACGTTTATTTTTGGGATAGCCCAAAAATAAGAAATCTGTTTTCCTAATTTGTATCTTATTTAATGAATGAATAATGAAAAAGGAACAATCATGTGATTTTCACCTTGAGAAGCTTATGATGCACCTTCCATCATGAACGTACAAATTTTAATCCAACGGATTTTAGGAGTTCCTATTCCCTACCCTAAGGATTGTTCCTACCGGATCCTGACCCTATATATATATATATATATATATATATATATATATATATATATATATGGAAAAAAAATGTGGTTTATGTGATGATATACACGTATCTTTGACTGCAACTCTCATTTGAATTGAATAGCAATTACAGGACGAGCGAAAACTAGCCCTCATGTGAACCCCGTGCATTTCAGTTCTAGTTGAGCTTCAGATTGTCATCTTTCTTTCGATCTACACACAAAAGCTTTGGAACTCTTATTTCCATATTTCCATACTCTTCACGTATCACCTTTTCTTCTTCTTTTTTTTTTATCGACCAAAGTCGGCTCATACAATCAAGAAACCTCACAAGATTTGTTGTCGTTTGTTTCTTCTGGTCTCCATAATTCAGAAAGCTGATTTACTTCTCATCACGAGCCTGACACAACTTTTTGATCATCGAACAGTTTAGTAACGGAGAAATTATGAATTTATTCGTTTATTATATTATACGATTGCCTCAATTAACCTTAGGGTCGTTTGAAAGGAAATTGGGAATTCCACCTGTGAGCATATATATTATAGTGATCATTGGCTATATATTTGTTGAAATTTGATGACAAGTTGGTTAGGAAATGCCTTTGGGCAAAATGTTACGCTAGCAATATTTATTTAAGTAATTAAAGCATTAATTAATTAAACTAAGCTTACGAGAAGTGCGTAAACTTAATTTAAGTTTCAAGGAAGGAATTTAATCAATACCGAAGCCGGAAGTTTAAACTAAGGAATGTAATAATCTTGATAGGTGTCATAGAAGACGGTGAACATACTTTGTATTATATTCAATCGTGAGATCGCTTTCAAGTAAGTTTTTTGGACTTACTTAGCTAGATATCAAGGATGTGTTATGTTATTGCCAATTGAAAGCTTAGTTTCAAAGCATGCTAAAGTAGTATTTTAGGTGAGTGTTTACCTTGTACTATGAAGTGTTTATATCGAGCATGATGGGCGTTATTGGTTATTTGAATGTTTAGAAAAATATATTCATGAGCTTAATACTAAGTGGTTAATTATAGATACAAAGTCCCAAATTTATTCACGAAAATCATGTCGAATGTTATTTAAAGTTGTATAACTTCATGTCATCAATATTGCATGTCATTGCATATTGTGTATGTTAAGCCGTTGACCCTCTTTTACAATAAGACAATAGTTTTTGAAATGTAACGATCTTGAGAATTTGTAGTGATGACAGCTAATGTTGTTATGATTTGATTTTAATGATGATAAAGGGACTTTGAGGAATATAGGTGATGGAATTCGCTCGAATTATTTGTTGGGAATATCTTAAGGATAAGAAATCTTCTTTTTTGGTCTATATGACCTATTCATATTTATTATTTCATGTCTTCGGACATCTGACATATAATATGTCTTCGGACAATTGATGGTTTCTGTCTTCGGTCAATTTATTTCGGGAGCCTTTGTGTCGTGTTGGAGTTGGGTATGGTCATACGCTCCTTCGAAACCTTAGGTCCAAGGTTGTTTCATCCTTTAGGCGATGGTTGGTTGATACGTCTTTTACGACCAAGGCTCTGAGCGACCTCGTGGGTTAATCCACAAAAGTGTACGTACACGGCTTGAGTAAAATTTGTTTGGTTGGGGGACGCCCGTCAAGGGATTTACCAGCATACTTATTATACTTATGGTATAGGATTATTCCTTTCACTTATTTACCGATTAGTTATGCAAAAACGTTTTGAATCACAACTCCAACTAACTTGTAGAGAGTGGTATCGATGTCTTGAAATGTGAGAGATGGGAGTTGATTGCTATTATTGGTATCCTACCTTGGGAAATAGATAGATTTTTGAGTCTGGATACAAATCTCGAGGTTTGTTGTGATAACTTCTGCATTAATATGTGCATACTCTTATTGGATTCAGACATGAGTTTTGTTATTGTTTATTATTGTAATATTATTATAAAATATATGTTATTGTCCTATGAGCCTTGATTTGTGTATGGGCTTGCTACTTGATAGTGCTAATTTTATGAAATGGAAAGATTACTCTTAATTAAATTGTGTATTATGTTTATCTCATTTGAGTTATACTTTCTTGATACAATAATATATTTCTTTTTTAAAGTTATTTAACGGTTTATACCGCGTTGGTGTTTAGGTATGTCCCTAGTAGGAACTCTTACGGTGACCTAGCGGAAGATGGTGCAACACGGAGATGATAATCGCGTTGTTTAAACCAATTGAGTTTGACTTCTTTTCATAGTTGTTCTTTTAGTTTGGATGCACAGTAGTATATGTTTATATACCTGTCTATGTTGTGAATGGTCGGCCTATTCTGCATAATTGAGTGTCACTTGTGTTTTATTTTCCTTGGTTGTCAAGTTTGAGGTTTTGATTGTAGTTACATGCATGGATTTGTAAATGTTTTGATGAACAAACACAAGTTGAACATTTTCTTGTTTTGTCGTGTTCTTGTCACAAGATTCAATGTCGGTCTTGTTGTCAAGCTAACCTGGTGGGGTCCGCATAGTGATCCTAAGCCAAGTAGTGTCTCGGATATCCTCATGGAATTCGGGATGTTACATGGAGGATGTCGAATCGACAATAGGGGTTGGATATGAATGCGCGATAGTAGATTGTCATCCAACATAGCTAGTGAACCTTATCTCTAACTTCACCCGCTTCAATCACCTTTCTCAAAGTGTGGTTTTATATTACACGGTAGTGTATTAGTTATCATAAAGACACGATTGAAATCAATGATCAATTGGTTTAGAGATAATAGATGATGGTCCATGTCAAGGACGTGGAGAACGTTTTGAATATGTTGAGTGGGTTGAGATGGATACCGCCACTTGGGACACGTTTTTTGTGACAATCATATTGTCAAGCAACTTGATTTATCATTCTTTCACGAAATGAAGGGAATTGAATGTGGGTGACCCCGGGTGCATGCCATATGGAATGAAGCACCAAAATCAAGTATCTAAGGTAATATTACAATATTGTGCAATTGTATTATGGATTGTGTGAGAGTGGTTGAAGTCTAAGCATCGAGAAAAGTTGACCGTTGATCATAAAAAATTGGGGGTCAACACCGTGATGCACCTGGGTAGTAAGAGAAATGTTGGCGGACCAATTGGCTTGGGCAGTGACGGTGGTAACCGATTGAGCAGGGTTACCAACGGCTGTCTTTGGCCGTTTTTTGGGATGGTGTGTCGGTCAAATTTTTAACGTCAATACGATACCTTTCCACCATTCCAGATGTCCTTCAAATCTTTTTGTTTCATGATATGTTTTATAACAATGATTACATAAAAAAAAAAAAGCCTATTTTTATCGGTTGTTGGTGATGGGTGTGAATTGCATTGGGTAGAAGTCGATAATTCCGCCTTCTCCGATCGAGATTCACATATATGACCATTGTTCTTGATTCATTCTTCCTAGATGACCATGAAATATACCTTGTTGAGTATGGGAAGAGAATTGGGTAAAAATTATTGGAACGGAGAGACACGTAGTATTCATCATCAAGACCAATACAAAATTGATGCACCACCTCTCTTGTCTTGGCTTTAAATTTGATGGCACAAGTGCAAGCACAATTGTAGAGGTTGGATTTGTGAGAAGAAATTTCATCTCAAGATTTGTAGGCCACCACAATAGACACCTACTTGATCTCTATTTTGAAGGCATTTGGTGAGGTTGGCGCGGAGTCAGAAAAGGTGTGCGTCGTTGCCATCATCGAACCGTTGTTTGAGATAATCTCATAGAAGATGGACGGCCAAACAATAAAAGATAAATAATCGAAAAGGGGATCAATAGTGGTCATTATCCATCCCTTGAGCATGAAATTGACTTAAATTCAACTAGTGTAGTACCCATGCCTTGCACGGAATTGTTATAAAAATGTACTTCTAAATATATTAAATTTAAGATTTTGCAAAATTTCACATTATGGGACATGATAATAATTAAATTTAAGACTTTGTAGGCAAATTTTCACATTATTGAACCATATATGTTTACCTAATAAGATGTGATTTTGTTGACGTCCACCATGAAAACAATGTGACATTAATTGCTTAAAATTTTCATTAATCTAATATAATTATTAATTTAAAATACTTCAATTAAAAGTGTTGAGTTTAAAAAAATATGGGTGATGTTAATTACTGAAGAGATATTGTTGGGATTTTTTAACAATTTTCTTAAAAAATTAATATTTATTTTTTTTAATTTATATTGTTGAAGAGATTATTGGATTTAAAAAAAGTGGTTGGAAAGGGAAAATTGTTGGTGAGTGTAACGACCCGAAATTTTAATAACTCAAGACGTCACTAGGCTAGGGACCACACAGTTGGTCCCATCAGTTAGCCTGACAACAACTTTACAAATAGGACATTGCAACAAGAAGCACGATAAAATAAAGAAAACATCCAACCTGTCATATAGAAAACATTTTCATCATACTATCATGCATGTAATTAGTATTATCCCAAAACGACACTTCAAACATAACGAATGAACGGTTGTCTTAAAACATTAGCCTGAAAACAACACTTTACCACAATTGCACACAGGCAACAAAAGACTCGCTTGCAAGCAATTGGTTTAAGAAGAAATTCAACCAACCCTTGGGTTTAACACTGCCCCGGTTGTCCACTTCCTACAGCTGACGTCCTTGTAATGTTCCTATGATCGGCAATACCTAAAAAGAATCGGTTTAAAACCGTTAGCCACCGATCGTAATCTATCCACGAGAGATCATATCAACACATCACAACACAACACATGTATTCAGATACCATATACCGTGCTCATGAGATGATATCATGCTTTTATGATAGATGCACGTGAATGCAGTATGAAATTTACAATTAGCGACCCCGGACCAAATCCGGAATCATTACTTATACGGTTCTGGCTTTGGTGTGAGCATCACCATTGCACATATTAAGTTAATTCAGACATTTTGCTCTTAGGTCAAAGCTAGGCTGATCAAGCCTCGGGCCAGGATTACTCGTGGCGGGTTGTAATGTTAACCCCTAACCACATGCAACATTTTTCCATTCATGTTAATGCAAACATTTACCATTTTAATTACGTGAGTGCCCCAAGCCTGGAAAACCAATAGACTCGGTGTCATTCTTATACAAGCGCAAGTGATCCGGGCTTGGCCAAGCTCCGGCATCACTGCAATTGCTAGCGACCTGGCTAATGGTTAAGCTCAACGCCTTGACTTACGCTAGCGACCTGGGCAACGTACCGGCCCAGCATCGCTGTTGCTGCTAGCGACCTGACTAATGGTTAAACTCAGCGTCAATTACTCGTTATACATGTTCTCGACCTTCACAAGTCATCATCATATCACACGCCTCAATAGGCTTATCATGTCATACATTACCATGCCTTAACAGGCTAACACATATCAATTTAACCATTTCTCATAACCATGACATGTTATATTCACAATAACATTAAGCATGTTTTACACATCATATCATCATACTCGTCATAAAACACATCAAGCATGCTTCAAACATAACACATCGCAATGCATAACATCATTCACAATTCAACACAACACAATATTTCAACACAACAAGATATGAATCTCTCGGGCACGAGTTTCTGCAAATCGAAGCTAAGTAAGTCCGAAGACTTACCGGGATACGCTCACACGGCAACTAAACTACTGTTAGATCAAAGTCTTCCAGAACACTAGTCAGGAATATCAGATTCCTCGTATTAAACTTCTCGCTTCAAACATCAATTAAATTCATTCCTTTGAATTTTATTAGCTTTACGCCATTTCCCGGATCTAAACTTAATTAATTAATCCTTTAATTAGTTAATTAGATTTCGGCAGCATAACATTTTGCCCGAAGGCAATTTCCGAACCAACCTGTCATCTAATCTGAGCAAATAAATAGCCAAAGTTCACCAGAATAATATAACGAGTATAATGGAATTTTCATTTATCCATTTTGACAAGCCTAAGGTCATATTAGAGTAACCCTCAATACGAAAAACGAATAAATTCATAACTTATTCGTTACTAACCCGATTGACGAACCGAAAGAAGATTCGGAATCACAAGGACGAAGGCTACGCTCGGACACTGCCAAATTCACCGGAAACTGAGCAACGGAACCGGCCAGGTAAGGATATGCACGACATGGTCTTAACTTCGACGGACACGCGAAACGTTGGTACCGAAATGAAGAGAATGAAGAGAGGAATCCGAAACCTCAAACGGAATTGAAATCGAATTACAAACGAAAAGTAGATATGAGTTTAAAGGTTGAGACAAATCAGAGCTTTTACGAAGAAATTTGAAATGAAATAAATTAATAAATTAATTTCTGCTATTTATAGCGAAGCCGATAATTATATTTTAACGAAGTCGATAATTATCCTTTTACCGTTCTGAATGCGGTTTGAGCCCCTTCTCCAAACTTTTCGAAATTGGAGTAATAAATCCGGAATATTGTATGGATAATTATTCCACAACTTTCTTGAAAAACTCGTATTCCTAAGCCGTCTTTCTTAGCCACTAAGAAACGAAATAGCGACTCTTTTGGCCGTTTTGCCTTTTCATGTTATTTCATATATAGGACTGTGAAACCCCTATTCGTTTGGACCGAGATCGGACCATAGCCAAGATGGGCTTTGGGCCGAGATCGGCCAGCCGCACCTGCGGGCACTTGGTGCCGCCCCTGCGGCTTCCCGCCCCTGCGGTCCTGGCTGCCGCCCCTGCGGTTTCCGGCGGCTGCAACCGGTTTTGTTGACTCCTTTGACCCGTGCTTTACCCTTTCTTTTAACTTACCTCCTACCTTGTTGAGCAAGGGTTTCACGTGCATTCCCTTCCAATTTTGCGTCCTCCTTGCTTCCTCTTCTCCTCTTCTTGACCTTGTTCTTGATCTTCCTTGGTTTTGGAAGTGTTGGTGTGAGAGTTGTTGTGCCTTGTGGTTGTGATGCTTGTGTGTGTGTTGCTGAGCTTGAAGTCAGCCTGTGAGAATTTGGTTCTGCTCTCCCCTTGCTAAGCCACAACTATGGTAAGCTCCTTTCCTTGTTTTCTTTCCTTCCTTCCCTTGGATTCAATCTCTTAGCTTAGGTTTAGATGCATGTATAGGTGTGTTTTGACGTGGGTTTATGTATGTATATACTTGTATGTAACTTTGGATGAGTGAAGACGTGATTTGATCACGAGAGGAGCCGAAGAGAAGCCGCGGGATAACTTCCTGCGTTGTCGCCGCCCCGCGGCCTTTGTCTCAGCGCCTGCGCCAGAGCCAGCGCCTTGCCTGCGTCGCCAACGTCCCTTGTCACCGCCCCCGCGGCTGAGTGCCGCCGCGCCTGCGGTCGCCTGTGTTCCGCCCCTGCGTCTCTCCTTCACGCAGGTGCGTCTTGTTCCGGTTCTACCTTGAGTAAGGTAGATCCTTTCCTTTCATAGTATGAGCGGTCTAGTAGTATGCTATGTACGAGTATGAGGTTAGAATGAGGTTGAGTACAGTATTGTTTGTGCCGGTTACGGCCTTGATGTTTACGAGTTAGAATATGATCCTTATGGATCCCTTGGGTCTAGGTGTGACCCCTGTTATGGATATGAGTGTGATTTATGTGTTATACCTTATTTAGGCTAAGTTGATCTCCAGAGCGGAGCCATTTGAGTTTGAGTTTGAGACTCCCGAGGTTGAGGTAATTCCATAGGACTTACTTAGCTATTGTCCTTATATTGGATGTATGCTTGAGTGGTGTTTGTTATATGCTTTATAGCATGCTTATGATTATGATAGTCACCGACCTATATTATATTGACCGCCCATTGTAGTGGCCGTGATAACCTTTCCCTTTCCTCCCGTAGTGGAGTCTGGGAGGTTCTCTGTAGTCAGGCCAGATCGGGTATAAAGGAAGGCCCCTCACCACTCCCACAGGGTACACGGGAGGTGTGCTGATACTACTCCAGCTGGTTAGAGTACTCAGAGGCGGGGATTATATTCCTCGTGTCACCTATCTTCATATATATATATATATATATATATATATATATATATATATATATATATATATATATACGATTAAGTGATTCAATTTATTAAAGATAATAAACCGGGTAAATGTTTGATATCATGCTGAAGTGCTTATCCTTTCTGATGTGTGTTTGTGCTTTAGCATCTTCTTATATATGTGTATAGTTAGCTAACGGTTTCATACCGTATTGTAGATCCCTCGCAGGTTAGGAGAACTGTGGAGTGATCCAGAGAGGGTGATCTGTAAAGGGCTCCGTACACTGGGCGACATCGTGGGTTTTTGGGTTATCTATATTGTACGGATTTCTATTTTGATTGTACTCAGCAGTACTGTATAAACCTTTTGATACTTTTATAACATTTTCATGTTTTATATTTAATCTGTTGGTGCCTTGTGGTAAGATTCAGTGAGATTGTTGTCAGGCTAGGGCCAGGATCCATTGTGAGATCCTAGCCCAGTAGCGCCTCGAGTCCTACGGATTCGGGGTGTTACAAGGACATATCCGATATCCTAGTCATTTCTCTCAAATGCAATTTTACTAATTGAAGCTCCCAAATGCTCCAAATAATACCAGAGGATAAAAATTATTTTTCGGAGGGAAAAGTGAAAATTTCCCCACAAGTCCAAAATTACGCCACGAACATAACGGTGAAATTCATACTCGTCAGTTACATATTGTTTGCGAGTTATGAGTCAATTACTATCGATATTTAATTAAGTTAATCATCAATTAATTAGGATTAAGAAAATCCTAGCATTTACAGTGAGACAGATGACAATAGAAGCCTCCAAATAATACTCAGTTGGTCTAGTGGGATGTGGTGCTAGACTCCTTAAGTGGTTGGCTTGGAAATTCGAGTTCGAATCTTCCTGGCAGCATGTATGGAAAAACTTATACTAGGAGGGTATCCCCCAATACTAGGCCACGACTACGTACCCGGTCCAGACGTAGAGCGGCAAAGCCGATCGAACTGGACCTCTTAACCATGGTTCAAAAAAAGATAAGATATAAAATTTTCAAATTTAAAAATATTTGGCTGAGGATTGATAACGGAATTGTAAATATTTTAGGATTAAAAATTAAAACCAACTATAATAAAAATGCTTAGTTAAACAAAATTATTGAGTTTAACTAGTTATAAAAAAATATCTGGATTTAATTTGATGGTAAGGATTTTTTTTAATAATTATAACTGCAAACTCCTTTTATAAATTATGTAATTTTAAAAAAAGAAGACTGAGGTTAAATATTGGTGTGACATGTGGCAGTTAGTGATTTCCTGTATGACATGTGACAAGAAGTGCTTCTCATATAATATATATAAGATATAAGATAGGCATGTCAACTTTGGTTACGGCTCCTTGATTGTGATTAGGAATGGAAATGGGTCGGTTGATGAATGTATCAATTCCACAAACCGTCCAACTTACTCAAGTTGTCACCCACCCCGCCCATCACCCACCTAACACTTTGCCCATATTCCATCTGGGTGAAATAGTCAGGTGTGATGTAATTCTTTCGTTTTTAAAATTTAAAAGTGTATGACAATTTTTAAATTTAAAATAACACAAATTAAAATTTACTAAATCACAACATATTGTCCAACGTGATAAACAAACAACGAAAAAGATTTCAAGTAATACAAACCAAAATGATGCAAACAAACAAAATATTTTTGCATACAATAAAAGTAAATCAACATAAATCAAATGAAACTCCTTTGGAGCTCGATATAGCAATCCACTTCATCAACCTTACATAATAAAAAAAGTATTTAAAAAATAATTAGAATATCAAACTTGCCATTAATTAAATTTTGAATTTCAAAAGTATACATATTGGAGTATATGCCTTCATAGCAGAATCTTCAACATCAGCATCATCCAATATAGCTAGGATCAACTACTTGTGCATCGGGCAATAAAACTAGATTATAATTATAAATCATGAAAGAGAGATATCATAAGTAAAAAAGAAGAAGAGGTTATTAGTATAAATAGGTATGTTCACATGCATAATTGCTCCAAATCCAATTTTGCAAACACATTAATGCCTCTACATTATCTCCATGAAGCCTAAAAAGATGAGGACTCAACACTCGTTCACCCATACTCAAAGCACTTTCAGGAGCCACATTAGAGACGAGAATTGCCAAAACATCTTTTAAAATATTTCGCAAAGTTGGACACTTTTGATTAGTTCTCCAAAAGATAAGAACTTCAAAATGTATACTATTAGCTAATACAACTTCTTGAAGATAATAGTCCAACTCATAACTTACACTAGCCTTCTTCTTCAAACTTTTTCTTAGATTGACCAAAATCATCATCATCATCATCAGAAATTACATATCTCTCCCAAGCAATCTAGAAGTTGAACTAACATATTCTTGATCTTCAATATCACCACCTAAATCTTGATACTAGTACAAAATATCCAATATCAACGTTTTCACCTTTTAACAAATGTCTTATCATCATATATCTTGTTGAAATACCATTCAACACATTCCCATTTGTCTCTTAGGTCCAAAATTACCGCTATTGCAAAAACTCCACTTATACGATATCAATACTCATCAAATTTCTCAAGCATATTTCTAGTCATCTCATTTATCTTCAAATCATTAGTTCATCACTAGAACTCTATTTTAATAAAAAAAAATTAAAAATACCTTTAACCAAACATCAAAGTTAAACCTATGATAATGAACCTTCAACTTCTCAAAAACTTATTTATATGACAATGCAGTTTGGAGCATGAAATATGTGGAGTTCCATCTTGTTTTACAATCAAGCATCAACTTTTTAAAGAGCGTGAAATCGATCGATTTTTAAACGGGTGAAATGGGACGGGTGGGGTGGGTGGGTGACGGGGCGGGTGGTGGGTGGTTGGACCTCCACCCATACCCACCCCACCACCCATCAATTTCACCCGCCAACCGTCCACCACCCGAAATTATTCAGGTTTTCACCCACATATTCGGGTCGGGTGATCGGTTGGGTCAGGTGGTTGTTCACCCATTTTCATCCCTAATTGTGATGCTGATAAACTCAAGCTTTCGTTTGACAAAGATAGCATGGGACGTGACAACCGACTATTCAACATAGTTGTCGTTTGTGAGAAGAATATGGTACGTAGATATGTTAACTTAGATGGTCAGAAGGATGCAAAAAAACAAAAAAAAACATTAGGGTAAGGACGGTTATTGCGGCGGTGGATTCCGGCGGACGTTAGTGTTTTGGCAGCGACAAATAACGCCGTTTGGTTTAGGGTTTTGCCAATAGTTGATGAAGTCGTTTGGTTTAAGGTTTTTGGTGGCGGTGGATAGTGTTGTTTGATTTAGGGTTTTTAGGCGGAATTATGGTTTTGAGGATTTAAGCATGATAATATGTAAAGAATCGTAGATTGAAAGCTTGATTTATTCTATTGACTTGAATCGCTTAAATACAAGTGAATGTAATGCTACCTCAACTTAAAAATGGGAAATTAAAGAATAAACAACAAATACAAACTAATATAATATTATATGTTAATTTATCTATTAACATAACTAAAGTGCCGTTGCAGTAGTCAAGTTATGAGATGGTCTTCTGACTAGAGGTGGGCACAAATTTCGATCTTATACCGGTCTCAAATATCCCAGCGGAATCGAAAAACAAAAATTCCACCCCATTAAAAAAAATAGGACGGGATACAGAACTTAATGTATTTGTCCCGCTAAACTCGTCCCGTGTATAATAAAAGTTTTAACTTCAAATATAAATTAAATATAACCCTTAGTCTTAAATCTTAATTATATGTTATAAAATTATACCCAAATTTACAAATTCACTTGTTGATTATACCGAGCCCCTAGACATTTCCAATGGAAATAAGATTACAAAATACATCAAGTTATTAAGAATTGTTGTGATCTTTCAACGAGTTACTTCAGAAATAGAGAGAAGAAGAGAAGATAAAAGGTTTTGTGGTTTTATTGCACAAACCTTTGCAGCTAGGGTTTTCAATATACTTTGGTGGATAATGAATATAACCCTACACCTATCTATTTATAACCATAAATAGATAGAATCCTCTATAAAAAGATAGAGTCCTATAAAAAGATAGAATTCTATAAATAG
This sequence comes from Fagopyrum tataricum, assembly GCA_002319775.1. Taxonomy (NCBI): domain Eukaryota; kingdom Viridiplantae; phylum Streptophyta; class Magnoliopsida; order Caryophyllales; family Polygonaceae; genus Fagopyrum; species Fagopyrum tataricum. The sequence goes on along the minus strand of CM008283.1, from coordinate 37,619,144 downwards.
ATAGAATTTTCCGCCTACGCCCCCCGCACCCCCTGTCGCCCCGGGCCCATTAATTCATGGACCCAAAATATGTTTCCCTTGGCCCATTGTATTAGTATACCTAGATTTATTGTCTTATTACAACAATCTCCACCTAGACAACATAATCTAATACAAAATTTGGAAACACATACACAACTCCAGGTTCTTGTCACCAGATCCTCCTTGTTTCTCTTGACAGGGAGCTTTCTCATGGCCCCTGCGGCTCCTGGCACCTCCTGGCGTCTCCCTTGCGGCTCCTGGCGCCTCCTGGTGCCGCCCCTGCGGTTCCTAGTACCTCCTGGTGCCTCCTGGTGCCGCCTGGCGCCTCCTGGCGCCTCCTGGTGCCTCCTGGTGCCGCCTGGCGCCTCCTGGCGCCGCCCCTGCGGCTCCTGGCGCCTCCTGGCGCCGCCCCTGCGGCTCCTGACGCCTCCTGGCGCAGCCCCTGCGGCTCCTGGCGCAGCCCCTGCGGCTCCTGGCGCAGCCCCTGCGGTTCCTGGCGCCTCTTAGTGCCGCCCTTGCGGTTCCTGGCGCTCCTGGCGCCGCCCCTGCGGTGGCCTGAGCCGCCCCTGCGGTTTCCTGGGTCCGCACCCGCGGCTCTGTTGATCCACCCCCGCGGTCACGCTGCAGAAGCTCGTCTTCAACGTCTTCAACATCCCCTGTTGCGTTAGCAGATCCTTAACTCGTTGCTGCCAAAGACCGAAGTTGCCAGTTCCGTTGAATCGCAGAACCTTAAATTTTGCAACAGAACTCATCTACAACCTTGCTCTTGATACCAATTGTTGAGCTCTGATGCCAATTGTTGTGATCTTTCAACGAGTTACTTCAGAAATAGAGAGAAGAAGAGAAGACAAAAGGTTTTGTGATTTTACTGCACAAACCTTGCAGCTAGGGTTTTCAATATACTTTGGTGGATTATGAATACAACCCTACACCTATCTATTTATAACCATAAATAGATAGAATCTTCTATTAATAGATAGAGTCCTATAAATAATAGAATCCTACAAATAGATAGAATTCCTTATAAATAGATAGAATTCTATAAATAGATAAAATCCTCCGCGGGGACGGAGCCCCCAGCACCCCCTGTCGCCTCGGGCCCATTAATCCATGGGCCCAAAATATGTTTCCCCTACCCCCATTGTATTAATATACCTAGATTTATTGTCTTATTATAACAATCTCCACCTAGACAATATAATCTAATACAAAATTTGGAAACACATATACAACTCCAGGATCTTGTCGCCAAATCCTCCTTGTTTCTCTTGACAGGGGGCTTTCTCATGGCTCCTGGCGCCTCCTGGTACCGCCTGGTGCCGCCTAGTGCCGCCCCTGCGGTTCCTGGTGCCTCTTGGCGCCACCCCTGCGGTTCCTGGTGCCTCTTGGCACCGCCCCTGCGGTTCCTGGCGCCTCCTGGTGCCGCCCCTACGGTTCCTGGCGCCGCCTGGCGCCTCCTGGTGCCGCCCCTGCGGTTCCTGGCGCCTCCTGGTGCCGCCCCTGCGGCTCCTAGCGCCTCCTGGTGCCTCCTGGTGCCGCCTGGCGCCTCCTGGTGCCGCCCCTGCGGTTCCCGACGCCGCCCTTGCGGCTCCTGGTGCCGCACCTGCGGCTCCCGGCGCCGCCCCTGCGGCTCCCGGCGCCTCCTGTTGGCGCCTCCTGGTGCCGCCCCTGCTGTTTCCTGGATCCGCACCCGCGGCTCTGTTGATCCACCCCGCGGTCATGCTGCAAAAGCTCGTCTTCTTCGTCTTCAACATCCCCTGCTGCGTTAGCAGATCCTTAACTCGTCGCTGCCAAAGACCGAAGTTGTTAGTTCCGTTGAATCGCGGAATCTCAAATTTTGCAACGGAACTCATCGACAACCTTGCTCTTATACCAATTGTTGACCTCTGATACCAATTGTTGACCTCTTTCAACGAGTTACTTCAGAAATAGAGAGAAGAAGAGAAGACAAAAGGTTTTGTAGTTTTACTGCACAAACCTTTGCAGCTAGGGTTTTCAATATACTTTGGTGGATAATGAATACAACCCTACACCTATCTATTTATAACCATAAATAGATAGAATCCTCTGTAAAAAGATAGAGTCCTATAAAAAGATAGAATTCTATAAATAGATAGAATTCTCCGCCTACGCCCCCCGCACCCCCTGTCGCCCCGGGCCCATTAATCCATGGACCCAAAATATGTTTCCCCTGGCCCATTGTATTAGTATACCTAGATTTATTGTCTTATTACAACAATTCCTTGCAGCTAGGGTTGTCGGTGAATACAATCCTACACCTATCTATTTATAACCATAAATAGATAGAATCCTCTATTAATAGATAGAGCCTATAAATAATAGAATCCTACAAATAGATAGAATTCTTATAAATAGATAGGATTCTATAAATAGATAGAATCCTCCGCAGGGAGCTCCGCCCCCCGCACCCCTGTCGCCCCGGGCCCATTAATCCATGGGCCCAAAATATGTTTCCCCTGGCCCATTGTATTAGTATACTTAGATTTATTGTCTTATTACAACCTTGCTCTTGATACCAATTGTTGAGCTCTGATACCAATTGTTGTGATCTTTCAACGAGTTACTTGAGAAATAGAGAGAGAAAGAGAAGACAAGACGTTTTGTGATTTTACTGCACAAACCTTGCAGCTAGGGTTTTCAATATACTATGGTGGATTATGAATACAACCCTACACCTATCTATTTATAACCATAAATAGATAGAATCCTCTATTAATAGATAGAGTCCTATAAATAATAAAATCCTACAAATAGATAGAATTCCTTATAAATAGATAAAATTCTATAAATAGATAAAATCCTCCGCGAGGGGCGGAGCTCCCAGCACCCCCTGTCGCTCCGGGCCCATTAATCCATGGGCCCAAAATATGTTTCTCCTACCCTATTGTATTAATATACCTAGATTTATTGTCTTATTATAACAAGAATGAATGGAAATTTGTATTGAGTTGCTAAGGAGTGATCGTGTATTATTATATTTTAGAGTTTTATATTACATGTTTCACAAAAGTTAATTTTGTCTTTTGAAGAGGTTATTATATAACAAGTTTTTATGAATTATTGAAAATTTGAAAATGTAGATGTCTTTTTTCTTAAGTATGACGTAAATAAATATTTTTCTACGTAAACTGTAAATCATAAACAAATTATAGGTCAAACGTGATTGGTCCGTCCAATTTCAACCAGAATAGGACCATGTGGGATTGGAATTGGACACAAGGGCCACAAGGCTCATCCCAATCCTACCCTATTTATAATAACATGTAACGTGAAATACCTAAATAACGTGCCGTGCCCTACCCTACTTCAACGGAACATTGAGCTCATCTCTTCAAAGAGACTTTCACATTCACAGTAATTTTTCACAGTCAACGGCAACATAGTACTTAAAAAATCCAACGGTTGCAGCCAAATAGATGCCTCTTGAAAGAAAACCTATGCATCTCAGATGTTCTTTCAGAATGTAAAATATCTATTTCAATTCATAATAGATTGGGTTGGAAATTCACTATATATTTCGATTCAATTAACAAATGATTGTAGATCAGCCAGAAATCCTCATAATGTCAGCAAAAGTTACTTAATAAATGCAACAGTACATCCATAATTCATGGGACTTTCCTGTTCAAATTTCACAATACGCCGATGATTACTCAGTATCTCGAGCACGCGCTCCTTGATAACTCCAGATCCCATCCCATGTATAATATAGAGAACAGACTGAGGCTCTCTACCTGATATTTCCATGTTCAGGACATGGGAAGCTTCCTCTACGCGCATGCCTCTTAAGTCTACCGTATTCTTCGACGTTTGTACCTCTGGCCCATATGACCCTTCCTCTTCTTTTCTTCCACCCAAATCTTTCAAGCTTCTCAACGTCTGAGCCTGTTCCATCATTCACAATAATTAATTGTCGTAAACTTTGTCATTCTAGACTAGTACAACAATCACTCCAAAGAAGTACTTATTAGCAATTTGCCATAGAGACTATCCAGCAACAGTAGTACCACTGAAATGCATCCTCCTATCCCCGGCCTGAATGTCAAAATACTTCTAGATTCGTTTTCTATCAAAAGTTATGCCTATTTACTTGGAAAAGAAACTACAGTAAATAGATTCAATGCTAGTGAGAAATAGGACCTGCAACATAAGGCAGTGATTAATCATCGCATGTGCAATACAAATCTTTGAAATCTTATTCCAAATAGATTATGTTCCATTATTTGGAGAATTATGGTAGAGGACTGGTAATGATATGCACCATATGATAAGAGGTATGAAAAGGTCCTTTTTCGTATTAAGTTATTAACAATACAAGCTGAGAACCAGAGTGATAAAAGATTTGGAAAATAAATCATATGTAACTTTTCCATGGTAACAGGATGATATTATTTTTTAAGAAGCACATGCTCAGAATCAGAACAAATGTGATAAAAATAGATAAATAAGCATGCTTGTTGGGAAGACCTTCTTAGACATTGTGACACTAAAGACAAGTCGACATTTTCATAGAAATCCATAGTCTCGTTATGTTAGGAACAGGATTAAAGATAAATCTGAATGCAAGAATCTCACAATCAGCCAATTTTGATGATTGATCTGTTTAGTTTCCAATTTCAAGGTTCAAGTCTGACCCAATACAATATGTAGCTCCTCTTTCAATAATAGAAAAAAAGTAATGAACTAACTCCTATCAAATTCAATAACAAAAATAGGGAAAATGGAAGACAACATGCTGAAAATGGGAAAGTGCCAGCTAGGAATATGGGAAATAAAGTAGCATATTAGAAAAAAGAAAAATAAGATGATAACTAAGACGAATAAAGATAATAATTTTTTTTAAATTGAAAACGTAGGTATGCATCTTTCTTCTCTTGTCAACGGTGGATGCTTTTTGATCACCACCTATTAGTATCATCTAGTGCAAATAAACCCTTCGGAAAATTAAGTGGGTTGGACCTTGAAGACAACTCAGAGGTGTCTCCTGACACCGTTAGGCGAGTTAGGTGGCCTAATATAGGTTCCAACACATTTTGCACTAAAGATAAATGATCATGCTCAAGGAGCCTCATTCATCTGAGGTGATTATATACGTATTTAAAATGGGTGCACACTGAATTTTAGGGCGTACCAACTTTTATAGCAAACTGACTTTTGGAAAAGGATGCATGTAGGAAGAAAAAAATGCAAAAGACACCTTAAACCAATCCTATAAATCCATAAATTTTAACTGGTGAAGTAGGTATCATTTCAGTAAAACCATTGGGTCGAAAAATAGGAATTTAAAAATTCCTCTTGAGTGAACTCAAAAGATTATATTAGCAAAAACTTCAGAAAGTAACTATAGAGATTCCAATTTTTAATCAACAAAAGATAAACAAAATGCATTAGATAACTTTATAAGACCTGTTTTTTCGTGCGTGGGAGTGAACTAGCTGCACGACCTTCTTTTTCTGTTGATCGAATACTGTTTCTGTCCACACGAATCCTAACTTTGCCAGACTGTATCACAACACTCCCATCATCTTCGGACACCTCAAGTACAGTAGCAATTCTATCTCTTAAACTCTTCACATGAACCAGATCACCCGGTTGAGGTATAAAAGAGCTATCATTTCCTTTCCCCGAGGTGAAGTCAACATCATGATTGTGATTGCTAACAATTGAATCGATTCTCAATTCAGCCTTCTTCACAAGAGAACTAACCTGTTTCACATCGGCAGTTTTTAGTTGGTTCTCAAAATCCTGTATGACAGTTTCAATCTGAAACTGAGCTGTCTTTAGTTCTTTTTGGACTGTTAGCCTTGCACTTTCAAGAAGAGCTTTCTCACGCAGACCAAGATCCCCTGCTTCATCGTGAATCTAAATTCACACAACAACTTTCAAATATGAAAAGCAGTTATGTGCAAGAAGATATAAATCATAAATATCATATATTTGCAGGAGTTGATCGTATATCATAAGCACAATTTAGCTGCAAGTCCAAATTGAGTAAAATAAGGCATGGAAGGCTTAGTTTGGATGTCATGCATTATAAATCAATTGTGTAGTATTGGGCCTTAAAATTTTAAACTATGTAAAATGTAGCATAAATAGTAGTACTTTTTACCGTTGGTATTTGTGCATACTACATTACTTTTGTTAGTATTCAATCGCTACTTAAAAGTAAAATGTAGTAGGAACCATAATACTTGTATTATAAAAGCATTTAGTTTACGTCCAAACTAAGCCAAAGTCAGTTGACAGGCTCTGTAACTGTATGATAAGCAGAAGATATGCTTGTTACACAGACTCAATACATGCCAATATAATTGAGAAGAAATATAAGTTATCACACGACATATTGTACACATCGAGTAACATTTGTTTAGAAGAAAGTTTAATACTCCCTCTGATTCTCAATAATTGTCACATTATAAGAAAACTAAAAGTAGAAGATATAGTATTTATTGATGCACTATAATTTAAATAATTTGTATGAAAACAATGGTAGAATGTCGAGAGTTGTACGGGAATAGAGGAAATAATGTTTAAAAATACAAATAATAAACGAAAAGGTACATAGAATTCTCTTTATAGAAAGTTTTAAGTATTAATAACACTTGTAATGTCAAATGTGAACCAAAATTTTAAAGTTCTAAATATAAATATTGAGAACCAGAGGGAGTAACATTTATATTCACAATGATGACAGGATGACAGCAGTGGAATAATCTGCCATGAAACAGCAAGGTTATAATAGCTGAATGCAACCTAATATAATACCTCGTGTGGTAAAGATAAGCTTAAAATCCAATGCTTAAGCAGCGTTTATCTCTTTCAGTTAAATATCTAAAATATATTTCATAAAATTTATATCACATCAAATTTTCTGGATCTGTCTCATCAAGTGATCAAGTTTTCCATTTCATATTTGCATTTATTGCTTAAGGCCAGTTTCTAATTACTATTTAAACTGGATGAACCATAAATATTGACCAGGTGAGTACTGTGAGCTGATCTACCTCATGATAAAGATTCATAATCTCTGAATGAAGAGATGAAGCTCTATTTGCCTCAGCAGACAGCCTCTTCATCTCCTCCAGTAATGATTGGAATAACAAACCTCTTCGCTCCTGCTGCTTTTCTGGCACCAGCCTCTTCATCCACTGCTCAGCACGTGCAATCAAGTTTACATCAAACCCAACATTCCTAGCAATTTTTAAAGCATTTGATTCACCAGTACATCCCCATAAAATCTGATATGATGGCCTCAGAGTTTCCAGACAAAATTCCATTGCTGCATTTTCAAACCTAGCATCTTTGTCTCTCAGGTGGCTTAAATCAGAATAATGTGTGGTTACAACAGCTAAGCTCACTTCATCTTTGAGACATTCCAAGATGCTGGTAGAAAGTGCCACTCCTTCTGATGGGTCTGTTCCACTACCAATTTCATCAATTAGTACTAGGGAGTCCTTTGAAGCAACCTCCAAGATTGTGCGAATACGAACCATATGACCACTAAAAGTAGATAGATTTTCTTCCAAGGACTTGAGCAAAATTAACACACAAAAACAAAGGAAAAGAAAAAGTGAGACAGGTGTCAGAGTAGAATACTTTTGATCCCTAAACTAATAAGCTAATACATATTAAGCTCCTACCTGATGATCCCCAATGTCTGCAAGGACCAGATCAAACCAAGGAAGCTTCGGATACCCTCCTGCAGGCAAGTACATGCCAGCCTTTGCCATCAGAGATGCCAGGCCCAAGGTTTTCATTGAAGCAGTTTTACCACCTGCATTAGGTCCAGAGATTATAACTACATTGGTTCCACGCCCGACTTTGATGTCAATGGGAACGGGAAAATCTTGTTTCCCATATGGCAGTTCCCCATGGTCTGTTAGGCCAGTTTCCTTTACCGTTAAATCATCAGTCAAGCTACTTAGGGCAGAAGCAAGAAGTAAGGGGTGTTTTATCCCACTGATATCCACAGATAATGTCCCTTTGTAACATGTTGGATTGAGAACAGGACAGACTCCACTCAACCATTCAGCATAACCAGCTCTTGCAACTGCAAGGTCAAATTCTTGAACTCTATCCAGCAAAAATTCAATATCTGCTAAAGATTCCGCAATTTCAGCAGATAGCAAACTCAAGATAGCATACTCCTCATCTCTTTCAGCACTCACTAGCCTCACTTCCTTGTTGTTCAAGTCCACGGCTTCTTTAGGTTCCATAAAGTATGTAGCTCCAGAGCCACTGGAATTTAGGACCACACCCCCAACAAGTAACGATCTGTGTGAGGCCCTGATACCAACACACATTCTGGACCTACGCTTAGTAACTAACGGTCTGTCAATCCCTCCAGCCTGAAAAATTTGATGTGAAACAGCATTCAAGAGATTGTCCAACATTTCCATGTTCTTTTTCCTGTCTGACCTAATGGTTTCCAGTTTGTCGCTTGCTCTATCAAGTATAACTGAGAGATTGCAATCCACACAGTATTCTATATGTTGTACCAGTTCCTCCAAAAACTTGCAATTCTCAAAAATTTGTAGCAACGGTATGTACCTGTAGAAACCATGGTTAACTAGAAGCACTAATTCTAAGAAAGAAGGAATAAACCTTCAGTATCAGTACAAGGGATCAGTAATCTTTAAACCATCCGATATCTCCAATTCATGGTCAGCTGATGTTGATTCACTTCACTATAAGTGTATATCGGATAACGTAACTGAATGATTGAATAAGTTATCATATTTGAGAGATAATCCCTCGGATTTAAGCAATTATTTCCAGAAGAAATTTAGGGGAGATGTATCAAAATCATTTGTGTTATGGAAGTTTCCACAATTTGAAGGCAGATGCCGCAAAATTGAAGCCAACAAGATTCGTTGTCTACATTTCCTCAGTTGCTCTACAAGTCCACATACAAAGATCCATGAAAAACATCTGACATAAAGTAGATTCAAAATATATGCAGACTTGGATCAACCAAAAAGAAAGCTTCGGCAACTACCTCTCTGAAAACTCGCTATTAGAGAAGACCGCCTTCAGCTGTTCCTTCACCTTCTGAGCCGCCGTTAAAGTCCTCTTAACCACACAAAGTTGACCGATCGTCAGTACATCCCCAGAAGAAGCGGAATCCACAATAGCAGACACGTCACCGATCCCAGAAAAATCCAACGGCCGGGGGAGGGCAAGAGCGGCGGTTGTTTGGTCCAAGAGCTGCTGGCTGTCCTCTAGGGTGCGGCCCATGGGAACGGCCGCGTTTAAGGCGGATGAGCGAGCCATGGAGGTGGAAGTGAAGGTGGAGAGGTGGCCGCATACCCTGTCCCATTCTAGGGTTTTCAGAGTCTCCAAATGAAGGTCGTGAGAAAGTTGGAGGTGCTGGGGATGGTTGGGAAGCGGATGAGGAGAGGAGGAAAGACGAACGACAGGTAGAATGAGACGGCGGCGGTTGGGAAAGGGTCGCCGGAGGGAGAGGAGGCTAATACTAATGCTATGGTGATTGATGGTGCAGCAGTTGGAGAGCTGCTCCATCTGGCGGGAGAAAATTGTGTGGCTTTTGGTGTTGCACTGTTGAGCTATCCCAGTTCCAAGCGACAGTTGGGGAGCTTTCAGAGACCAGTTCATGGAGCGTGAAACGCAGCGTTCAGATGGTCGCTTCGCCCAAAACTAATTAAAAAAGTATGTTTATCCGAAAATGAAATGTTGCTGCCCAGGATCAAACTGGAGACCTTCAGTGTGTAAGACTGACGTGATAACCACTACACCACAGCAACAATTGATGTTTAACTTTATATATTTGTATCATTATAGACGGATAGAATTAAGTGTCCGTTTGGTTGGAGTAATGGAATGGCAACGGAATATAATCGGTTAAGGGAATAAATGGAAATGAAAGTGATTAGGTTACTTTATGTGTAAAAAGACCGCTAAACAAACATAGTTTTTGAGTAATTCGGAATCATTCCGTTACCGGAAATGATTCATAGCGATATCAAACGAGCCATAAATGTTTTTCATAAACGTAAAATTATAGTTGATTTTACGTTCGATTTTCAATTTCAGATCTCGTATATTCTTTGGTGTATCCGGTTTGTCAGTCCTGATGTTAAATGTGATGTATGACCAAACAATAAGTTGCATAGACGGTCGACTAACAAATTTATATGTAGCACTTGTGATAAGAAGTACGACGAAAATCTATTAAACATCCAACATTATCTTGTATCATGGTACAAAAGCACTTAACTTGCAACATTGTATTCATAGAAACATCTACGTACACACGGGACATTTAGCTTTCCAAATGTGGCTAAAAAGATGGCTTGAACATTTCAAGTACCGGGTGTTCGGGAGATTAGACCTATGGTGGAAATGTAATTCCCGTATGTACAAGTTTTTCATGGTGGAGAGATTAGGCCTATGATGTTCACTCATATCCTTCTCCAGCATACACATTATGGTCGAATGGTGTGAAAAGGGATTCCCGTACAAGTTTTCCATGGTGGGGATCTATGGGTTTTCTAATTTTATTCCAAAACACATGAACATTGAGTCTTACGAGGAACCTAAGATCAACACATGGGCTCTGTTATCTTCTTCAATGGGATGAAAAGTAACAATTAAAAGCCCAAAAATAACAACTTAACCCATTATTTAATATGTTTTATGGGCTGGAAAATAACATAACTAGGTCCAATTTCAGCCTAGGAGTTTGTCCAAAATACCGTCCATGCATGGTTGGCCCGTTGGTGAATGTGTTGATGCATGACTGACCCATTCTGACGTTTGCGTGGTTGTATGGACTATCCGTGGCTTCCTACGTGCACTTATATGGAAGAGTTCTTCCCTTCGTGGCTTTAATCTCCATCTTCCACATGCATGTGTATGGGTCGAACGTGTACTTGTATGATCTATTGGCTTTAGCACATGATCAATCCATCCTCTCTTTTTTCCACATGTGTACTTGTATGAGCGTTGGATTTCCATGCATACATGGATTTTGCTATCTTTCATCTCCAATAAGTGGTTACTTCTCCATTAGGGATGGTCTTCAATAAGAATGATCACTAAGTTCTTTTGAGAAGGGATCTTTATCTCCTTTCTAGGAATGGTATGGGTAGTGGTCTTCATCTCTCTTCTATAAATAATTTTGATTCTTCCTCTTCTCCTTCAATCCTTAGAGTGCTCTTTACTCCTTGCCTCTTAGATTTCATAGTCATGGTATTTGATTTAGCTAGGTTCGGAGATGCTCCTCCATCACTATTAAGTTCTAGTGGTTTCAAATATGGATGAAATTTCACCGTAGACACCTAGTTGACTCTACCACAACATGGATATTCAATCACAACTAGAAGATACACGTCCTCAACTCAATTTAATTTCCATCGAACACAACATTACAAATTACATCTGAAATTAATCAACAAGAACAAAGAGAAGAAAAGAAGAAATATAATTGTTAATGGATATATTTATATCCATTGGGTTCCAACGTGAGTTTAGTGATTCTACATATGTGAGTTTAATCTCTTATTGGGTCTAGCATGAGTTTAGTGTGACCATATTGGAATATAATGTATAATACTATTGGACACATAGTTATACCAACAATTCATATTTCACTCTTTTTAAAGCGACGATTCAACACGAACATCTTAAATTTGGACAAAATCGAAAATCCATAATTTAAATAAAATCCTTAAAACATGTCATACTAAGTGGTTTTTTAATCGTTTATTGGAAAAATTGTCCCTTGAAATATGTAAACCATTTAATGTAGATGAGATTTAAATTCCTAAACGCTAAAATTACGAAAAATTGACCGGAAAAGAGAAACTTATGATTAAGAGATTTGAGAATTGATATATAATATTCATTTTTTCGGTTATAATTGAAAAAAAAAACATTTTTAAGAGAAATTATTAATTTCTTAAAAATAATTATTTTTTGATGAACCCATTGAGTCTGTATGGCAGTTTTCTTTTTGAGGTGATTAATGGTTTATAGGTTACAAAAAAGAGGTGATCAAATAAAAAAGGAAGAAGATAGTTTAGTGAAGAATGAGACAGGTGATTTTGTGTAATTAAAATTGTATATGGTACGAGGCTAAGCTTACGTTGCCGGCTCATATATGTAACAAACAAAAATATCTGCTTACCAACAAAACTCTTACCAAAAACAATTGTTTCATTAAATTACTTTTTCTTTTTCTTTTTGTCACTTCATTACTAGGAAAGAGAGAAACGTCATTTTTTTAGTTGTGGCTTTAGTGTAATGAAATGCGTACATGTCTCTTTCAAGCTGTGCTATGCCCCTCTATCTCGCCACAATAAAACACCTCCGTCTTTAATCGCCTTTTCTTGTTTTATAATATTCATATTTTATACTTTTAAATTCTCTATTCCCTCTTTACTCTCTCTCCTATTCTCACAGGGTCTCAACAAAATTCAGGGGTAAATGTTTACTGAAAGTGTAGATCATCTCTCATCACAGACTCTTTTTTCGCTTTTTCCTTTCCCAAACCCTACCCTCTCGAACATTTCTTCAGAGGCGGCGACCAGATCTGTTTGAACTACCTCCGGCGCGTCACCACGGCTTCCGTAGGCTGTTCCTGTTCCTGCCCCAGCTCCTGCGCCACTCCACACCTACCAACTTCCAACCCTTCCACAATTTTGGTGAGTTTAGGGCTCCCAATTTTTTGCTAATGTCTTCAATTTTGACGGTGTGTCAATGGTTATGAATTCGGTCGATGTCCTTATCAATTTCGTGGAGGTGTGGACCAATGTGCTGCTGCCAGCTTTGATTTGTGATTTTATAACACTCATCTTTTTCCTTTCTACAGGGAAGGTGCATTTGTTCTTCTAGATTCAAACATGCAATTCGCAAAGCTCGATGATTCTCCTATGTTTCGCCAGCAGGTCCGTTTCCATATACCTTGAATTTCTCCCCTCTTTCTCACCTCCGCCAGGTGAATTTTGTTGTTTTTTTCGCATTACATTTCCTTGTTGTGATGTAATTAGTGAGTTGTACTACTGATGGTTTTGTTCTCAGTAGTTCACTGGAACAGAATGTCAGAATAGGTTTAGGTCTTTTGTTATATTTCAAAATGGTTATCATCATGCTGTTGATCGTTTAGTTACAACTGTCTGTTTCCGAGTACTAGGTTATAGCGAGACCTTCATGGTTTATGAAATAGGAAATAATAGTAGCTGTTTTTTCAAGTTTTAAAGACACATTAAGACTGATCGGTTGGCATTTTCACTTAAAGTCGTGGCTCAATTTAGCAAAATGATTAGAGAGCAGACACACCTGACTGTTGAAGGATTATACGTGTGTGGAGATGCCATTAAAAGATTTATCTTCTGATATGGTCTTGTGTGGAAGAGAGCAATCTAAAAACGGTGGATATTTATTGCTTTTACCTTATTTCTTGTGTTTTCAGTGTTCTATTTTGCCATTTTAGTTTTGGATATTAGATAGCATTGAGTTTCAACTAAATACTTCCCTCTATCTTCATCTGCTAATTCATGCCGAGATTTGTGCGTGTATTATAATATGGGAGAAATTGCTTATAAAATGTAGATACAGTGACAACCTGTGTATAATGTTTTCTTTCTATTGTGGACACAGATACAATGCTTGGAAGAGAGTGCTGAATCGTTAAGAGAGAGATGCCAAAAGTTTTACAAAGGATCTCGGAAATACACGTATGCCCTCACCAATATAATCTCTCTTACATACCCTCATGTTTACCTTTTAAGAATAAGAATTTAGACTCCAGAGCATAGGATGCTGATAGTTATGACGATTTTATCCAAATTATAGGAAATATATAACTTATTCTCCTAGTAATTGTATAAAGTTATAACTCTATTTAATTTTTTCTCTCCAACTCAAGCCTTCTTTATTTTTATTTTTTTGATTTCATACTCTGCATGAGAGCACAGATTATGATGATTATGGCAGGATGGTCCAACCTGCTGGATACTCGCTTTTCTTGTGATTTAATTGTTGCTTGTGATCCTTCCCACCCCAAGAGATATAAAGAGAAAGAAATGTAGAATATATAGTTCCTTATGTCACCTTGTTTCTTCTTGCTTATAACCATGGACATAGTTTTTGCATCCATGTGTTGTTTACACTGAGATTTCCAAATTATAAGAAATCTAGAACTTCAATAAGGGAAATTCACCACCATAGTCTAAGACATCATCTCCGTGGTTTCCCATGATGAATTTTCTGTTCCATATTATTCAGTATTCAAAGAATTACCGTTGGTATGAACTGCTAGAAATTTCTTATTCATCCTTCAAGACCTTGCGTATGCTTTCAACATGGAATCCAGACCATTGTTCTAGACCCTCTGTATCCCAACAGTGAAGAGTCACTGTGTTTACCAATAAACGAGTTAACCTGTTACAGCTTCCACCTACTTTTCTTTACTGAAGAAGGTTGAAAGTTCTATTCAAACCCCTGCTCTTGGAAAATTGCAATGGATCTGAAAATTGAAGTTTTATGACTAATTTGAAGGGAAATTTATTCCCTAATTTACCTCTATTATTACTATGAAAATACTGTCCGACACCCATGTTGCTTATCTATCAGTTATAGTTTTGCTAAACATGCTTAATTCTCATCCCTATGTTTTTTAACCTCATTGAAACAACTCTATATTGCATAGAAAAGAACTCTTAGCAACAAAAAGTCATTTCACGAGGAACTCTCCTATAAAACTTAAGTTCGAATTAGTATTCCATCTATGTGTCTCTTGCACCTCTTTTAAAACACACACAACACCCATATTGCTTGAGATAGAACTCTTACAAATTTGTGATCTTGTGTGTATCATTCTTGTAAACCTTAGGTTTGATCTGGCATGCCCATCTGGTTGTGGTACTCAAACTTGATTTCTGTTGTTTGATAGGTCTGTTTGTTTTCCCCATTAAAAAAATCCTGAAAGTTTCAACTCAATTCCATTGTGATGTTTGATTGAACACTATACCCTTTGGATCAGTTTCTCGTGTGTACAAACCTAAACCCAAGTTTCACTTTACCCATTCCTTTCCTCCTTCACAACCTCCTTTTCCGCACATACCTGGATTGCCTTATCCAAAATAGCCTCTTCTTGTCTGGCCCTTCCTTAAAATTGGAAATGTCACGTCCTTCATTATATTTCAGAATTGCGAACCTTGCTCTACCAAAAAAAAGAATTGCAAACCCTGAAAGTTCACCTGATTAGTTTCATAATTCACTGTATTACTATGTACCGGATTTGCTATACAATTTCAGTTATGGTTTAAGTTTCCAGGGGAGTTTTTAATTATTAATGCAGGGTAGAAGTTCATTTTGTAAGTTCCGGTGTCAATATTTTTTCTGTTCTGTTGGGAATGATGGAATAACTACAGAGGCAGAGGGGGGTTGGTATGGACACTTTTTCCAATGTGTTGGAGCTGGTTCCAAATTCTTCTACCTCTTTTAGTGTCTTTACGATTTTTGTTGGAAATAGTGCACGTCTGGTTTGTCATGGGCTTAATTGGCTGTTACGGTCGTAGGGAGGAGGGACATCGGAAGAAGATGTTGGCGATCAAAATACCGTTTAATCTTTGAAGCAACCATATGCTTTCTTTAGAACATGCTCTATTACACACACATACCAAAGTTCTCCCATATGCTACCTAAATGAAGTCCTCAAAAAGGGCATTTTGGGTGAATCATGGAAATTTAAAAGAAAATAGAGTCCCCTTGCAATGAAGCATCATCCTAGAAACAAGTTGAATAGGCTTTATATTTTATAAATGTACCGTTAGAAGTAAAAATTTCTATGTTTTAGTTTACGCATGTCCACAAACTTGTCTAATTATTCTTTGTTCTGCTCGCTCTTTTCTAGTGCTTCATTAACGATTCAAGTCACACCCTAGTATTGTTTCTCATGATAGATGCCTGGATAACTTTGACAAACTAGCATTAGATTTCAGATTTCCACCATAACCTTTGAATGATAAAACAAAATACTTACCTACATGCAAATGACTCTACAATAAACTATTGACGTAATGCAACAAACTCCAAGCCTTTTTGAATATCCGGAGCTTGCTATCATGTACTTCACGTGATGAAACAAACTCATCTGGAGAGATCTCTGCGAAAAAATTGTTTATAATCGTTCCAATCTCTAGCCACAGTTTGGAATGATGATGAAGGACAAGAAGTAGGTAACTGCTCTTCACCAGAAATTATATCACTTGTCTTCAACCTGCAATGATCAAAGAAAAATCAAGACTTTTAGTTTCTTGATTTATGCTACAACATATGCCAAATATTCCACATTAATTGATAACTTTTATGTCTAATAGCATCTATGTTAGAGAAATCACATCTTTGTCTTCAGATCTGGGAAAAATGATAAAAGGCAGAAAGGAGAATGCAGACGAATACCGCAATGCTGTTTTAAATGTAAACAACTGCAAAATAAGTTGGTGTACAAATTAAGTTTTGAAAGCTGATCTTGATATCAAAACTAAGCATCTTATGTATTTTATGTTTAGTTGCACCCTCTTCAGGATTTGAACTTATAATTGCTTTGTTGTATAGTGAAGGGCTTGGAGAGGCATATGATGGTGATATTGCTTTTGCAAGCGCCCTTGAATCTTTTGGCGGAGGGCATAATGATCCTATCAGTGTTGCTTTTGGAGGTCAGTTGATATCTGCAGCTAGTGGTCTTTTGGATATTATATTTTTTGTACCCCCTCCTGCCCCCATGCAAATCAATTACATGTCAGGTTGTGCTCTTTTCAAAAGTTCAAGAGTTTCGACATCTAGAGGTCTTTATTGTTTGTGGTCCAATCAAAAGGTGTAATTTAGAAGCTACAATAGATTAAGATAGGGCTCTTTGAATTTTTTTCTATATCCATTTCCTTCTTTGTGACAAACTTATGGGTCTATATGTTGTCCTGTCAAAGTTGGTGTACATATATTAGAACTGCTTTATCGGAATATTAAGTGCTTTAGAATTATGATTCCGGTGATGTCAAGATTTTAACTACCCAGATTTTGTTGTATGCTTCTTACCTTATATTACTTGGTTATGAGAAGCTATGCATGAGTTGATTGCTGTGCCTCAAAGTTTGTGGCAATGGATATATCATTATATGTTGCGGGGGATAGATAGTACTAATTGCTTGTGACTGTAAGCAATTATGAGTTTTTTTTTTAATTTGAAAATAACAAAAAAAAAGCTGTTGAGAGGATCTGTTTAATTGCAGTGAGTGACTACTGACTAGCATTGATCCATTTCATTTAAAGATTCTATTTTATAGAATATTGAATTATAATATTGATATCTCTGAAGAAGAATGCTCCATTAATTAAAGACTGGTTGATCTATTTTAAGATGTCTGTTCAACCTTCTTGTTTTTATTTGTATGTGAATGACTATTATGATCTGTTGACTAGGGATTTCAATGATTTTGCAGGCCCTGTAATGACGAAGTTCACCATAGCGTTGAGAGAGATTGGAACATATAAAGAAGTTCTTCGATCCCAGGTTTTATGAAGTTTAATGTTATTTCTCTCCAGTGAAATGTACAGTTGCTTAGAAAATATATTATTTTGGAGCATGTGGAATTTTGGGGGTTGTAATGTTTAAGAATTTAGTCCTTCGTTTGTTAGCTACTTCTGCAGTGGTGACTTGGCCTTTCTGATTTTTTAGTGAACAAGATGCGATATGTATATATCGAAGACGGGTGTGTACATCGAGGGGCCGTTTGATTACAACTTTGGGAACGGAAAGCAAACGATTCTAGTTTACTTGCATGTTACTGTTCATTTGTAAACTTAATTAAGGATGAATGCTTTCTTATTTTCAATGTAAAATTTGTTTCCTTTCCCCATTTTATTTCCCTATAGGGTAACAAAGTTCATCATAACCTACTCCATTCACTTATAACCACATGGAATGATTCCAAGACATTAATAAATAAGAGTATGTATATGAACTAGATTAGTTCCCATTCTGTATCCTTTCCTTTGATACAACCAAACGAGGGGTGAAATTTATTTTATCAACTTTATCAGAATTCATTTATGTCCCATCATTTTTTTTCTTCACTTCCATAGTTTTGCTGTAACATGACAACTGTTTCTCTGTGTATGTGACATCCTCTTAAGTGAACTACACTAGCTTAGGCATTTCTGTTGTTCTTCTTCAGCACATGTGAAAATTGTGTTCAATTTTGTTACTCTGCTCTCAGTGTATGCACTGAGCATATGTGTCTTTTATATGACAAGATCTTAGATATAATGGATAGTGTCTACCATTTTTGTATACTCTCTAGATATGGTGATGGCAGATTATTAATTCTATAAAATGTATCAGCTTATATTTATGCTTTATTACCTCCTCTGGATTTGCTCATAGTTTATAATTTTTCCTTTTTTCTCCTTTAGGTTGAACACATGCTAAATGACAGGCTGCTGCAATTTGTGAATATTGATTTGCTGGATGTAAAGGTATTTTGAGGCCAATCTTTAACAGTGTATCATATATGTAATGTTTTTCAATCTAATATCACAACTTCTTTTGATGTGAACGCTTGAGTTGACCGAGAGTTTTAGTCATCTGACCATAAATCTTGATGATTTGTCTCTCCAACTGTGTGTTGACTTTAGTACATAAAAACTTCTGGTCCATCCACTTGAGAGACATTATAAAGAAATTTGGCTCAAATGTCTCATTGTTCATGTATTGTTTATTAATAAAATAAATCCTTTCTAGCAATTTACAGGATGCTGAAAGCAATTTCTGGGACTCAAACTCTCTATCTCTCTCACAAAGACATTTGGTTTCATTTTTATGTTATGGATTAGTATTTCTCCATCATAAGACAGCAATGCCGTATAAAATGCATATTCATGCGATCTTGATACATATTATAACAGGTCTCATTATAATTGGTCTAAATGTTGTCTACCTATGTTCATGCTTGAATCGTCTAATTCATTTGGATAGAAGCCATTCATAAGATGCCAAGTTCTCAGATTCTGTACTGCACAAAGTTATTTCATATTCATATGGATGTAATGTTAGTGTTCCAAGTAGCAGAATTGTCATCTTGATTTTTCCATGAAATTTTTTGCAGGAAGCCCGCAAGCGTTTTGACAAAGCATGTCTAGCATATGATCAGGTATGTCCTCATTTTAGTTTCTGTAAGGTCACTGTATTTGTAGTAAAATCCTATTTAGTAATAGCTTAACAAATCATTCCTCCATTTGTTGAACTATTAACTTCCTGGGTAGTCTAGTCTTTGCCAATTTTCAGAGCAGAAATAGTTATTCATGTTATACATGTCAAATTAGTATCATTCAAATAATCAGTTTCAATGCCAAGAAGTATATATTGGCTCATGAAGTGGTAAACTAATCTAAATATACTTCAATAAACTTGCTGTCTGCTTGTTTGAAAAGATTGAATGTGAGAGATGACAGTTCGTGAAAAAGATTCAAACAAGCTTTGCACATCATCTTGTTCCAAAAATCAATTATTTGGGAGAACAAAGGTCATATTGACTCTAACATGACATATAGAAACGCTTATATATAACTTGTTTTAAAACTTGGCTCTTTATACATATCCTTTATCATATTTAACTTTTACTTAGTTGTATGTTCATTTGTCCTTTAAGTGGTGATTGGTTACATGCTCCAAATTTTTTGTTTGTCATGTTTTTGCATACTAGTGCTATAGTCCAACAGCCCACAAGTTAAGGGCTGGAGAAGAGGATCTTTTTTCCTAGGTTATCGTCTTATAGATGTGCTTTTAAGGGGATAGAGTTGTTACTGCCTCTCATCACAAATAAACTTTCCTTTTTCAGTCTAAATATATAAAACAGGCTTAAAAGAACTTGGTTGTGGGCTTAATTAGCCTTATAGATGATATGAGAGATTTGAGGTGACTATAGGGGATCGGAAGGTGTGTTTGAGCTTGACACAGATGTCAAATGCTTAAGCGGGATAATAACAACCATCACTTTAGGGTTGATGTGGTTGGTGTATCTCTCATCGAAAATATGGATGATTTGGGATGTGCTTATATGGGATTGAATCACTCTATGTCTATGCTATTCACAGTTTGAGTCAAGTAAGGAGGATGAGGTCAAGTAAGGAGGATGAGGTCTAAAGAGTAGGCCCGCTAAGCCCGTCCCGAAAGCCCATTTTATTTATATTTTTTTAAAAAATTTAAATATGTGAAATATATATATATGCGAATAGTAAAAATTAAAACCAATACCTCAAGACAAGGTTCAAATGTTTACGACCATTGAACTACTTTGAATTATGTGTTATAATTTTATTTATTTTATATTTAGTAGGCATAATTTTTATTTTTTCAAAAAATATATATAAAAAGCGGGACCCGCCTGCCCGGCCCGTAGCCCGCTCCTGGTGGGTACAGACAAGACCTCAGGCCCAAAGTCCGGGCTCGGTCCGAGTCCGGCCCGCAAAAATGGGCAAATTTTTTTATGAGAGCTCGGCCCGGGTCCGGGGATGCCCAGGTATAGCTGGCATTAGATAGTGACTCCTAGTCAGTTAGCCTTGCATATAGAGCCTATGATCTGATGATTTGACCATAAAATATGATTGCTTGCTTCAATTTTGCAAAAATAATTAGTAGAAGTGGTTGATAATCGTACCTTTGGTAATACTATGTGGCTCAGGCTCGTGAGAAGTTTCTATCCTTGAGGAAAGGAACAAAAAGTGATGTTGCCTCTGCTGTTGAGGAGGTATTGTTGAATCTCAAGAAGCACTGTCTATATATGTTGGCTAATATTTTGATAATTATATGATGTTCACTGAATTTCGGGAAACAGGAGCTCTATCAGGCCAGAACAACATTTGAGCAAGCTCGCTTTAATTTGGTAGGCGATCTTTTTTATTGAACTGTGGCGATGAAATTTCCTGCACATATAGTTGTCTGAACTGATCATCTCCAGGTTACAACTCTGTCTAATGTCGAAGCAAAAAAGAGATTTGAATTTCTTGAAGCTGTTAGTGGGACAATGGACGCACATCTCCGCTACTTTAAGCAGGTTAGTTTTCAAGAGCTCTTGTCTAAGTGTAGCATATGTAATTTCTTATTCTATACCCTCTATTTATCTTTATTTTTACCGGGATACTTCCCTACTTGTGTTGTAGGCATTTATAGTCGGTTAGAATTTCAATATCAGTTGAATTTGAAAGGCTGGGAACATCTTTTTAGAATCTAATAAGATGAAAGATGGAATTTACAGTCTCTTATTGACAAATCTTAGGATTAAAGAGCTGTTAATGGACCCAGATTGATTATCATAGGTTAATAGCCAATGATGATGTAAATTCAAGTAATTCTATTGCTTTTCATTTTACATGACTTTGTCATAGTATTGTTCTAAGCATCTTTATGTATTTAGGGATATGAGCTGTTGCATCAGATGGAGCCATATATCAATCAGGTTTGTTTGCAGAGTTCTCTTCTTGTCATATGATCTATTGTAAGTTTGCAAGTCCCTCAGCCAACTTAAGCTTTTATAAAATTATCTTACATTTACATCCTCCCTATGCTCTAATTCATTGAAAATTGTTTATTCTAGATTCTTGTGTTTGGCTGCTATAGGGAAAAATTGAAGAAATGAAAATGAGCATAGAAGAGCGTGCAATATCTTAAATACATTTGTGAGACCACAGTTTTCTAGCGTTTTCTGTCAAAAAAGCTACGTAACCCGCATACAATTGATATTGAGAAATAATGTGGCATAGCAAATTCAGTGTTCCTTATTGGTTAAAAAGACAATAATTTACAGACATGCTGCCATTGTATTCATCAGAGCTAGTGTACTGTTTTCTCTTTGTTCAAGTGTTCCAAGCCCCTACTGTGATAATTTATTTAATGTTACTAGAGCACGGTCTACCTTTGTGTAACAACTTGTTTTAAAGCTATCCTTGAGAGGGAATATAAAATCAATCTTCGTTTCCTCCTTTGGAAAAAGGGCACAAGAAAATACATGCTTGTATTTGGTCTTCAGATCAAACTTGATTCTTGTCATGCTTTACAATTGAATCTTTCTATTAAAATTGAGATTAATTGAATGTGCAGGTGTTGACTTATGCTCAACAATCAAGAGAAAGGTCAAACTATGAGCAGGCAGCCCTTAGTGAAAGAATGCAAGAATACAAGAGACAGATTGATCGAGAGAGTAGGTGGTGCTCTAATGGATCTAACGGTTCTCCTAACGGAGACGGCATACAAGCTATTGGCAGGAGTTCACACAAAATGATAGAGGCTGTAATGCAGTCAGCTGTCCGGGGAAAGGTATACATATTTTCTTGCTAATGGGGACATGTTCTTGAGACATCATATCCGTGTGCATGCACTTACATTTTTTCACCGTCACTTGTCCGATTGTCCTCTTTACCCTGTATTTTGCATGGATTGTTGATTCTTCCAGGTTCAAACCATAAGGCAAGGATATCTCTCAAAACGATCGTCAAACTTAAGAGGTGATTGGAAAAGAAGGTTTTTTGTCCTTGATAGTCGCGGGATGCTGTATTACTACCGCAAAGAGTGCAAACCGTCCGTAAGTAGTGTTCAAGTATGATTGTATCGTAATTATCTCCCGGCATCAGTTTCTCTTTGTTGCCTATTACTAACAAGGAATATCTCGACCTTCTTCGTTGTCCTTCTCTATTTTTGTATAAAGACATCTGGAAGCCGAGCATCTGGTCAGAGGAATAGCTCTGAACTTGGATCTGGACTTCTAAGTAGATGGCTTTCTTCTCATTACCACAGTGGGGTGCATGATGAAAAAACGGTTGCACATCATACTGTGAATCTGCTAACTGCTACAATTAAAGTTGATGCCGACCAGTCAGATTTGCGGTTTTGCTTCCGAATTATTTCACCGACAAAAAACTACACTTTGCAGGTATAACCGACTTTTGAATGAATGTTGCTTGGACTTCTTTGATTTTGAAATTTTGATGTCTTGAAATCTTTAAGGTTTTATCAATGATATGTTTAGTGAAATATCATCAATATCAATAATTTCTTTTTTATGATGCAGGCAGAGAGTGCTCTTGACCAAATGGACTGGATAGAAAAAATAACGGGGGTGATTGCGTCATTGCTTAGTTCTCAAACTCCTGATAGGGTATTATGAAATATATGGTTTTTATGTGCTGTCTTCTCGTTAAAGTTATTAAGGATCTCATTCATATTTTACAGTTCTTAAGGATTTCATCTGACAAATGGTTTTAAAATTTTGAATGTTTCAGTGTTTGCCTTCTAGTCCTATGGGATTCCTTCACCGATCAGGCAGTGAGAGTAGTTCTTTTGAAAGTTCTGATTTTGATCATACAGCCCTTGAAGAGAATACATCTGAGAGGAACCTTTATCATGAGCGCTCATTAAAAAACTCAATGCAGCACCGGTCATTTATGAAATCGGAGAAGCCAATTGAACTATTAAGGAGAGTTAGTGGAAATGAGAAGTGTGCTGATTGCGGTGCTCCTGAACCAGATTGGGCATCTTTGAACCTGGGTGTTCTTGTTTGCATCGAGTGTTCCGGGGTTCACAGGAACCTTGGCGTCCATATATCAAAGGTAAACAACTCTATGACTTCCAAATCTGTAATCTAATCCTCTTTTTTTTTTTTTATAATGCATCATGGTCAAGAACGTCTATGTCAAATAGCTTCTTTTTTTTTGGTGAGAGATAATTGTAGATGTGTTGGCAAGAAGTCATCTTGCAATGTAAGAGGTTACCCGTTAGTCACAACCACATAATTTAGAACGTTGCAAGAGCACAAATTTACAGTTTCCCTGTAATGGAAGACAAATCTGGTTTTTAAATTGTCTCATTGTAGTTCCATTAATCTGCACACAACAAGAATTCTAGAACCAAAACGCAGTTATCTAAGTCAAGCCATCATGTTGTGTTTGTAAAACTCAAGTCATCTTTGGTTATAATTGGTATTCTGTATGCCATAGGGATGATGCGGTTAGTGTATGTCATTAGTAAGGTGATGCAAAATTCCTTGTTTTTCAACTTATTATAACTGATAACATCAGAATGATAAACATGACAAGTCCATACAGAAAGGATGTCAGAACAGGTGCAAACTGCTGCAAAGTTCATGCATATGCATGTTGGACCGTCCTATAAACTACTGGAAATGGTGTAGATCTATGGAACTTAAAACTAACCCCAAGATGTACAAATTGTTGGACCGTGACCACATTCTAGTTTTGTTCTGTATCGCAAAAGCAATAGACAATGCCTGTAAATGAATGTGATCTTAGGTGACTAAAATTAGTTAAATGATCCAACACTTAACATAAATATATCCTCAAAGATTTATTATTGAAATTTATTAATTTTATAGCACACTGACAAGGATGTACATTTAGCACATTGACACAATGTACATGTTAACTGCTTGTAGCAGTGTGATGGGAAGGTATATCCAGGCTATAGCCTATAGGCATTCTTCCTAGGTGTGGTGGTAGTCTGTGTTGTAATATTTTAGTTGGTGCTAATTCGTGCAGCTGAGCAATAGATGCCATTGGCGCAATACAAATCTTTTTTTAAAAAAATGTAATCTATTTATCCTGGAGATTCTAAGATAGATGCATTCTCTTCCTTGATCTTCAATTGTTGGACTTATAATTCCTGTGACGAGGGTCCTTTTTGCAGGTAAGATCGCTTACACTTGATGTGAAAGTATGGGAGTCCTCGGTCATATCGTTGTTCCAAGCTTTGGGAAACAACTTTGCAAATTCAATCTGGGAGGAATTACTGAGATCAAAAGGTGCTTTTCACATCGATCTTCCAGCCACAAGGTAAACTTTCCTTTATTTTATTCATGTGTATGTGTATGTTTATTGAAGTTTATTTCTCATCCTTTTTTTACCTTCCATATTTTTGTGAAGTTCTTTGAAGTCAGACAAGGCACAGCAGCTTTTTATATGCAAACCTGGCCCAGCTGATTCAATCTCGATCAAAGAAAAGTTCATTCACGCAAAGGTGTTTCTCCATTAGCAATTGTCATCTGGTTATTCAAGACCTTCACCTTTTTAATGATTATGCTGGTTATATGTATTTTTGTTTTAACCTTCACCGTATTCTTATTAGGGGAAAAGATTGAATAGGTCTACTCTAGGATATGTTATTGCATTTTGTTGCTTTTTATACTTCCGAAGAGATTGCTTTTGGTATTGTTATCTTGTATTTGTTTTCTGCTTTGATTTTTTTTTCCCTGATTCTTTGAGTGAACTGATAAATATGTATTTTAAAATTTGCAGTATGAAGAAAAACTATTTGTTCGGAAGCCAAAGGATAGTCACCACCTTCACTTACTGTCGCAACAGATCTGGGAGGGTGTTCGTAGTAATGATAAGAAGGCTGTTTATCGATACATTGTTAGCTTTGAGGCAGATGTGAATGCTGTATATGAAGCAGGATCTTCATGGACTCTGGCCAAGGTAATGCAGTTGCCAGACCAGACAAACATCGCACAGAATGTTTCGGAGAACTCTGTAGACGAGTCCGGCAAAAATGAAGCTCTCAGCATGGATGGTTTTGATGGTTGTTCTTTGCTTCACCTTGCTTGTGAAACTGCTGATATTGGTATGTTGGAGTTACTCCTTCAATATGGCGCAGACTTGCATGCATGCGATTTGAAAGGTCAGACTCCTCTTCATCGTTGTATATTGAGAGGGAAGGTGTCATCTGCAAAGCTTCTACTTTCAAGGTAACTTTTAGAATTGGGGCTTCATTTTGTCCTTGGATGTTGATTGTCTTAAGATTCAGCTTCCTTTGAGAGTATAGTGAAGGGTTTGAATCTTCTCTGGGCTATTTCGTTTTCCATAATTCCGTATCATGGAAGCTTTGAAGCTTTTAGCTATGTATGCATTATTTTTTGAGAGAATTGGATGAGGTATCCACTTTCAATATTTAAAATAAGTGGTTGTCCTCCCCAATAATTTGGTTAGGTATTTATCTCCTTTTTAGTTAGAGGAGAGATAAATGAGAGAATAAAAGTGAGTGGATAAAGGGGATAAATTCTTAGGGCCCGTTTGGTTTTAACTCCGGAAACGAATCTAGTCCATATGTATACCCTTATCATGGAGTTTTTTTTGGAATCATTCCTTGTGGTTTAAAGTATTTCTAGTAGAATTTGATTAGTTTGGTACCTATAGGGAAACAAAACGGTGAAGCAAATGCATTTTGCATGAAACCACAAGAATGATTCCAAAAAAATTCATGAACAAGTTAATATCACAGGGTGCTACCAATTCCATTCCGTTTTCATTTCTGGATTTACAACCAACGGGGTTAAATGGTTTTTGTGAGGGGACAATCAGTACAACTTATTATCACAAGGTGTTAGCCAATTTACCTTTTTTAGGCTTAGGAGGTGGAAACATGAGAACTTGTTTTTATAAGCAGATAGTGTAACTCCATTCTCTTAATATCCCTACAGGGGAGCTGATTCACAGGCATTAACCAGGGAAGGTAAAACTCCACTTCACTTAGCCAAGGAGTCAAACTTGGAGGATGAAGAAATAGTTGCTCTGTTGCAAGGAGCAAGACAGTGATTCTATGCATTGCTTTAAGCGTTGCACCCCCATTGGCCTAATGGTGGTGTTCTTTGTTTAAAATTTATTTTTGGGGTAGAACTGTATCTTGTAAATTAGTTGTCAGATTTGTGTGGCAGAAAAGAACAAAAATGTATCTTGTAAATTAGTTTTCCGATTCGTGTGGCTGGAAAGAGGGAGGCTGAGGAAGCAGTGTAACGACGAGATTAAGCCAATGTATGGTGTTAAAGAATGGTTTAGCATTGCTGGCTGACTGCTCACTTGAAGGTTGAGTCAGTGGAAGCTGTGTTAACTTATGAGCATCCTGTCTGCTTCGTTTGTGTTGTGGTCTTGTTTCTTTTTCCTTTTATATTTGGTTTGGGATTTAGGGTTTCGTCTGTAGGTGGCTGTTGTATGTATGTACATTTCGCTTTGCGTTTTGATTGGAGGTCTGAATTGGAGCGTTCGTGACTATTTTGTCTTACTATATATAAATATTAGTGAAGAAACAGCTGATAGAAGTTTCTTTTATTATTTTTACTATTTATTCAAGTGCATACTTTTGCTTTGTGTTTTTCAGGGTTTTTCCCCAATTATTTTAAAAAAAACAATAAAAAAACAACCGTCAAGAGGCCGCGAAAAAACGGCAGACAAAAACAACCGTCAAGAAAACAATACAAGCAACAACAATAGAAAAACAAGAGAACTTCATGAACACGAAGCGTCAAGAGAACAATACAAGAGAACAATACAAGAGAACAATACAAGCAACAACAATAGAACAATAGAAAAACAAGAGAACTCCATAAAGACGAAGCAGGGGAAACAAAGAGCAAAACACTGCCAAAGAAGCACCGTTTACAACAGGAAACGAACTCCTGGGGACGTGAAGACGAGATTCCAAGGAAGCATTTTCCATCGAAAGGAGTTGTCGAGAAGCACATGCCCACGACCGCGAACCAAACACGACTCAAACCACTCACTAACATCAACAAAAGAGAATAGAACATAACCACGAGTTCAAAACTGAGTAGAGGTGTCAAACGGGGCCAATGGGTCGGGTTTGGGTCGGGTCCTAACAAGCTCGGGTTGAAACGAGTCGGGTCAAAAAAGGCTTGGTTATTAATCGGGTTGTTTCGGGTCGGGTCGGTTTGGGCCAGGTATCATTTGTTCGGGTTGAAACCGGTTATCGGGTAGTCTCGGTTCCCGGGTCGTAACGGGACGGGTCGGAACCGGGTCTGTTATAACAGGCACGGGTTGAAACGGGTCGGGTTAAAACAAGCTCACATTTTTATCGGTTTGTTTCAGGTCGGGCCGGTTTGGGTCGGGTATTAATTATCGGGTTAATACGGGTCAATCGGGTTGGAATCGGGTCATTTTTATGTTTGTGTTGGGTCAAAACCAGATCGGTTTGTGTAACATCTTGATTCGGGTCAATTTATGTTCGGGTTCGGTCGAAACCGGATCGGGTTGCCTAACATCTTGATTCAAGTCAATTTATGTTTGGGTTTGTGTAATTTATTCTAAAATTTATACGAAGATATTAATTTGATAAAAGATGAAATAATAGTTGTGTTGTTTACTTGTTTTAGACTTTTGATGGTATATTAGTGTTATTTTCTTTATAAAAATGTAATAGTAAATCAAAGACATGCGTAATAAATAACTAGTGTATTACCCGCACCTTGTACGAGTTGAGTTTATTACATGGACTTATAAATTCGTATATATATATTTTGGAATAAAAAAATGTGGGGAATAAAATTAAAATTACTATTATAATTTTTAATTCTCATTAAGTATTTTTCTCTCTTAATAATTCTAGTTGTAGTTTTCATTACGGAATTTGTTAAGGAATTTTCTGTTAAAATCCGATGATAATTTTCTTGATCGGTAATAAATTCATTATTAAATAATTTATATTAAGTCTGACAATCCAATAAAATATATTTTATTAAATATCAATCTAATAATTCATTATTAGATATTTTATTATGGTCAAATGCTCCAAATTGTTGTGTCTAAAACACAAATTCTCCAACAAAGAAACCACCTTCACTTAAAATTAAAATGCTCACCGTATAGTAAGTAAAACTATCTAAATAGCGAATGACACCGATGAAATGATATTTTATATAAGCTTAACTATTAAAGGGGAAGGGATTATATTGAGAGTTTAATCTCAATTTCGGATTATCATATTATTTTATTTAATAAAAAAATCCATGTCTTATACACGATTTTAAGTATAGGTGAAAAATAATTTATTTTTAATAAACTATTCTCCAATGATACATAGTTACTAATTAAGAATATGTTCACAATAATTTTAAGGAGATTTATTCAAGTACACAAATATAAATTAAACAATATTTTAAGAAGATATAAACTCAAATTCTGAATTTAATTTTTTTTGGATTGGAGTCGATATTTTGGGAATATTTTTGACAAATTTAAAACAAATACTAATTATATAATAATAAGAATAAGATATGCTAGGCAACAAAATCGAGGATAAAAGGTTACGATTTTTATTGATGATTTAGTTTTAAAACAAAACAAAATTTTTTATCTAAATTGATGCAGATAATTACTTAATCAAATCTAGTTAGGAGATATTCACATTTTTTATTTTTTTAAAAAACTTGGTGAATTTTTTTGACATATATATAATATTATTAAATTAAGATATAAATTTAAGTTTAGTTGGTTAAACCTTCAAAATTAAAAATAAGAAACTAAATTGAAAATAAGGTTTGAAGCCACGTTAATTGGTTTATGATTTTTTTTAAATGTCTAATTTTAAAATATATGTATTTAAATTGTAGTATGGATTATGTTAATTGACTTGATTTTTTAAATTTATTGTTTTAATTATCTTTGGTAAATTTAGTGTTTTAATGCAATATCTTTTTGTTATTTTTAAAAATCCGATTTACAAAATAAATTTCGTTAAGCTGACGTTAAATCTGGGAGCGATACGTGCCAGTAGAGGCCTGCGAATTTTTCGTTGGACTGAGGAACATCCTGGGAGCGACACGTGGCAATAGAGACCTCTTAATCGCCAGATAACCATTAACGTGATTAATTTTTGCTCTAACAACTTTTTATGTTTTTTAAATATTTTTTTTAAGTATAAATATTTGATTGTTTTTTTAAAAAAACTAACGTGTGTTTTTGGTTAATTATAATTAATGTTAATCACCAATTTTTGTTGATTTAACGTCAGTTTCTAAAATTCCGATTAACATTTCTATTCGGATTTTTTTTATAATGGCTAACAAAATCAAGAGTGGATTCTCTTAAAAATAAATTTAATTAGGTAGTTTAATTTTTAATTACAAATCTTTATTTATAGATGTAAGATAATTACGTGATTAATTTTTTTACATAAAACCTGACGTTAAATTTGAGAGCGACACGTGGCAGTAGAGGCCTGAGAATTTTTCGTTGGGCTGAGGTTATTCTTGGGAGCGACACGTGGCAATAGAGGCCTCTGCTTTAATATATATAAGATAATAACAATAATGATTTGCCGAATCGGGTAATAATCCGTGGAATTCAGTCGATCTATTTGATCCATATTCGAAAATATGGTATCTAAAAACGACTTTAGTCGGATCGGATAATTATCCACATAAATGTCTGACGGAATGATTTTAACCCGA
Source organism: Fagopyrum tataricum (assembly GCA_002319775.1). Taxonomy (NCBI): domain Eukaryota; kingdom Viridiplantae; phylum Streptophyta; class Magnoliopsida; order Caryophyllales; family Polygonaceae; genus Fagopyrum; species Fagopyrum tataricum. The sequence continues at coordinate 37,588,836 of CM008283.1, read as the reverse complement.
TCTGTTTGATTGAATATGAATTTAACTGGATATGGATATCTGACTGATCCGTCTGATCAAAATATCTAATATGACCGACTAATCAATCCATTTGATCCATATATTCTTTTCCTATTTTGTTTTTTATAAAATGTAAAATAAAATAAATCATCTTTTGCTGAATCAGATAATAATCCGTGGAATTCGGTCGATCTATTTGATCCATATTCGAAAATATGGTATCTAAAAACAATTTTAGTCAGATCGGGTAATTATCCACATAGATGTTTAATCAATTGATCGGAATGGTTTTAGCCCGATCTGTTTGATTGAGTATGAATTTAACCGGATATGGATATCCGACTGATCCGTTTGATCGAAATATCTAATGATTAGATATTTCGTTTGATTAGATTAAACGACTTTCGTTTGATTGAAATGACTTTAACTAGATCTAGATATCCGACTTATATTAAGGATTATGTAATATGTACATATTATGTAATATGTAATTATATACTTATATTATAAATTTATATTATGGGTTAATGAGTTATTAGTAAACCATAAGTTAAAATCAAAAGTTATCTAATGAGTTAAAATTGTCGTTACATTACATTTATCGTGTGGGAGATGAAGAATGTCATCGTATACTTATAGTTATTGTATGGATATGGATTATTTAATATATTATTTATGTATACATAGACAATATAGTAAATTAAAAAAAATCTTTTAAATGTCTATTCATAAAAATTATAGTTATTACGCGACACCGACTCGTAGTTAAATTTTCAAAAAGTATAATATTAAACATCCGGATACCTGAATACATTATAATTTCAAAAAGTATATATTCTTAAAATTTATATTAATAATTTGTTATATTGTACAAAATAATCGGATATCCACACACATTATAATTTCAAACATCCGGATTTACTCAAAATAGTCGGATATTCATAACTCTTATATCCGGATACCCGAATTTTTGGATATCCGTGTCTAAAATATCCGGATACCCAAATTTCCGGATTTACTCAAAATAATTGGAGTTAACAATCTAATGAGATGATAAAGAGTGATGTGTTATTTAGGTTGAATTTGTATAATCAATGTATGCATCAAAATAGTCGGTGTATGATTAACTTATTTTTTAAATTATAATAATTCTAGGTAAAATTTTATCTATTTATTCTCTTAATAAATCATGTAAATAATTATCAATTTAACTCAAAAGTATCAATGTAATCTAAAATACCCTATTTGTATAAATTTACGGGGTTATCGAGTTATTTAAGGTCGGGTTACTTTGGGCTACCGGGTCATTCGGGTCGGGTTATTTCTGGTCCGGTTACTTCGGGTCGGGTTACTTCGGGCTATCGGGTTGTTCGGGCTATCGGGTCATTCGGGTCGGGTTGCTTCGGGTCATAAATTCCTTCGGGTTAAATCGGTTTCAAGCGGGTCGGTTCCGGGGATTCTCTTTTTCAAAATTTTTGGGGCCAGTTCGGGCTCGTCGGGTCGGACAAACCAAAGGAATGATTGAACCAATAGGGGCATGAATGCCTTGTTGTCTGGCTTATTGTTTTCCATATAAGTTCGAGTTATTTAATAACAACTTGGATTTAACCTTTGTTTTTCAAAATTTTTTTTGACTAGATACGTGGTTACTAATACTTATAAGGAGGATATTAAAAAAAAAAAATCATCCAATAATTGCTGAAAGAGTATATGTTTTTTTCATTGTTTGTTCATATATCGAGATGTGATCAATAGTTGATAAGAATGTCCAAACATGAAGCATTCCGGCTTTAGTGGGCTCCATTTCTAGGACGAACAACATTGTTTACCATTCACATCAAACCATCTCCAAAGAGGTCAAACTAAAGATTCGCATAAAGCAATCTAGTGTTTATGTTTAGTTGTAATCAAAATAAAATTTTTTTTCTTGGATAAATGGCTTCCAAACTTGTGTAGTAGATTTGGTGAATACAATTAAGCACTGGTTATGATGAGGGAAAAGCCTAAACTCTGAGCACCCCAAATCCGGTAACCGCATAAAAAACGCAAGAAACAAATTCAAAAAATTGAGAACTTAAAATCAAGAACAAAACCCAACGAGTTGTTCAAGGATCACAAGTATGATTGAAAGAAAGAGTTATTCAAACAAAAGATGAGAAGCTCCAATCGAAAGAAGGAAATGTTCAAAACAAGGAATAAGTATATATTCAGGAGGAGAAAAATAACTCATCAAAACACATCCCTGATTCTGCAAATAGAGAAAGACTCATACAAGTACAGTTTTGGAAAAGATCGAGAAAATGTTTGAGATAGAAGTAGTTCAGAAGTGCCATAAGGAGAAAAACTCGATCAAGACACTAAACACGGAGGGTTGAACCGAGAGAAATCTGAGTAGAGATAAGAGGAATTCCTCTGTTTGTGGAGTAAGATATTCAGTTTCATTGATCAATAGATGGCTAAAAGCCATGGTTCGAAAACAAGGCAGCCCAACAAAGGGCGTTCCATGTAGTTCATAAGACATAAGGCCAAAGCTTATATCGAGTTCGATAGGTGACTATAGGTCATGGTTCAATAACAAAGCAAGACAAAACCAAACGAGCGAGACAGGAGAACACGAAGAAAGCCCATGCTCTAGACCGCCGCCGGATTAAGCTCCTCTGGGTTGAACAAAACGAGTCCCGAATCTAGGAAGAGACCATCGAAGAAGAGAAGCCCATAAAAAGGTTTGATTAAGTGGTTATAGTTTACGACGGCCATGGCTGCGGTATTGAGTTTGAGGAAATTAAGGAGGGCAAGATCCCCGCACGTAAAAAGCGCGTTCTTGTTCTCAATTTTAACGTCCAAAATATATGATCTACTTCATCAACCTATGCCATAGGCCCTATTTGGTGAGAGTTAGTAGAATATTCAAGGTATATAATTTCACAATAATTCTAAATAATATGAAGATTTAAGTTAAATTGGTTGAAAAAATAATTAAAATTTTAGAATAATCTCCAAATTTAATATTTTCACAATATCTCTAAAATTACCGCATATTTACTTCGGCCGACCGGTTCTACATGCAAGATAGAGGTATAGTTCCTCTTCCATGTTTGGCTTGGTTGTGGCATATATGCGTAATGGTGTGTGTAGATGGCAATTTCACCCGCAACCCACAAATACGCTTTAATAAGAGATGAAAAATATGCAGACTTGGGTGATGTGTCAAAAGGCTGATGAGGATGGATTGCATATGGGTGGAAAGTTCATAACCATTTAGTGGCCCGTTATCTGCATCCGTCGTCTTTCTAAAATTATAAAAAAATATTTTAATATGTAAGATTGAACTTTAAATGGTTGAACTCCAAAAAACCTCCCAATCTCCTATTCTTTTTATTCACGTTATAAACCGTTGTTTCTCTTTCATAAATTGCTTTAATCTTCATTCCTTTGAACTTTCTCTTGTAAACCTCGACTACAACGTCACACCTCTTGCGAACTAGATTATCCTTCCTTCCTCCCCTTTTTTGTGTTTTGGAGATCTACTTGTGTGTTTCTTATATTGTAGACATTCTAGGTCTTCCAAGAGCTAAATGGAACTATTATTGGAAGGATGTGTACAACATACTAAAGTTCTCCATACGATCAAAGAAGTCGATGTCAAAATTAAATTGAATGAGATCCGAGATTGAGAATCTAAGATCGCTCTATTAGGAAAATACTACCTTTAAATGTCCATATGGAATATTTGCTTATCGACGGATGTCATAGATACATATTATTAAATTGGAAAGATTAATGGAGGATCTTAGATGAGGTGCAAACTTCTATGGAAACTTCAAGGGTATTGCCGCAAGATTTGACATCATGTTAATACCAAGACAAATTTGGATATTGATTGTTAGATCGGCAAAAACCTTTATGCCTCATCACAACTACGCAATTTGGGTACGTAGTTTTGTTTTTCACATCCGGATTACAATTACGCGTTTGAGGTGCATAGTTGGAGCCGACGTGAAGCCGATAGAAGCCGACGAACTATGCTTATGGGAAGCGTAGTTGTAGTATTTTTTGGAGTGTTTTTAAAAAAAATAAGAACTACAACTTCGCATACGAAATGTGTAGTTTGTCCACTTGGTTGGTTCTGATCGGCTCCAACAATGCACACCACATACGTAGTTTAAATCCGTAGGTGAAAAAACAAACTACACACCCGAATCGCGTAGTGCTGATGAATAAAAACGAACTACACACCCGAATCGTGTAATTTGTCCACTTGGTTGGTTCTGATCGGCTCCAACAATGCACGCCACATACGTAGTTTAAATTCATAGGTGAAAAAACGAACTACACACCCGAATCGCATAGTACTGATGAATAATAAATATTTTCGCCGGTACATCTGAAAACCCCATTCCCGAGCCATGTATGGATTTTCTACTCGGAGCAACATGTTTCTTGTGTGTACCTCTGAGGTGTGTGTTTCTTACGGCGAACATGATTCTTGTGTGTAACTTCTAGGTGCGTATTTCTTGAAGTGAACATGATATATAATAAATGATTTTTCTTTATGTATTGATTGTTTGACACCCTTTCAATTTATTTTGCTATGCGAATCTTCAATATTTTTTTTGGCTCATTGAGGGCATTTTGTTGGTGTTATCATGAGTAACACTATATTTTATTATTTTTAAAAAAAGAAGAATTAAAAATATTTATATAAAAATAAAGGTATGTAAGATTTTGTGAGTAAATCAATGTAACTATGAGAGAAATAACTCTCAACTGAAACTACTCTATCAGTTTTGTTACATGCTGTTTCAAATTTTAATATATTTATGAGATTTGGAGTAACAAAGTAGAGAACATGCACGAATATGTCCTTATGTTAAACTCAAATGAGCTTTAGAAAAGTGGGAGTTTTTATTCTATTTGTTAGTAGATAAATTTATCTTGTCCCTAAAATAGGAAATAGTTATTATTTCATTATTATTCTGAAGAAAAAAATCACATAAAGAAAGACGACTCATTTTTTTTGAACAAGCAATATTTTGTTTGATGGAAGTCAACATGTTGAAGGCAAACAAATCAACATACATACATGTATTACTATTAGGCTATTGACAAGCATGCATCATGGATACTCGCATCAGTTCCGAAATGTAAAAAAATGCAATAGTAGTTAGCAAGCAACATACATACATGTATTACTATTAGTAAGCATGTTAGCAAGAAAAATCAGAGTTGAGAGGGTTGTAAGATTCCAACCAGAACAAGGTACTGAAGAGCAATGGAGTAGTTAGCAATCTTTGAGGTGTCTAAGCAGTCAGCTTTGGGATGGATAGTGTTCTGGATGAGGAATGATCCAGAGCCATGACGACCTTGCATTCCAAGTTGATGAATCATGAGAACCCAGAAAATCACGGAAGATTGATATATGTGTAAGAAGAATACCTTTGGCGAGAAACAAAGAGGAAATCCATCTCTTGTAGATAAACATGAGGTTGGGAGAATCACCATGGTGAGTTTGGGTGAGTAATAGCTCACAGGGTGCAGTTTTGCTAATAGATTGGGAAAAAAATTAGAGACTAATTTCATAGATGAATTAGAAGCAAAAAGACAAGCTAAGGCATATTTACTTGGCATGAGCAATAGCATCTCGACACAAAGAGAGGAGTCGAACCAGAGCCAGCTCACGCCCACGCGCATTGTTGTATCTCTGCTGACAAATCCTAGACACATATTCAAAAACTATAACCAATTAGCTACTGTGGCATTATTTTTGATGATGATAAACCAGAAAAGCAAGAAGCCAAGAATTCAGTAGTAACCTATCATCAAACATAAGACCTAAATCATCAACGATAACAGCTACAGGGAAACTAGGAAGGAGATGAAACGCAGCGAAGTATCTCTTCAAACCTTGCTCGTCATCCACGTACCTATTGAACATTGAGTTCCAATCACATCAGACATGAGGTATGGTGCATAAAAAAAAAGAGAAATGAAACTAGGAACGGTACTTGATCTGAATGCGGTGGAAGATGGGAGATGAGGAATCAATGCCCTGGAAATTGAAGAATATGAAACCAATTAGAATGAAGAGATTCGAGAAATGTACGAATTAGCTAGGGTTTAACCTGAGAGAGGTAAGGAGGTGCGTTGAGAAGCTTTGATCGTTTGCAGAGAAAGACAACGCATCGATGAGGATCTGAAGCGGCCGCGTTTAATCCAAACTGGAATGCGAGCGACGTCTTCCCCCTTTGCGTTCGTAAATTCAACTCAGCTATTCAATTTCAAGTTCAAGTTGAAGAGAGGTACATGTAATTACGACTTACGAGGATGGAGGTCCGGATAGAAGGGTGACGGGGCCTGAAGAATTCTTATGCCAAAGGTTTGGATCGGCGCCGGTGGAGACGGAGAAGAACCGCTCTACCATATCCTCTCCAACACAGATACCAGTAGAGGGAAACGCGTCTCCAACAATGGAGATACAACTCGTTTCTCTCGTCGTTACCACTCGCCAAAAACCGCCGACTCGTTTGGCGACTCACATTCTTCTCTGCAAGTCTCACTCTTCTTTCCTCTCATCGTTTTGCTAACCGCTCAGCTGAGGCTCTAGCTTTGTTTCCGTAACTTTTAGAGGGGTTTGCAAAATTTTAAAAAATAAATCACGAGAACTTTTCAAAAATATATTTTTTTTTTAAATCTGAATTTTATAAAGTAAAAAGGTTTGATGTATTAGACGACATCAACTAAACCGACACAAATTCACAAATGGACAAAATGAAGTGAATAAATAAATAAATAAATAAATAACAAAAAAATACACAAAAATACGCTAAGTTGTCCGGAAGCAAAGAGGTCTCTAAGGTTAGGAGAAGTCAATCACCCCATAGTGGAGAGCTAAAGTCAAAGGAAGTGCAAAAAATGAAGCCTAAAAAATAATTGTGGACACCTTAGGTTTAGACTCGAAGAAGAGCAATAAAAAATCGAGACGAACAAATTGAAGTGTCACCGAAACTAGCTCCAAAGTCATAAGACCCCACGATAACACTCGGAAAAACCTAACATATACAAGTGTATATCTTTGGGCATAGGATATTGGCTGAGAAAGATGCGAGTTTTGCAAAAAGTATATATATTTTTTTTTTGGAAAGACAATTTCGTGGTTTGTTCGTTTTCTTGTTTGTTTAACAATGAGCTTGTTCGTTTTCTTGTTTGTTTAACAATGAGCAGGATTTTGGCTTTTAGGCCTATTGTTTCCTTCTTCTTTTTCCGGGCATGAAAGACACAGGTGAGATCTTGTTAAACCTTGGCTTTGTAACTACAGAGCATGTGTTCATTTTTAAATAATTGTGTTTTAGTCCTTTGTGACAAGAAATTGGTTGTAATCTAGGAGGATCTAGAAATCATGTTGAAATGAGAGGAAGATCTTGCTCCGAATCGAAGCAAATAATACATGATGACTGGGATCTCTGGATCGTGGTACATGAAGAAACGACGCTTACTGCTACTACTCAGACTCGGTTATGTTTTCGTATATATGTGGAACAAGTACAACAGGCAACATCTACTCTAATCCCTTCCAAGGGGACAACTCTCTTCATCAAACACTATAGGCCACTTCTTTATACACTCGTAAGGCCAGTAGTGCAGGGCAAGCTTTAGCCGAGCATTCCATCATCAGAAGAAGCATCTCGACTTTCCTCACTGATTGGCCTCGTTTCGAGAGGCTTCCCAAAGCCGATGCTCTATTCCCAGCTTCCTCATCTCCATCAGACCTTGCTCAACTGATTATTATGCAAAAAAAAAAAAAAAAAGAAGACACAAGGTTACCATCTAATAAAACGTTTCCGTACACTCCGAAGGAATATGCTGCATTACCATCAACTGCATCGTGTGAAGTCGGTGCATGTCCACTGCGACCAATCCAAAACTGAAGCCTTTGTTTAGCGATGTCTTTCTCTATACCAAGCCCGAAAGCTCTCCTCCAAAAGTAGGTTAGCCATGCCTGTTCAAGTAAATTATAATTATCTACTGCTTGTTGATCCAAGGGAGGGTTTTACCTTGAAAGAGTGAAAAAATATGCCTAACCTCTTTGAAAAGAACATCCTCGGATTCCTCTGGACTTAGTTCTGTCAAGAGAAATGTATTAATCGGCTATATATCTGACCGCCAAACAGAATATATATTTACAAATGACAATCTAAACATCCTCCAAAAGCTTCCCTCAGAGATGCTCCTTCCATAGAAGGAATTTTTTTCTATTTCCTCTCTTAGCTATAACAAAAGATGGAAATTTAATAACTATAGAAAAATGAAGAGCGTACCAAAAGCCTCCATATACTTGAACTCTCCAGGAGATTTCAAATCTGCGTTCGGATCAGAGAGACACAGATCATCAGTTTTTAACTCACCAATATCAACAGACATAAGAAGTCTTCAGCAAAATGCTAGCAGATGAAAACCTGTTATGGATACTCTAGTAGAATTTGGACGCCGAGTTTGGGCCAACACAAATGCAACAGACTCCTCGACCTAAAAGATTTAAGTGCTCGTAGAAGAAACCGTGAATACTTCTCAATAAATCACATAAAAAATTTAGGGGCTAATTACATACAATAGCATAAACTAAAATGTGGTGCTACTATTTACATGGCAGGGTGTGGAGGATTATGGTTCCCACATCGATAATATTGGGATAACAAGTTTAGTATATAAGGTTGGTGGCTACTCCTCCTATTGTCAATTGGTTTTAGGATGAAACCTTGTTGGGCTTATGTGTTGGACTTGGGCCAACGCGCATATGCGCTTGCCCATGCAATGGGCCCCACGTCCATTGCATAGTTTAGTGTTATATTTTGTTATGTAAAGTCCAAAGTACTTTTTTGTTTTTTATGCAATTAGCCCAAGAATATCGACCACCAATGAGAAGGAAGCCAACTAACATGGAAATGAACCGATTTACCTGCAAAGAAGCAAGTTCCTTCAAGCCCATTTCAACAGCAAGCATACTTTCTATGATTGCATCTCCAGTAAGATCACTCAAGTCTTGGACAAGTTTACTTCTACTATCAGGATCCTCCCCTGCTCAAGGTCACAAAAGTAACAGTTTCTAAGTGAACTAAACAGCTTATGAGATCATGCAAAAAACCTAAATTCTTGTGAGAAAAAATTATATACGAGTTCAAGAAAAACCAGAAATACAATAATAATGATAATAAGTTGGGGACGTCTAAACCTTTTTCCCAGCTCTCTTCTTTGGCTTTTTGTCCAGCAGAAATGACAACTTCAAAAGGAAGAGGTGCTAAAGATGACCAGTATTCATACTTTGATATTGCTATATCGGCAGAAATACCTAGAAAGCATGCAAGTGGCCATTAGATATTGCAGAAAAGTAATTTAAATTATTACAGAGCTGAAAACTGTACATGCGAACTGCAAAACAGAGATGCATTTGTTTTATCAGTATGCCAATGCAGTGTACATCATTGAAGAATATAGAACATGACTGGACTAAAGAAGTCTAAGGCACTTCTGTTCCAATGGCGCATACTTCTATTATGATAAATTGATAACTTAAAACACCGGAACAAGAACAAGACTTCAGACTAGCAGAGTTCTTACACGGTAAATAAACTGAAAGCACCATAGTGTGCATCATGTCTCTAAGGCGAGCACCACATGGACTCGAGACAACATGATGATTTTTCTTGAAATACATTTGTAGTTAAGTTGTTATAGAAATCCCACTAAAAAAAGATTAACAATAATCTGACCATAAAAAGAAGCTAATTAATGATAAAATCATATAGCCAGTGCTTTATGGGGTTACTTTGTGTTTGGTAGGTTCATCACGTGAAGTTGCATGATTTATTGTACAAAAACTTACTGTGCAGAGGTAAGATTTACACTTTGTATTCATGACTTGTGTTGCCTCTCTCACTTGTGCCTTGGCAATTGGCATATTGTCACATTTTTTGCATCTTGCACTTTTTCCTTCACTATTTAAAATAGGTAAACAGAAAGGGAAAGGGCGCAAAACATGTCATGAGTTTGTGTGTGCGTTGTGTCCAGTGGGGGGGGGGGGGGGGGGGGGGATATGATGCTGCATAGTTGCTTACCATGCTGGGCTGCTAGACCCCAATAACGCGCAAGCCAGCATCTCTTTATAACAACTTCTTCCTGTCATATTCATAAGAATCAGAATGTTCAGTCGATCAGGCCTTCATATACTACAAGAGAGGCAATCTAGCAGATGCATACCATTTCTTTCTGGGTCAGGACCATTCTCTGTGTCATCATGTGTAGGGCTTTAACCTCAGATTCAGCTCCCTGGAGCTGAACTGCAGCTGCTGTCACCTTATCCCTAGCATTCTGGATCAAGCAGAGAAAAAATGCTCACAGAATTAATATATACACAACAGCATATTATAGGCTAAATGAGAGTTGTCAGAGAAGCCCAGGGATAAAAGATACACGCTATCAAACCTTACCTTCACTTCAGAACGCATGGCTATAACTTCAGCATCCATGTCACTTTTAGATTGTTTTGCATCTCTAAGTGCAGCCTACAAAATTAAACAGCTTTAGCCACTGAAAGACACCGAGTGATCCAGCAAAGGAGAAATAGACTACAGAAACAGATGCATACATTATATGCTTTTTATAATAGAACCACAGAAGACTTGTGAATTCTTGGATTTTATAGTAAGAATCTTATGAAAATGATCCTACGAAGAAAATACAACATGGATTTCAAAGAAAATACAACTTGGATTTCGAAGAAAATGGCCAAGAATTCATGCCTCAAATTACCTCTCTTTGGCGCAATGCAGCTTCTTTTCTGTGAGTGATCAACATTGACATAATTAGAAGATTTGCTTACAAAGTCAATGATTGGAATAGGATTTCCTACAATATACCTGCTTAATAATTTAGCTTCCAAAGAAACTCCTTCTCCAAGAGCAGCAACCTAAGAGAGGAAGGAAAGCAAGAGGATTTTATCTACACCATCCTTTACTATCTGATATGGATGTTATGAGGTTTTCCATAAATGCAATCCTAGTTCAAAGAGCTATTCATTACATTAACAGTAGTGGAAATATACATTGGAGAAGCAGTTTGACAAAAAACATCTTGTAAATGCATCTTAAGACTACTTGAAATGCTCATAAACAAGGTGGTAAAATGCTAGCTCTTTCTAGAGGAAAATGAGGAAATACTTTTACCCAAGTTTCATGTTTTATTTAGTGATTGATCATAATCTTTCCTTTACTTCAACCAAAGACTATGAAAAATTAAAACTTTTACATGCAAACATATAACGTTCGAAAACATAAGTTCACACTTCACATCTTAAAAATAAATTGATTATGTAAGTAAACGTACCTGCTTCTCAAAATCTTTAACTCTTGCTTCAGCCTCCTTGCATTTCTCTTCTTCAATTCGGAGCTGCAGAAATTCAAAGCACTCAAGTTCCATTGCAAGTAATATATAGGAGAAGAGCTTAACCCCCGTTTGGTTGTAACTCCGGAAACGGATTGGAAATGAATCTAGTCCACATTTCTACCTTATTCATGAAATCATTCCATGAGATTTATTGCAAAATGCACTTGTCTTCCCCCATTTTGTTACCTTATAGAATATCAAAACTAATCAATTTCTACTCCAATTACTTCAAACCTCTAGGAATGATTCCCAAAAACTTCATGAACATGATTGTACCTATGTACTAGATACGTTTCCATTCCGTTTCCGTTTCCGGAGTACAAACCAAACGGGCCCTAAGTGTATATTGCTTTTCAGTGTGAACCTTTTCAAGAATCCTTTCTTTCTCCTCTTGTAGCATATCAAGCTGACAAAAAAACGAAACCACAATTACGTCAGTCAGTTTGATTACAATTAAAGTTACGATTAGATGCTTCGTACAGCATATATTTTGACAAAATTATTGAGTCTGACCCGATCAGATTACCTCATCGCGAAGTGTGGAAGCTTCCTGCTGATCTCCAACAGCTTTACCATTCTTTTGTGCTACATCGGCTAAGAATCTGCAAAAAATTAGTAAAGTTGAAGATCCAACTTGACAAGCAAAGAGATCTAGTTACTTTTTTTAGGTGAAATGTTTTACTACTATGTAGAAAACATAGAAATTACAGATATGTCGCTATGTAAATCAAGGTTCAAGATAGAAAGAAGAGAATGTCATTGACCTCCTTTCCTTTTGCCTGAAGAGAGGTGAATCCAAAGGCGGAAGAGAAGTCTGACTTCTCAAGTGAGTAATTTTAGGAGGAATGGCAGCTGTTGGAGGATTGGACAATGCTGCAGGCTTTCCATTTGACTTGAAGCGAAGAGAAGAAGATGTTTCATCTGACGTAACCCTAGCTAGCTGACGATTAAATGGAAGGAAGCGGAATGAGTGTGCAAAATTTAGTTAGATAATGTAGAATTTGAAGGATCCTCAACCTCGAGCAAAACCACAGAATAAATTACAGGCAAATCCACATTCTGGAAATTGATAAACGAAGACGATACTTGTGAAAAATTCAAGGAATACTGAATTGGATCTAAATGCAAGGGAAGGAGAGAAGGAGGTTTACAGGCGAAGCAGCAGAGGCAGAGGGCTTGTTGATTGAGGGGAATGCCGGAGAAAGGATGGGCAGATCAGAGGAGAAATCGCTATTAAGTCGGCGGTCTTCATCACCGGCGTCGTCATCGTCGTCGTCATCGGCGATGGTGCGAGAAGCCATGGCTTGAGCGAGGCGCTGAGCGGCGGCTTTGGCGGCGAAGTTCTGAGTCCTCTTGACGTTGGAGAGGACAGTGGTGGAAGCGGAGCGTGAGTGGTGGGGACGCACCGACGACATTGCCGACTCGGAGGCCCATCGGCGGCCGTAGATCGGGCTCTCCGTTCGCTTGCTCTCCATCAACTCAAAATTCTCCGTACAGAAATATATTTCTGGTATGTTATGGGTGTGGCTGTGAGATGTGGAAGAAGAAAGGGGAGGTAAATTGTGGGTGAAGCAAAAATGGAGTTGAAGAGAGATAGAAACAGAGGACTAGAGAGAGTGAGGGAGAATGGGAGATGTTTGCCTCCACTTTTACCGGTGAAAGTAGATACTGGCCTCGGGTATTAACTGTTAATAGTGGATTGGATACTGGATAGGGGCCGTAAATAGTTAGCGATAGTAGTAAATAGTAAATCAAGAAATGATTGGATGGAGTTTAATTTATGTATAGTCTGGCTTTAGGCGAGAAGTAGAATTCATAGTAGAAATAAGTCACATAGTTTAAAAAATAAATAAACCGTATTTGATTTAAGGTGCGTTTAGTATATCAGATATACGGTTGTTGTTACATGTGTAGTTGGGCGTTGTAGTTTTAAATGAAACAACAATCTCATATTTTGTGAGAGGAGAATCTCCAAAATAATTACAATTTTCAAAATAACAACCACAATCTTCTACTAAACACACATTGGATGAAATTATTATAAAATCTCAAAAACTACCCCACTCTATTTCATACTAAACAGTAAACACCCTTAATGTAACTAGTTAAGAAAGTTAATAATTAAATTTTATTATAATATGCTGATAGTTAATAAGTTATGAGAAGAACATCTTATCACGTTTAAAAAATTAATCAAATGTGTTAATTATAAGAACTTATTATGAACTACAACTTTTAGGTAAACAAAGTTCGAATTAAGCGAGGTATGAAATAAACGAATTACAAAAAATATAGGGAGTTACTTTAGAATATGATGATAACTTGACGTTATTGAAATATACGGGCAGAGCCAAAAAATGAGTAATGTTATTGGGCGGCCCATGATAGCAAATGATGCTGCCGAATCGAGTTGCGCAAAGCCCCAGCTTCGGGCGCATGCGCAGCCCGAATGCGCAAAGCCCATCCGGGGCGCATGTGGATTGCGCATGTGCCCTAAGATGAATGGAAGTGCATTGCGCATGCGCGCCAAACCTTATATAGGACAAACGCATGCGCAATACGCTTCTTTCGCAGTTCTCCTTCCAGCCGCCGACGGAAAATTTGCTCCCTTGTGGATCCCGATCCCCGCCGACCATAGATTCCTTCAATCTCAATCGATATCATATGACTCGGGATTCGGATGTCGGAGATTCACAACAATCTCGAGGTGTAAGAAGCCTAAAAGATCAGCTTAAGGTTAGTTTATAACGTTTATCGTTTTTGTGATTTCGTTGATTTTAGGCTTGAAATTTGTTAGTTTATGAAGATTCGGTTAGTTTAGGAAGAAATAGAATTGGATCATCTACGAATTTTAGTGTTTTTTTTCTTCGCGTTTTTTTAGTTTTTTTCGGAGCTTTGAAAAGACCTCTAATGGTGCATTCCGGCGAGATTAAATTATTTTTTAATATAATTATATGATTAAATAATATGTAAATTTAAATATGCCAATTTTTATTTGAAAACAAAATTCAGATTACGATGCAAAACATTACAGATAAGAAGAAGCGAGAAACTAGAGTTGTCACAGCATCCGCCCATCGAGCTGTCAAAGCTCGACGTGATAAACTTGTCACGTCATTTGTTAAGGCACCCATTGAGGCACCATCATCACTTGTTACGGATTATGGTACGGAGGACTCCTCAGATGGTGATCCACATCTAAATGACATTCTATATGGTGAGTAGGTGCAGATACCTGTTGAGCAGAACCAAATACTTGTAAAGTAGGAGCAGGCACATGTTAATTATGAGCAGGCACCTGTTGATCAGGAGCAAACACTTGTTGAGAGGGAGCATCCACTAGAGGTATAAGAGCAGAAGAAACCACTAGAGGTACAAGAGCAGGTACTTGATGACGACGTGTTATTGACATGTTACACCGACCACATTGATAGAGGATATATTGTGTAATAATATGACCTAAGGGATCTATTACGTAATTATGCATTTTATGTACTCTATATATATGGAATAAGCAACTGCAGGAAACCCCAAGGAGATTATTCATTCAAACATGGTATCATAGCGAGTTAATTTCTTTCTTGCCTAAAACCCTAGCTCATCATATACAGCCGCCGCCGCAGGCACCACTCATCTAAAATCCAAATTGAATTGAACTCTTGCATCCCTTCATTCAATTCAATTAAATAATCATCCATCCCTTTCCTAGAACTCCGTGCCTCCTATCTCAAAATTAAAGAAATCAAGTTTGCACCTCTCTGTTATCCTCCACCATATATATCTCACGTATACATGGCTGACAAGAGAGCGTTTCACACCGCTCTTTCCGTTTCTAACATTAAAAATATCATCCCAATTGTGCTTGATGCAGAAAAAGGGGCCATATGCCTCATGGGCTGAACTTTTTAGAGTCGCGGCTAAAGCACATCGTGTTCTGGATCATATCGATGAATCGGTTGCTCGTCCTACCGACATCGATGATGAAGTGTGCAATCAAATTGATGCAGTCATGATTCAATGGATTTATGGGACCATCACACAAGATCTTCTACTCACCATCCTTGAATATGATCTCACGGCAATCAAGGCTTGGAAGAAGATTAAAGATTTATTTCACGACAACAAACACACCAGGGCTATATACCTTGAGCATGAATTTTCAAATTGTCAACTTGATATGTTCTCCTCTATGACATCCTATTGTCAACAACTCAAACATCTGACGGACCAACTCGCAAACGTCGATTCTCCAATCTCAAATACTCGTTTGGTCCTCCAAGCCCTATCAGGTTTACCAGCAGAGTACAACGTTGTTGCCTCCTTAATTCAACAACATGATACAATCCCAACTTTCAGCAAAGTCCGGTCTCAATTGCTCATCGAAGAAATTCGCAGGTCTAAGCAATCAACACCCACGCCATCGCATGCCTTGGTATCACATGCTGACTTCGCTTTTTCTGATCCCCCAAAGGACTCTCACCCCCCTGTCAGTCGAAACTCTTCTCCTAACAAGGGACGTGGTAGGGGTCGAAGTTACCGTTCACGGGACGTGAACGTGGCTCCTACGGACAATATCCGTCAGGGTACCAACAAACATGGAATCCAACTTCTCTGCAACCCTGCTACTACCCTACTACTGGTTGGACACCACCGGGTTGGGTCCCTCCGATGCGCAATGTGCCACCACCTAGCCCCTATCCGACAACTCAAGGTTTGCTTGGACCCACACTTGCTCATCGCTCGGCTCACGGATTGTCTGCTGCTTCCGCTTCCGAGAGTTACCAACCTACAGACTTAGCTCAAGACTTCCAAGCCATGACGCTACAACAACCAGACCCAAACTGGTATCTCGACACCGGCGCAACTACACATATATCGCACAACCCAGGTATATTATCATCTATTCCACTTAAGAGTCAATCTAATATTATCGTGGGCAATGGCCATTGTATTCCAGTTGTAGCTCAAGGGAAAACCTCTTTTCCCACCAGTACATCACCGTTAAAGCTTAACCAAATCCTCATTGCCCCCCACCTTATAAAGAACCTCGATTCTGTCCGTACATTAACTATAGAGAATAATGCTTCTATTGAGTTTGATCCCTATGGTTTTTCTGTGAAGGATCGCAAAACGGGGACCATTCGGTTGCGATGTAACAGTTCCGGTGAACTTTATCCCATCACTCATCAGTATGTCCACCGCTCTCTATCTGCGAGCTCATCATCAACCTGGCATGCACATCTTGACCATCCAAGAACTCCCGCATTCAATTCTCTTCGATCTCGGTTTATAAATTGCAATAACGGCTTTAAGCCGATTCATTGTCCTGCGTGTCAGTTAGGAAAGCATACTAGACTACCTTTTTCCAATTCCTTAAACTATGCTCTTGCACCGTTTGACATTGTTCACAGCGATGTATGGACATCACCTATTGTTAGTCATGATGGTTATCGATATGTGCTTGTCTTACTTGACGCTTATACCCACTTTCTATGGATCTTTCATCTCAAATATAAATCACAGGTTGTGGATAAAATCATCAATTTTCACACTTATGTTAAGACTCAATTCCATCTACCTATTAAAACATTTCAATGTGATAATGGTGGTGAGTTTAACAACAAGTTTTTAACCACTTCCTTTGAACAACATGGAGTCTAATTTCGCTTCTCTTGTCCTCATACTTCTCCTCAAAACGGTCGAGCTGAACGCATCATTCGTACTATCACCAATTCTATGCGAACACTTCTATTTCACGCACATTTTCCCCCAAGTTTTGGCCATACGCTCTAGATACTTCTTGTTACCTTCATAATATCACTCCTTCTTCATCAATCCAGCATATGTGCCCTCACCAACTTCTATTCCACAAAACACCACTCTATATAGTTACCTTAGAGTTTTTGGATGCTTGTGTTATCCAAATAAGTCCTCCGTTGCTTCCCCACAAACTTGCTCCTCGCTCGATTCCGTGTGTTTTTCTCGGATACCCTTCACACCATAGGGGGTATCGGTGCTTTGACCTCACTCACAATCACATCATAATTTCCCTTCATGTCACATTTGATGAAACGTCCTTCCCTTTCTATGCACCAACTCACACATCTCCTAGTTCCCCTAGTTATGATGAGCAACATATTCTTTATAAGCTTCCTTTTCTATCTCATGCATCTGGAACTGTTACAAATCAAATACCTTTGTCTCCTGCATTAACTCTACGTCAGCCCACTACTTTTGAGCCCACTTCCCAATCCAACTCAACTCCAAATCACCCATTAACCTCAACCAACACTCAAAATGGGCCCACCGTACCTTTGCATGTAATGACACAATTCTTGTTGAACCAATTCTTCCTTCATCACCTATTGGCCCACCACATCAGATTGACGCCTTACCCATCGTCCCATCAGAAACACAAAACACAGTAACCGCCAGTGACACCACTATTCAAACTCGTAGCAAAAGCGGTATTTTTCGTCCAACCAAAATATTCGACCTTTCTGTATCTACACTCTCCCCCATTCCCAAATCACACAAAACAGCCTCCCTTGATCCCAATTGGAATGCTGCCATGCTTGATGAGTATCGGGTCCTCATTGATATTCATACTTGGGTACTAGTTCCTCGGCCCCCGGGGGCTAATATTGTTCGATGTATGTGGTTGTTTCGGCATAAGTTCCGTTCTGATGGTAGTCTTGAGAGGTATAAGGCCCGCCTAGTTGCTAATGGAAACTCCCAACAAGTCGGTATCGATTGTGATGACACGTTTAGTCCAGTTGTTAAACCTTCCACCATCCGCACCGTCTTGCACATTGCAGTCTCCCGATCATGGCTTATTACCAAGTTGGATGTCAAAATTGCCTTTCTCCATGGCTCACTACATGAAATTGTCTACATGTTTCAGCCCCCCGGGTTCACTTATCGTCGTCACCCTCATCATGTTTCTCCTACAAAAGTCACTCTATGGTTTGAAACAGACACCTCGAGCATGGTATCATCGGTTTGCATCCTTTTTTACTCAACTTGGCTTCACTAGCAGCAAAAGTGATTCATCACTCTTCATATTTCGTCAAGGTACTCATATTGCATATTTATTAAGATGACATAATTCTTACAGCCTCCACAAAGACTCTATGCTCCACTCTCACACGCCAGCTAAGCAATGAGTTTGCTATGACCGACCTTGGTCCGATTAGTTTCTTCCTTGGTGTATCTGTCACTCGTAGTTCCTCTGGTTTATTTCTATCTCAAGAGAAATATGCCAAGGAAATTATTGCCAAGGCTAAAATGTCAGGTTGCAAGCCTTCAATCACTCTAGTCGATACATCTGCCAAGCTTGCGGCAGCTTCTGGTTTGCCTGTATCTGATCCCACCCTTTACCGCAACCTCGTTGGTGCTCTCCAATACCTTACATTCACCAGACCCGACATCAGTTATGCGGTCCATCAGGTATGTCTCTTCATGCATGACCCTCGCGAACCCCATTTTGCTGCTCTCAAACGCATCATTCGCTACGTCCAAGGCACAACATCTCTTGGCCTCACTATTTCTGCATCATCCAGCCCTCTTTTCATGGTTTCCTATACGGATGCGGATTGGGCTGGTTGCCCAGACACACGACGATCCACCTCAGGTTATTGTGTCTTCTTGAACGACTCTCTTGTGTCTTGGTCGTCTAAGCGACAACCGGTGGTTTTCCGTTTGAGCGCCGAGGCAGAGTACCGTGGTGTCTCTAATGTTGTCGCCGAATGCTCTTGGTTACGCAACCTCTTGTTTGAGCTACATTGTCCAATGACCCGGGTGTCAATCATCTATACCGACAATGTTAGTGCAACATATCTCGCTCACAATCCCGTCCATCACCAACGCACCAAACACGTTGAACTTGACATTCACTTTGTCCGGGAACGGGTTGATGTTGGTGACGTTAGGGTACTACATGTTCCATCGGCATACCAATACGCCGACATCTTCTCTAAGGGTTTGCCCCGAAGCTTATTTCTTGATTTCCACACCAATCTCACTATCCGTCCACCTCTTGTTTCAACTGAGGGGGTATGATAGAGGGTATATTGTGTAATAATATGACCTAAGGGATCTATTATGTAATTATGCATTTTACGTACTCTATATATATGGAATAAGCAGCTGCAGGAAACCCGAAGGGGATTATTCATTCAAACACACATAACTAGCGTGATATGGGCCCAAAGGGTATAATTTAATTTCCATCAAATGTTTAGTATTAAAAAACACTTAGTGTGTCTACTCGATCTAAGATAATGTCAAAATTTCTAAATTATCGTAGGAGGATCCTCTTGGGATAGTCAGGGTTATTAGGAGAGTAGATGGGATTGCTAGATTACATGGATGACATCGAGATTTGGATTATCCATATTCATGGTTCGGTTTGGCCAGACGCATCGGACTTACAGAGTTGGAGGACCTCCACTTTTGTCGAGACGTGAGACGAAAACTTTTCATATGCCGTGGAGAGATTGGTATAACGTTGCACGTTGTCCAGTTTATTATGGGTCTTGCAGTTGATGGAGACGTATTATTGACTCCCACTAATGATACTTATAGGCATGAGTGACTTGTTTAGTCTTTGAGACTATCTCCTTTTGCTGCCGCATCGAGCTACCGTAAACTATTTTGCGATACTATTAGGACTAGGCCCGCAAGAGTGTTTGGGTTCATCTTCTTTACACTGCGAGTCTGCGAGTGCGCTGTAGCCACCTTTTAATCCTCTACTTCCGCCGACCTTGGGCTATCTACTCCTTTACCAAAAATGGCAGCTGAATTGCCGGCGGGCGAAATTCCCGTGGAGAACGCCGGAACGCCGTCTGCAGCACATGAGAGCAGTCTCCCGTCTAACTTGGTCCCGAAGCGACAACGCCGCCCTAGCGTCCGATTGGGCGAAATCGGAGACCAGCCTGCTACTTTGCGCGCCGCCCCCAAATCCTGGAAATTGAACCCCCATTCCAACCCTAGACCTTCCAACAAGACTCGTCCCATAACCAATTTAGTCAATTCCGACGGCGATGGCGCCAGCAGCTACGAGTACGACGCTGTTCCTCCTCCGGCGCCACTCTACACCATTGAAAGCAACGGAAATTTGACATTCGATTCCTCCCTGCTGCTCTCTTCCCAGCAACGGAAGCTCAAGGGCGCTGGCAAGAAAACGCATACCGCTGCTAAGAGACCGAGGAGCAACTGGAGACCAGACGAGCCAACGCCTGCAGATGGAAGCAACGGCGGACAAGTTCACGAACATAGGGATTTCGATCCGCAGGGATTTCCGAGTCCAAGTCCGAGCCCATTGAGGGAGCAGAGCGCCGATAACGCTTTGCGACTTGACGAGTGGCATGCGCACAATAAGAGATCGGCTAGGGTTAGGGTTTCCGAATCGCAGAATCCCGAGGTTGATGAGGATGGGAATCCCCGTGATTCGAATACCAGAGTTCGGAATCGATATCCGGATGAGGAGGTTAGGAATTGGCTCACCGAGCTTGGGGTAGGGAAGTACTCCCCGGTGTTTGAGATACACGAGGTGGATGAGCATGTATTGCCATTCCTCACATTGGATGATCTCAAGGATATGGGGATCAATGCAGTTGGATCTAGAAGGAAGATCTTCTGTGCTATTCAGAAGCTTCGCAAAGGTTTTTCATGATCCCTTCTTACTCATCTGCTTTGTATCATTAGCGAATAAAACAATTATTACTTGCTATGCATCCAAAACAGTTGTTGATGCCTGATCTGTAGTTGAACAATAATGTTCCATACACTATAGTTTTTCATCATTTGGCATCACTTGAGGATCAGAACTCTACTGCTATGAAATCATATATCCATATTTTTGTCTTGATTACACAGTTTCACTCATACCATGCATTCCCTGGTGAACTGCCATTTTATTGTTTTAATCTTCCTGATTCATTGTGCCTCTGATCTGATACTACAATTCTTACTAGTTTATAGGTTATGTTTCACTATGTTCTACTACTACTACTACTACTACTACTGTGATTGTATATAGAACTTATCGCTTACCATGGCTACTTTGTTGTTCCTGTAATCTGATCCCTAGCTTACTCTGGCAGATCGCAACCTACTTACACTGCGTCCATAGGCGCTGAATTGCTTGATAACTTTGATTGTTCACTAACAAGTTTTGCATTCATCTTGCACTAATCAGTTGTAAAAATTATCTTTTCAAGTCTGTCAGACAATTTATTAAGGGGGTGTTAATCAGCTGTAAATTCTCAAATTTATGCTACTCATCCACCGCAGTGCAGAAGCTTGAAATTGCGGATGAGTGGCATGAACTCAGATGAGAGAGACAGGCATTCGAGATGAGTGACTCAAACACTCATCCGTAAATTCAGACTGAGTGAGCTTTACCACACAGATGGGTGGCCTCGTAACTTACGAGCTCCGGTCCAAGTCCAAACAACTTGGGGTTTCCGGATCAGTCCAGGTTCAGTCCTGGATCGGCGAACAGCCCTACTCGTAAGCGGCGGAAATCGCCTCTGTTTATTATTAGACAGCTAAACTAATTTTTTGGCAACAAGGTGGTTAATGCAGGATTTAGATTTGGATTACAACGTGGACTACCAAGTAACGATTAACGGTATGTAAGGTTTCCTAGGAGGTCCACGACCAAAGTAGTTGTGTCCATCTCTTGTCTTGTGCTACTGGTTAGATTTGATACAAGAGTCGTTTCTTCTGTCTGGTCCCCTGATTATAGATTCTTCCATTCCTGCATTTTTTTGGTAAAAAGTTGAAACTGGACCGTTTATATTATATATATTCACATGTCATTTTCCTACACGTTTAACTTATTTATGCGTTACAGTTTGTAAAAGTATATATCCAAAGATTATATATTTCGAATGTCGGATCTAAAATAGTTCTACAGTATATAACTATATATGAAAAGATTAATAAAAGTAATTCTACAAAATGTATATAATGAATTTAACATTTGGCAGTAAGTTGTAAAATGTAAATTAAGTTGATGAATAACCTTGTTGAAATTCAAGAAAAATATATCTATTTTTAATTATTTAGGAGACTGAATATAGAGTATTTTTAATAGTAACAGTTTTTATTTAACCTAATAGATTAACATACTAATAAATATACTTTTATTATATATAAACAAAATGATTCGGTGGCCATATGAGTATAATCTAGTCTAATACTCCATGTATTGTATGTATTTGTTGAGCAACTATTTTATATACACTTTTGTTACATCGCACGAAACATTTACTAGATCTTGTGTCTCTAAAGCTATATGTAAATATGTGTTATAAGCGGCAGTTGTGCAAATGGTTGTGTATCCGGTCCCGGTGTGGGCCGGAATTTCGGTGAACCCCGATTCGAGACTAAATTGGGACCGGACTATTACAGTTTGGATTTAGACTAGTTTGGTCCGGATTTCATTTGCGAGGGCTCCTGGGTTAATGCGTCCTATACGAAACGAAACTAGTATGGTTCGGTTAGTGGACAATGTAGGTATCAAAATTTACATATTTTTAAAAAAAATATTTTTACGGTCAGATGCGGTCCACTGGTTTTTGTTCCTAGATTAGACTAGACTGTGAACAAGAATTGACAAAAACAGGAACCTGATCGTAAAACACCGGTCTAAAATACACATCCTAAAAATGTATTTTAGGTGTGGATATAGTAAAATTATTGTTCGCATTTATCATATCTAGACCCGCATTGTACGGGCAAAAAATGCTACCCATGTCCACAACATAAAAAGCGGCCCGGCCCGTGCGTACTTGATTGTGCATTATCCCCCTAGATTTATCATTCAAAGGAAGTAATATAATGTATTTAACGTAAAATTTTCAACCTAATTATACCTACACAGTGCACTACCAAGAGTTCAACAACAATCAACATTCAAGAATGAATAAATTTAAATACGTGAAAAAGTACAATTACAGTCAATTATCCGTGCAATCTTATATTACAAACGAGTGTAACTCGTCAAAATACTAAAAACAAACTAAATTATATATACATATATATAAATAAATTATATGTATATAATTATATACGGGCCGGGCTAGTTCACAGGCCAAAACGTCTACCCATACCAGTCACATAAAAAATGGCCGGTTTAGGTCAGGCCCAACCAAAATAGCTGCTCATACCCGTGTTTTTTATTGGAGGGACGGGCGGGCTAACCGGATTTATACAGGTATAGTCATAGCTCATTGGGAGAAGCCTACACGTACATTCGGTGCATTCATACACTGCGAATTGAAAATGTTACATATTTTAAATTTTAGTTTTAGAATTTCTACGTTTAGTTTAGATATGTTCTAAAAGATTAAATTTATTTATTACACACAGTCGTATGTTCATCAATATTCTACTAATTGGAATCGACTATTGAGGGAATGGGCCAGATTTGGGCTCCTTATTGGGCCTCGATACAAGACAGTGAATAAAAGGTTATTTTACATATGCCCCTGTTTATTTTAAAATCAATATTTATCTCCCTTTATTGAGTTATTGTTTATACTGCACCACCTATATCCATTTAATCATTATTATAATCTCAAGTCAAGCGAGAAACGTTCATTATATCATATATGTATATATTTGATACAGCTCTTTTTCTAGAGACGACAATCACTCGTACCTATTACTTCGGAGATCCAACATAGCCGATTCAATAATTGGATTGGTGGATGACGGATGAAGGTCCTTTATTATGGTTTATCTCAATATACACAAAATACACATATTTTGGTAAATTAATTAAGTAGAAATTTTATGGATTTCTTATGGATGATCTCATCGACCCGGCCAGTTCACTCATTATTCTCCTTACTCTGTATTTTGACCTCTATGTTTTTACTTGTGAAGTGTATATTGGGCATTGAGACATTCTTATAGAATTGTATAGATAAAGAATGGTCAACTATAAATTGTAAAATAATTTGAATGAGGGGGGTAATTCTGTAAAACTTAATCACGTAGATTGTAATGGAAAGTAATGTGCACGGCCATAGCTTTCAGCGGATATCACTGAAAGTGCCAAAATGGCAAGGTGGTGCGCCAGTCTGCATCAACTATTTTTTTTATATATATTAAATAAATTACAATATATGCATTCACTAATGCCGGGAAACTAAGATTCCTGAAGTAACTTATTTAATAAATAAATAAAATATTATACATTTCAAAAGTCGCGTTTATTCATTCATGTACACATAATCGTAATTGTTCTTCCTCCCAATGATTACTCGGCAGATGAAATGTATATTAAAATAATTAAAAGAAGGAAAAAGAATGAATGATTTTGAATGTATAAAGACAGTAAATAAATAAAAGCAGGGCGGTTAATTGATAAATTAATAATAATACTCCTTACGACTTACGTAGTGTATATATGAATATTACTTGGTAGCTGTTGCTAGATATTATTACGTAGCATAGCTAGCAAATAATAATAAAAAAAAGCTAAAAAAGTTTTAATTAGAGGAAGAAGACCTAGTAGCATAGTGAAGGAGCATGATATGATCAGCCGTTGAGGAATTAGGAAGCAAAGTGAATATTTGATCTTCCCTTGCACTCCAAATCTCATCTCTTACTTGCTGCATTGTCAAGTTTGGTTCAACTTCTTCACCTCTACATCTTATCTCTACCTACAACATCATCAACATCATCATTTATACATGCATCCATATATATACTACCATCCATCAACACATTCATTTACAATAAATCACGTCAAAGATGAGCCGAACTAGTTTACTTTCTAATCGACTTGAATATAACCATATTTTAAAGCGAGTCACACTTGAACACGTCAATGTTCAATGTGAACCAGATTATAAGGAAAAATTCAGACCTTTCTCTATTTACAAGCATATATATATCAATCATCACTATCCATGCATTCATATGTTCAAAATCTATCCATATATACACTGGCTATATTAGTATTTTGTAGAAATATTTATAAAAAAATTAGTATAAGAAAAAATAAATAAATCGTGTTTGTTCTCATGACTTTTTAATATCTACAATTGATAGCAAACCCTTTTATTAATATAATATCACACATTTGATTTAATCGTTGTTTTTATTATATTTCATTTAAGATTGTAATATTAAGGTATATTATAAAAATATCAATATACATTTATAAAAGAGAATTAATCATACATATAAGATTAATGTGTTATATTTTAGTATTATATATGTACATTTGATTTAATTTATATATTTAAAACCTATCCATCGTATTTGATTCAGCTTTTACCTTAATTTTTTTTTATAAAGAATTATTGAAACTAACATCATCCTTAGGGTTGAGTTTGATCTCGACGATATCATTTCTATCCATGCAGATATCAATTATCATGCAATTTCCTCACAATATAAATATATACATCATCCATGCATAAACCTATATATATGGCCATACATACATGGAAATGACAGTGGTGTTGAATGCAACGTGTATGTATAGTTATAATCAAGTTGGACCATACAATTCGCTTTCAAATCTCCATCAAATCCGCATGGTCAATCGTCTAATTGCTAATTAAACCACACCTAAAATCCTTCATTTATACTACTTTCAATTATTTTTTCATTTTATTTTTTTTTAAGAATTTTGATAATACATATAAAATTTGTTGAACGAATATTATTAATGATCAATCATACATACCATTAGGTCGACCTTAAGAAGCAGGGTCGAAATTAAAGAAGACCTGGTGACGTCATGCTTATGAAATGCTTACGTACACCCCCACAATATTCCACATAGTTAAATTAAAGTATTTTTGAAGCTGCTAATATATGGAAACAATATATGTAAATGCGTAATGGATTAACCTTTAATATGTGTAACGTCCACTTTACCCCATCACGTTTTTTTTTAATATTATTAATATTCTTTTTCCTTTTCTTTACTTTACTCGAAGGCGATCCTTCATAGTTTATTTTATTTTTATATATTATAGTCGTGGGTTGACATTTCCAGCACAAAAGTAAGGGAATAACATACAACATTCTCCTAATGTTACGGTCACCACGGGCAGCATCCAAGTACCTACGTAAGGCAAATTAGGGCTGCCCGTGCATCATAATTCTACGGGACCCACCATACTTTGCTCCTAAGC
The DNA here is from genome assembly GCA_002319775.1 of Fagopyrum tataricum. NCBI lineage: Eukaryota > Viridiplantae > Streptophyta > Magnoliopsida > Caryophyllales > Polygonaceae > Fagopyrum > Fagopyrum tataricum. Next base: position 37,562,230 of record CM008283.1, on the reverse strand, counting down.
CATCATCTCCCATCCAAAATATATATATTATAATTCACCTATTTTCTAGATTAATCCTACAAAATTACTGTATAAATTTAAAATAATATCATCGATAATTTTGATAATATTTAGACAAAATGTAATAATTTCCGACAAATAAAAGCATTTTTGTATAGGTATGAAGCCAAATAGAGAAAAATAAATAGAAAATCTGTAAGTAGTGCATATCATTCTTACATAAATGAAGCTTAATTGTCTATTATTTTTCCATTATATGAATTGACAAGCTTATCATTGTCTAATTCAACAAATAGTTTTTATGTTCACCAAACTTTTGTGTATGTATATAGGTGAACATGTATTGGTACAGTTGACTTGAATTATTCCATATCAATTCCCTATTTAACTATTAATAATTAACCAATTATATATAGCATATTATATAATCATCAACCAATTGATGTCATTGGACTATATACTATACCAATACGTGTATGAAAACAAAAATTAAATCATAACTAATTGATAATAAAAAAATCTTACCCCTAAATATAGATTTTATTTATTTTTAATAATATTGATTTCTATTTTCAGATTCACATAAATTAATGGTAAGAAAACGCTTGGTCAATCCGTCCAAAATTATTAAGAATATGTATGCATACATATATCATTTTCGATCAACAACTACAGGAATGATTCTAAGATATTATATGTGGAAATATTAAAGTATAGATTGACATATACGTGATTGTGACAATCCGGCCGGTGGTTGCATGTAACGCAATACTTTTCTCCTACGTAATTTATATATATTCTTTGTGATTCAAAAATAATAATTATACAAATTGGAGAAAAAAAAATATATATTTCATGCACCACTCACACTTTTCCACGTGCCTTCTTTATTTTCGATAAATTTTACTTGTTTTTGTATTATGCTGTTTTTATGAAGATCAAAAATTAGTGGTAATAATTGATTTTCAAATAAAGTATGAATTGCACGATGTATAGCTTTCGAAACCCTAATTGCCCATTATATCTAAAAATAATATTTAAAAGGAAAAAGGAATGAACGAAAGCATGACGAGTGAGTAGCGCATGCAAAAATGATGATACCATGTAAATGACATGCATAATCCACGTGTATAAATCTAGATATGTCATTCTTCATCTTAGAAGATCAATTAAAGCATTTCAAGCTCTACGTAAATTGAATACGTAATGTGTCAATTCATAAGTTACACATCATTCTAGCTTAATCAAACATTATAAACTTGTAAAAAATCAGCTAAACTAATTACAAAATTATCTCAATAATTGTCAAGCTACTCGATCACATTAGATGGAGATTTTTTTTTAAAAATAAAATAAGGTTTATTACAAATAATTTATCTTTCCATTTTATAGTATATTAACACATTTATACACAATTATTTTATTGAATAATAATTATCTAATATAACCATAGTTTTATTTATTTTAGTTTATTTTAACCTATCAGAAATATATCAATTGCTACCAATAGCAATATCTTAGATCATAATATGGATCTACAACTAAATATTCTTTTATTAACATAACTTTGTATGCGGTTAATTAATTTTCTTTAGTATATAAATTTATTTATCATATTTTATTTATTGATAATGAAAAGCGCATTTTATTTTTCATATTGATTAAAAAGAATGAAGTGAAAAAAAAGGGTGAATTAGGTAACTTTTTGCTATAATAAGTTATTATTGTGATAATAAGTTATAGATTTTGTTCATCTTTTTATAATTTCTTGGGTTTATCCCCTCTTTACTAACTTTATGTTCCTTATTTCTCTCTTCTAATTAACTAAAATCTTCTAATTAACTAACAAGAGGTTAAATCCTTAGTAAAATTAGTAGACATAACACTAAATTAAATTAGTGAGGATGATACTCCTAATTTTCTTTTGAAAAAACACATGTATACAATTCACCTTCTATATAAATACCTAACTAATATAATCATTAATTGTGGAATGTAAATAATAAGTTATATAATATAAATATTAATCCTTTCAAATTTGTTAAAATTTAAGTAAATTTTCCTATTTACGACATTTTGTATTTTTAAACAAAACTATAATAAAAAGTAATCATATATTTCCACTCTTATCCTTAAAACACAAGTGTGTTTATATATATAAATATATATAGTATGAGTACTGATAGATCATAATAAGTATTTCTTAAGTATATAATGAGAATTATATATTTATGTACACAACCAATATATTTGACACAAAAAACTCTACTTAAACTTCATTAAAAATGGTTTAATATCTTTGTAACCAAGAAGTTGTTGAAGAATACTTAATTATACATAAAAAGAAAGCATTATGGAACACTTGATGAATACCATGAAACATTTTTCATAGTGGATAAGCGAATGCCATTGAAGATCGTGTGTTTGATCATTTGATTGCTACGTTTCACACTCATCTTCAAAGGTATTTTAAATGTATACTCTTCATGCAATCATATACAAGAAGAAATTGTTTGATTTTTTCATCAACTTTAATCAAAAGAGCCTACATATATTGAATTAAAACTACTCTTGTTCCTATATCCATTATATATCTTTAGAACAATTTGCTTCCACGCAAGAGCTAACATAAGGCCCCTTTGATTTGTTAGAAAATAGTTCAAATTAAAAAATATATTTGTTATCAAATCCACATGTTAATAATATGTTTGTTTTTAATCATCATAGTCAACTGTTAGTATTTTTGAACATAAAAAAAAGAAGAGAAAACACACCTTTAATTTATTTTCTCTCGTTATTCTTAACCGTCATAAATCATAACACAAAAGCTACCTGTATAAGTGTTCTATTATGATCTCACTCTATATATGTATAATGCATGTCGTATCAATTAAGTTGTCATTGCATTGTTTCATGGACATGCATATAATATTAATGAATTAATAGAAATTAAAAACTGACGCAAAGTGGTGACACCCACTCAATTGAGAAGAGGGAAACAGATTAAGAAGCACGTTTTTGGGTTAAAGAGAAGGTGGGTTGGTAAGTCTTCATATATAAAAATATATATAATTATTGAATCCTAGATTAATGAAAAAAACATACCATGATACCGTAATATTCCTACCTAGATGGATAACAAAGACAAAAAAAAAAAATACATAGAAAATGTGAAACTCAACAACACACATAAAACATACTTGCCACCTAAATGCATAACTTTGAATGAACCCATGCAAGAAATTAGCATTAATGCAATAGCTATGAAATCTAACATTGTGGTTATGGTTGTGGTGTTCCTTTCGTATAGTATGTGCGTATAGTACGAACATCATTTCACCAACCAAATTCCATATAGTGCATGTTGTGTTTGTAGGAGATCGAAGATATATGGATTACGTGAATAGGGTTGATGAATGACGTACCTCTGATTCGCTTTCCAATCCAAGCTTGTTAACCAAGTACTTGATTAATAGCCCAACTGTCATCCTTCCATCCCTGCAAACAGTACAACAAGTCAATGAATACTAACACACAGACACAACGGTTGATTTGTCATTGAATGTACTACACTTACTTGATTCTCAGATATTTGTTTGGGAGTTGAGGCAAAAAGGGCTCGTTTAGCCTACATTAATCATATACAAAATATTTATGTCAAAATCTGATATGGACAGTAGAACGTAATCTCTCAAACTTTAATGTGAGAACTTACTGATTTACAGAAGGTTGTAGCTTGAACCAAATCCCGGAATGGGGTCTTGGAGGCGGGTCGACGAGTCGGATTACTGTGGAGGAAGACGCGGCAGCGGTGGAGGACGAGGCCATTGATAATAGTGGTGGATTAGGCATGACCGGGGTTCGGGTCAAGTAATTAGCCCAACCCTGGTGTTGTTGCATCTGCTGGTGTTGTTGCTGCTGCTGTTGTTGATAGAACAAGAAAGGTGCAGCCGCCATCACAGGGTTAAAACCGGTCCCCGGAGGTGGAAGGCCGGGGAAGGAGGCGGCAGGAGGAGGAGGAAGCAACGACGGTCCCGGGAGTAGGTTGAGCTCCAACATTGAACCGGTATCCCGTTGCGGATGATTGTTGGTGTTAGAGTTGAGAGATGGACTGGTTGTATTACTCCGTCCACCTCCGATGCCCAATCGTAGCCAAGAAGCTTCACCGCCGGCTTGTAATTCGTTGTTATTCAGATTAGGAGGTTCTCTGATGGAAGTAGATCCGGTTTCGTTAGTAGTGGAATCTTCTTCGTCGGCCATGCTAACAAGATGGTTCGATGTAGATCCTCCTATGCAATTAGTGGTGTTATTACTATTATAATACAAGTACTGATGATGATTATAACCTGATCCTGCTTCTTCCTCTACCAATCCAAATCTATTGCTTAACACCGACGCCGGCGCTGCATCGTGATTCTTGATATTCTTCGCAAATCCGCTGTACAGATTAAAACCGTTTTGTTGTTGTTGTTGTTGCTGATGCTGTTGTTGTTGGGTTTGGGTTTGAGCAGGAACCATGGTCATACCCGCACCCGAAACCCGAAAGATCCGACAGAGATCTCCTTGTTTGTTCTGGTGCTGCTGCTGCTGCTTATAAGTCTGCTAGCCATGGGATATTGAAATAGAGAAAGCCAGTTAGCTAGCAAGGTACCTAAACGAAAAGCGATGGACAGGAGAAGAGAAAAGAGCCATGGATGAAAAAATAGATCCAAGCCATAGCTAGGTTAGCTTCCAAATATGAGGTATCGCAGGCGAATAAATAAACTGAAGAGACTTACCTAACAAAAAAACTCCATCGATCGATTTTAATCTCTCTTCGTTTGATTTGGAAGTTAGAAAGCTTAGCTTGTGGTGGGGGAGACACAACCAGAGGAACAGATTGAAAATGAAAGAGGGAAAGAGAAATCCCTAATCTTTCTTTTAAACTATTTATTATTTGCTGCTTGCTTGCTTGCTTGCTGCAAGGAGAGAGAGAGGAGACGAGGCGAGGGAGAAGAAGATGTATGGATCAAGTTATAAATATATATATATTCTCTCGAATCTCGACTCTGGAGTTTATTTATTTCTGGATTTGTATATAATATTGTAAATACGAGTACTAAGGGCAGTAGTTGAATATTAATACAAAGGTTTCTAAAGCGTGAAGAATATATCATTCCAAGTAGCAGAGATGAGAGATGAGAGATGAACAGCTTTTTGAGGGCCGCATATACTAACCTTTCAATCACAGACATTGCAACAAAGTTCCCTTCTTTTAAGAATATTCACAAAAAGGCCCTTTTTGGTCACTTACTTGAACTTCCTTTACCAACCTCATCAAAAAGCTGCATCCTCTTTCATTCTATTATAATAATAATATATAATAATAATAATGATAATAAAAATAAAAAAGATAAATAATAGTAAATAATAGTAATAATAATAATAATAATAATAATAATAATAATAATAATAATAATAAGTGATTGTGCTTGATAGTAAAGGTAATATGAGATGAGATACCCGTATATTCAAACACGCTAATTATAGAAAAATGACGAAAAATAAAACTTGATTAAGGAGATCTATCGATCAAACTTGACATATTCTTGTTGAAATTTATTGACCCATAAGAATAAAACTGAAACTAGACAAAGGAGATTAATGTAATTGTTCATGTTGTCTCCACATTTTCTAACTTTAAGTATGGAGGTTGACGCCAATTAAAGAAAGGGACTTTTTTTTAAAATCGAGAGGGTTACGTGTTAAGGAGGGAGATAAAGATTACAAAAGAGAGATTACTAGGGGGGTGATTACTGAAGTTTTGAGACTATGGGAAAAGAATAGCATGGTAGAGACAAGTAAAGAACGTAATTAAGAAATCTGTAGGTAATTCATCCATTGCTTGCTTGAGTGCGAGTGGTTCTTCCAGATAGTTGAGGCACGCAGCTTAACATGAGACATGATCTTGTGGGTGTTAGTCTCCGGGTTGATGGTGGTATTGTTGAAGACAAGGTCATTACGGCTCCTCCAAGTATAGTAGATGAAGGCGGTGAAAGTAGCAGTGTAGATTTGGACTTTGAAGCTCTTATTCCTCATTGAGGATGATATCCAACGTGTTTTTAGAGGTGAGGCAGTGCAAGAAGAGGTGATCTTCTGTCTCATCATGCAGATTGCAGATAGGGCAGAGTTTAGAGTTTGTACTCCCCCATAAGAAGCGCTTCGAGTTGGTTGGTAGTTTGCCAAGAGCAGCGAGCCATGTAGTGAAGCTGCATCTGGCCGAGTTCAGATGTTCCCAAATATTGTGGTTCCATGGGGTAGCGGGACCATTGGTCCTGAGAAGATTATAAACGTCAAGGCCATTAAACTTATTATTGGTACCTGTCATCGTGGAACGGATATGAGTGGTAGATCCCATGGTGAGCAGCTTGTATCGGACTTGGAGGATAGCGCGCCAAGATGCACTGTGAGAGGGAGAAGCGACAACATTCCAGATGGTGCATCTTTTGAGAAGATTTGTATGAACCCATTTGCTCCAAATGCTTGTGTTATCATCAGTAGCTCCATCCAATTCGTAGATAATTTTAGCAATGCACGCTGCATTCCAGGAAATCATATCTTTTAATCCAAGCCCGCCTTCGTTTCTTGGCCTACAAACGGAGCTCCATGCCACCAAGCTGCGTTTCCCGTTAGGCACGCCAGACAAAAGGAAGGAACGTAGTAAGCTGTTGATGGTACCTGCAATATTTAGAGGAAGAAGGAGGACGTTGCACCAGTAATTCTGGATGCCAAAAAGGATGGATTGGATGAGTTGAAGTCTCCCAGCGTAAGAGAGGTGTTTTGAGTTCCAGGAAGACGTTTTTGTGGTGATTTTTTGGATAAGGGGGGAGTAGTCAGTGCGGTTGAGTTTGCTAGATCCTAGGGGAAGGCCGAGGTAGGTAACAGGTAGGTTTTCGAGGGTGAAGCCGTTGGCCGAGGCAATGTGAGTGCGGTCATGGTGAGGGATGCCACCGAAGAAGATAGCAGACTTGTCCCAGTTGGTTTCAAGCCCTGAGATAGCGGTGAATTCATCAACTCCGTTTTTCAGTATGTGGACTGAAACGGGATCAGCTCGACAGAACAGCAACAGATCATCTGCAAAGGTAAGGTGTGTGATACGGTTCTTGCTACACTTTGGGTGGTGGTTGAAGTCAGGGTTGGATGTTTTTCCCTGAAGGATACGTGAGAGGTATTCCATGACAATAGTGAACAAGTAGGGAGATAGCGGGCACCCTTGCCTTAGGCCCTTCGTCCCATGGAAGAATCCCTCGTAGATACCATTAACGTTGACGGAGTAGGAGACTGTGGTAATGCACTCTTTTATCCAATGGACAAATGTGTCGTTGAAGCCCATGCCCCTTAGGAGACTCAGCAGGAAATTGTGTTCAATGTTGTCAAATGCTTTCCGGAGGTCAATCTTCATTGTGCATCGTGGAGAGATGGAAGATCTTCTGTAGTGTTTCAGCAACTCGTGACTTAGGAGGGAGTTGTGCCTGATTGAACGTCCTTTAATGAATGCTCCTTGTTGAGCACCAATGATGGGGAGGAGGACATCTTTAAGCCGTTTAGCAATGATTTTTGCTATCACTTTGTATCATTTTAAAAAGTTTTTTAGATCAAAAGGAATGTGGTGTTGCAGCAGGAGATGGGCCGAAAGTCATTGGTTTTTTTGGGATTTGGGATCTTGGGAATGAGGGAGATAGTTGTGTGATTGTGTTGTTTGAGTAGCTTCTTAGAGGCGAAGAAGTCCCTGACTGCAAGGATAAGATCCTGCCCCGTGATGTCCCATGTTTGCTTGAAGAAGAAAGCATTGTAACCATCCGGTCCCGGGGCTTTATTGTCCCCTATGTCGAAGAGAGCCTCCTTGATTTCAGAGTCAGTGACGTAACGGCAAAGATTAAGCGCCTCCGAGTGGTCAAGAGTAGGTCCGAATCTGACGTAAACAGGGTTGAAAGGCGTGGTGGTAGTTGTATGAAGCTGAATTTTGGAGAAATGGTTAATGAAGGCATTGGCAAGGTCCTGTTGAGAGTTGAGAGTAGCTCCTGAATCATCAAGTAAGAAATTGATTTTTGAGTTGCATCTTCTTTGCTTGATGTTACAGAAGAAGTAGGAGCTGCAGCTATTAGCGAATTTAATCCACTCAATCTTAGCAAGTTGATCGGCCATGACTTTTTGTGTGGCAAGAAGAGTTGAAAGTTTGCTAATGACATTGCTCTCTTGAAGTTGCAGAGAAGTGTTATTTGCATTGGCGTTAAGCATGGTATGGGCTTGGTCCAGGAGTGAACGTTGGCTCTCAATTTCCTTGACAATGACCTCTGAGGATAGGCTTTTGAAGCGTTTAAGTTTTTTCTTGAGTGTCTTAAGGTTGGAGGCAAGGTTGAACATGTAGTTGCCTGGCAAGAGTGAGTTCCACGAATCCCTGACCGTGGTGAGGAAAGACTCGTGGAGGCACCAAGAGTTGTTGAAGCGGAAAGGCTTGTTAAGTGTAGGTTTGGGAGAAGAGGTGTGGAGTATGGAGGGAGAGTGGTCGGATATGCCGGGGTTAGGGAAGGTGGCAGAAGCTAGTGGAAAGGTGTTGGTCCAGCTCTCATTGCTGATGATCCTATCGAGTTTGCACCATGTTCTAGTGCCATCCGTTCTTTTGTTGTTCCAGGTATAGTAGCAGCCCGAGGAGCCATGGTCCGAGAGTGAGGCATAGGACATGAAATCATCGAGCTCAGTTCCAACTTGAACGGGATGGCCGGTGAGGTCATTGAACTTCTCCATTGGGGATCGTATTATGTTGAAGTCGCCAAGAAGAACCCATGGAATCTCGGTGGGCGGATTAAGAGTTAGGATATGTTACCACAGAGATTTCCTTTCATCGTCATCGTTGGAGGCATAAATGAATGAGGCGGTGAAGGTCGTGGGATGATTTTTGTTTGTGATTTGAGTATGGACTAGTTGGGCCGTGGAGAGGATGTGGGTGACACTTATGGTGGAGGGGTTCCACTAGAGCCATATGCGGCAGTTGTGGTGACAATGGATGTTTGATATGTGATCCCAGTTAGGCAGTATAGAGTTGCTTAGGAGGGTAAGCTTTGAGGGGGAGAGACGTGTTTCAAGAATGGCTATGAGGTCAAGGTTGAAGCTTTTCACAAGAGAACTAATGGAGGCTTGTTTCGGAAATGTTCCGAGTCCTCGGATGTTCCAACTTGCTATGGTCAGGCTATTCATTGGAAACCATGTTGATGGGTGAGGGGGGACACTTGTCCATCTGAGTGTCGGCCATAGGGTAGTTGCTAGGGCTCGGGGTGATGATAGCGGGAGTGATGTTACCCGGGGATTGAAGATCAGCATGCTGGCCTGTCTTGGGAGGGTGGTGAGGCTTGTTTGTTTTAGGGTTCGATGGTGTGGTGGCAATGGCGTTGGTGCTGAGGTCAGGCAAAGGGTTAGAGGGGGTAATGGGTCCCAATAAATTATGGTTTCCATAATTTGTCGTTTTGGGGGCCGAGATATGGACGTTTGGATTTTGGTCATCATTAGATGCTATGTGTGTAGAGTTAATATTTGGGGTTATGGGAAGTTGGGAGGGTTGGAGGATTTTTTGGGATTGTGGAGGGGTGGGTAGGAGTGGTCCCCGGTTGGATAGGGGTGGGTAGTTATGTAGGTTAGCATCGGTAAAAGGAGAGGGAGGTATGAATGAAGCTTGCGCCGTGATGGCAGGCGTGGTTTGAATGGTGCCGTTTTGTGGGCACGCGTGCCCAAATTTCTTGCATGTTGGGCAGTGAACAGGCAGCCATGGGTAGACGAGTTCTTGGCGGAAGGTCTCGCCATTGCTACCCTGGAGCGTGATTTCCCTGAGGAGATCTTTGGCGGCCGAGATTTCAACGAGTACTCTAGCAAAGGAAAGGCGAGCCTGGTTTGCCGAGAGAGCGTTGGTTAGAACAGGTTTACCAATAGCCGATGCAATACGCCCTAGCCTCCTATCAGACCAGAACCTACCATCAATATGGTTACATGTTAAGATGAAAGAGTGGGTGGAATACAGGCGTGAAGATACAAATGCGATACAAGGGGGAGGGGTGAGACAGCTAGGGATGGGTAGTAATGCCAAGCGAGGCCATCCAAAGATGGTATTGGTGGAGTGTTTTCTCCATTTTGTGAAGGCATGAAGCTAGCTTGACGGTGTTGACTCTCTTCGATCGCTATATTCTTGCGATAGCGAATTGGTAGTGAGAGGATTCTTAGTACCTTTGTACCTACCTGCATACGCATACTCAAAAAAGAGCGCTGGTTAAAAAAATATTAATCATTTGATTCTTGCTTGACACGCTTAATGATAGGTTTTGTAGATCCTAGACTGCCCCCTTGTAGATCCATTTCTAGCTGAGGTTAGTCCGGCTTTCACAGGATCATAACCATGTTAAAATCATGGCAGCAATGTTGGTGGCGTTGATGGGCAAACCTTTGAGGACAAGGTCGTTTCTAGCTTTTCAGGTAGAATAAATGAAGGTTGTGAGGGTGGCGGTGATGATGTGAGCATAAGATAGAATAGAAAACTAAAATATTACTTTCGTTTTCGTCTTAAGAAGACGTCTTAAAATGAAGATGAGTCCATTCATCTTAAGGTCAAGAAGGTCTTGCGGCATAGTTTTTTTTTTTTTTTTTTCCCTTCTTCCATTTCTCCTCTTTTGTAATTTTATCTTTGTGTTTTAAGATATTCCCTTTCATTTTTGTCTCCATCTCCTTTTAATTTTTCAACTTTTTCTTCTCTTTACTTATATGATTTTTTTCTAAGGGTGGGCATGGAACGGGATGAGACGGGATTGAGGTCATCCCAGTCCCGTTCCGGCTATTTTAAATGGGACGGGATCGGGACGGACCTTTGCTATTTTAAATTGAATCCCACCGAGACGGGACGGGATGGGCCTAATCCCGTTTGCACATTAACTTATCTAATGTTTTCAAATTTTACGCTTTATCCACAAAATTTTCGTATTATCGTACATAAAACGCAAAAACATTAAATTTTTCAAAATTTTCATAATAACATATTACATTTAAATTAAAGTTTTCAAATATACATAATAAAACACATCTAAATTAATTTGGTACATTTGTCAATTTTAACAGTTTGACCAACATGGTTTATTTTTAAAATATATAAATGTAACAAGTATTTCACTAATGTTTAGGGATTCTACTTATATTTATTAATTTAAATTAAAAACTTTATTATATAGGGGACGGGACGGGCCTAGCGGTATGAAAAAGTTAAGGCCCATATCCCGTCCCGGATAGTTTTTGACGGGACGGGTTCGGAACGGAATTGATAATTTTGAACAAAATTCCGCCGGGATCAGGACGGGATCAGGATGGACCCATAACAGAACCTGAATTGGCGAAATTTGTGCCCACCCCTAATTTTTTCTAAATTGTCTTCCTTTTCTAGTTGCTTCGGTTTGTCTTTTTGGTTTTTAAGATGTTGCCTCTTTAGCACAAGTGTGGTATTGTATTTTACAATTTTAGTCCTTTTAGGGTTTTTTTTTTTTGTTTCTTTCAACCGTTTTTGTTTTTCCTCTATTAGTTGATAAGACAAGATTATTTGCAGATTTGTGTCTTGTTCACTTTTATTGTTAGTTTTCATTTTTGTGTCCACTTACATCTCTCTTTCTTTACTTAATTTCTTGCTTAATTTTATCGGAGGTTTGTTTTCTCTATTCTTTAGTTTTTTTTTGTTCTTTTGTTGTTGGCTCTCTTTTAATATTTAGTTTTCTATGATACCCTAGCCCCTTACCCTTTTGTCCCACTTTTACGCTAATCGAAATCCATAACCTTTTTTTTACTTAAATATAAGATCTAATTTCAAACTAACTAAAAATGAAAAACCATCCATCAACGCTCGACTTTTGATTTGAGTAGAAAAATTATTCAAATAAAACCTAGAAGTTTTGGATGTATCGAATTTAATATATTTCTTGAACACTCATGGGTAAATAAGAAAATTCATTGATCAATGTCAATAATTTAGCTCATGAAGTATCTCTGGTGATACGTGCGGTTGTGAACAACATTGAGCAAGATGCTCTTGTTTGAACATGTCGTCTAAACTATCCTGAGTGAACCACCTCTCTTTGAAATGGTGAGTTATCATTGCTGTACAGATTCATAGAAAGATGATACAATGCTGAATCTATCAATTCCAAAAACAAATAAAAGATTGTGAGAAAAAAATACGGTTGCTAGCTCAAATTCAATAAGATATTAAATGTTGAGAAACTTGCGTTACACTTACATGAAAAAAAAAGAAAAAAATTTATATACTATATTCATAAAAATAATGAATTATAAAATAGATTGCGAAAAATTTTCAATGATTTGAAAAACTGTGTTTAGGGCGTTGTACGCCAATGATAAAGTGTATTCAACTTCATTGGTTGATGTTTGAAACAAATGGTCATTTTCAATGGTCAAGATCGATGAGTGGTCTACATCCTTATGCGTTTATGGAAACTAGAGCGTTACCCCTTAGGTGAAAATCCGATAAGGACATAAATGTGTGTTTCGGATCTCACAAATAATAACAAGACCCAATCGTAGTATACGGTCAAGATCGAACTCAAGGATAATAAAGTAATGATTTGAATCATTAAGTGAAAAGGAAAATATAAAATATATAGCAAAATAACATAGGTGAAAAACACAATATAGAAACGAGACACATAGGGTCGATTGCCAACTAGTACACATGTCGGCTAACTGATGGGTACCGATTAGACGACTTACTAGAGGAGATCCATAAGAGTTAAGTGATAAGAATATATTTGATAGATTGATCCAACCACATACAATTAGAAAGCGTAACATCAACAAGTGTGCTGATTAATAAATCAATTCCAAAACCTGAATTAACACAATAATACTAAATAGAAACTCAAATACCTTAAGCACAAATAGACTTAGGAATTCCACACATCTCTCACATGTTGTGATGAGTGTCAAATATAAGATTTAGACCATAGTTTCATGCATATCATACCCTCTTTTCCATCACATATATGCCTATTTGTACGGAAAGCGTCCACTTTTTGTATTCTGATATCTACCTTGATTTTTATGTGTTTCAAGCATTTACAACATCCAATGTGATGCATCCTCCCTAAATTCATAGCTAAAAAGAAGACTTTATATGACTAAGGAACTACAACACAAAGTCCGAGAATTTTTCTTAAAGATATGATTCGAGATTAGAAGTGTCAGACAAGAAGGGAATGACAATGTGTGATGACACTATGCACTTCTTCTTCGGAAACACATCTTCTGTAAATTCCATCGGCTCCTCGGTTGGATAGAAAAGGTTCGTCCCAATAAAGATGTTGACGAGTTTGTAGAACCCTTTTTGTTGAAGATAGTCGTAGTTCGGAGGAAGCTCGTTGTAAGAGCCTTAGTCTTTGGAGCCGTTTTTGGCATTAGCCGCCCCCACGGGTATGTGAGGCCGCCCCTGCGGCTTGTCTGTGTTCCGCCCCTGCGGCTCAGGGAACCGCCCCTGCGGTTTCTTGCGGCTGCAGCCGGTTTTGTTGACCGGTTGTCTCGTGTTTTACTCTGTTCCTTACCTCTTCCTTTTTCTTGATGAGTAAGGGTTTCTTCTTCACTTCATTCCCAGCCTCCTACGTTTTTCTTGTTTCTTCTTCTTCTCTCCTTGACCTTGATCTTGTTCTTCCTTTGAGTTTGGAAGTGTTTGGTTGTGAGGATGTTGATGTTGATGATGTTGGATGTTGTGATAAGCTTGAGAGCTAGCTGTGGAGCTTGTTGATCTTCCTTGCCGCCTAGGACCACAAGTGTGGTAAGCTCCTTGCTTCTTCTTCCTTTCTTCTTTCTTGTTCTTCCTCTCTAGCTTAGGATTAGATGTATGAAGAGGCATGTTGATGTTGATTTATGTATGTATATGTATGTGCTTGATTTTGGATGAGAGAAGACGTGATTTGATTACGTGAGAGCCGAAGAGGAACCGCGAGATCACATTCTGCACTGTCGCCGCCCCCGCGCTTGGAAACCGCCGCCCCTGCGGGAGCCGTGTCACAGCGCCTGCGTCGTGCCTTCGCCGTGCCAGCGTTGCCTGCAGCCACTGTCACCGCGCTTGTGGGTTGTCTTGTTCCGCCCCTGCGTCTTTCCATTCCGCAGGTGCGTCTTGTACAGGATCTACCTAGAGTAGTATGATCCTTTCCTTTCCTAGTATGAGCAGGTTAGTAGCATGCTAGGTAGGTGTTTGAGGATAGATTGATGATGAGTATGATATAGAGATATGCCGGTTAAGGCTTTGAGGTTTATAAGTTGGATACGATCCTTATGGATCCCTTGGGTCTAAGTGTGACCCCTTTGATGGATATGAGTTTGATATATTGTTATGCCTTGTTACTAGGCAGTGTTGTCCTCCAGATTGGAGTGGACCAGGTTGGGAGTTGATCGTAGTTGAGACTACTTCTGAGGTTGAGGTAAGTCCATAGGACTTACTTAGCTACCATCCATATATTGGATGTGTGCATGAGTGGTGTGTGTGTTATATGATTGATAGCATGCGTTGTGATGATTACCTACCTATGGTTTAGTGACTGCCCATTGTAGGGCCGTGACAACTTGTCCTTTCATCCCGCTCGGAGTCTGGAGGTTCTCTACGGGCAGGCCAGTATGGCTCAGTGGGCCGGCCACCTACACCACTCCCGTAGGGTACACGGGAGGTGGGACCGGATCACCACTCCAGCTGGCACCTTTCCCGAGAAGCGAGGGTTATATTCCTCGTGTCACATATATATATATATTGATATATATATATATATACGCTTCAGTGACTGGACGTTATTAAGATAATAAACCGGGTAAATGTGTGATATCATGGTGATGTGTTTACTATTCATTGGTGTGTGATTGTGCTTATGCATCTTCTTATATATGCGTATGGTTAGCTAACGGTTTTATACCGTGTTGTAGATCCTTTGCAGGTTAGGAGAGCTGTAGAGTGATCCAGAGTGGGTGATCCGGTGAGGGCTCCGTACACTGGGTCGTTATCGGGGTTTATGGGATCTTTTGTTGTACAATTATGTTTTATTTGTACTCAGCGGTACTTCTGTATTACCTTTTGATATATATATATATATATATATATATATATATATATATATATATATATATATATATATATATATATATATCAGTTTGATGTTTTGTATATAATCTATTTGTGCCTTATTGTAAGATTCAGTGAACTTGTTGTCAAGATAGGGTCAAGATCCATTGTGAGATCCTAGCCTAGTAGCACCTCGAGTCCTACGGATTCGGGGTGTTACACTCGTTGCATGTCAGAAAATTGACGATGTCTCCGTACCATGGCATCTTTGGTGATTCGTTGTGCACACGAAGCATAGTCTTCAGTCTGAAGTATTGGCCGTCCACGAACTCATCATTGATAGGATCTTTTGACGGGTCGGATTCTGACGAGGCTAGAATACGAGGTAAGTGATCAACAACCAAATTCTTCGTGCCTTTTCTTTTCTCGAATTTCGAGATTGTATTCTTGTAGTGGAAATATCCACCGTATAAGCCCCGCCTTTGCCTCTTTCTTCGTGATCATGTACCTAATAGCAACATGGTCAGTGTAAACAATAACTTTCGTACCAACTAAATAGGACTTTAATTTGTCGAATAAGAAAACGATGGTGATGAGTTCTTTCTCGGTTGTTGCATAATTCATTGTGTAAGATTTAGTATTTTGCTGACATAGTAAATGACATGCGGCGTTTTATCTTTTCTTTG
Organism: Fagopyrum tataricum; assembly: GCA_002319775.1. NCBI lineage: Eukaryota > Viridiplantae > Streptophyta > Magnoliopsida > Caryophyllales > Polygonaceae > Fagopyrum > Fagopyrum tataricum. The sequence continues at coordinate 37,546,423 of CM008283.1, read as the reverse complement.
CCCTATAACAACCCCGAATGCATAGTCACTGACATCGCACATGATTTCGAAGGGGAAATCCTAATCGGGCACTTCCATGATGGGGCGGTGACCAATGCTTGTTTCAGCTTTTCGTAGGCTTCATGACATTCCTGTGTAAACTCAAAAACGGTATTCTTAAGGAGAATGTTAGTAAGGGGTTTAGTATATTTTGAAATATCTTGAATGAAACGTTTGTAAAACCCTACATGACCGAGAAAACTCCTAACTCCTTTGACAAGGGAAGGGGGAGGAAGTTTTTCAATGAGTTCAACTTTAGAATTATCAACTTCAATTCCTCTTTGGGATACTAAATGTCCTAAAACAAGTCATTCATTTAGGGCTGAGCATAAGTCGGTTCGGTTCAGCAAATCGAACTGAGCCGTTTGGTTTTGGTCCCAACCGAACCGAAAACCGCTGCCTACGGTTCGGTTAGCGGTTGGGATAATATTGAATTTCGGTTTTATGTGGTTCAAACCGAAAGTTAAAAAAAAAGACAAAATGTATTGCGGTTAGGGTTTCAGGGTTTCTCAAGTATATATACGTATTTTTTGAGGGTTGTGAGTTTGTGCTTCACTCTTGCCGAATCCCACCACTCCCCTCTCCCCACCTCCCTCTCGGTTCCCGTTGCTTCTATCTTCCCATCTCCTTCCTTCCATCTCTCAAGTCTCATCTCACATATTCTTTCATCTTCCATCTCCTGATTCTCCTCCCAACTTTCATCTTCGACGGCGATTTCACCTTCAGAATAGAATCAAGAGAGGGGTTGAGCTGTTGAGGGAAAAACGACGCCCCCACGCCGTTCTGTCGCTTTTTCAAGGGCACTTTCATCTCTTCATCTTCATCTTTAGGCGACTCAATAACACAGTTTTGTGATTGGGAGGACAACATGCCGATGACTTTTTTGGGAGATGACGGCGGGAGGGCGAGGGAGACGACGACAACGGTGTAGGCGTTTTCATATTTCTTTGATTCTTTCTTCAGTTTGTAATTTGTAATGTTTCGGGTTAGGGTTTGCTTGAATCTTAAGGTTAGGGATTATTTGAATCTGTATTCTGTAATTGAAGTCTCAATTTTTGATATTTGAAATTGGATCTATTATCTTTATCGTAGAAGATTTTGTAAGGTTTTCTTTACTCTCAAAGTTGGAATTGGATCTGAAGTGTATATCTTGAATTTTTTGTTGCATATTGTACGTTTTGTGCATTTTTTATTAAACCGAAAATTTTCGGTTCAAACCTAAACCGAACCGAGTTTTTTGGTTTAGATTTTTGGTTCAAGTTTTACCGATTTTCGGTTTTCTGTTCGGTTTTGTTCCGGTCAGTTCTGGTCGGTTTTCAACCGATGCTCAACCCTACATTCATTAACCATGAAATGAAATTTTTCTCAATTTAAAACAAGATTAGACTCAATGCATCGATCAATTACTCGAGTAAGGTTTTTGAGGCATTCATCAAAGGATCCTCCATAGACGGAGATATCGTCCATGAAAACTTCCATAATATTTTCGATTAGGTCCGAGAAGATTTTCATCATACATCTTTGGCAAGTAGTTGGAGCATTGCATAATCCGAAAGGCATTCTACGGTAGGCAAACGTTCCGTATGGGCAAGTAAAGGTAGTCTTCTCCTAATCGTCTAGATGGATGGGAATCTGAAAGAAACCATTGTACTCGTCAAAACAACAAAAATGAGAGTGTTTAGCTAACCATTCAAGCATTTTATCAATGAATGGTAACAGAAAGTAATTATTTCTTGACGCTTAAAGTGATCATTTCTTGACGCTTTGTTTAAACGTCTGTAGTTTGCACATTCTCCATCCAATTACAGTGGGATGAGTACATTTCTGTCGTTTTTTACAACGGTCATTCCACCTTTCTTTGGTACGACGTGCACAGGGTTAACCCAGTGGTTATCGAAGATGGGGTATATGATCCTTACATTTAGTGCCCGTTTGGTTGGAGTGTGGAGTGGAAATGGAATAGAATCGGTTAAGGGGAAGGAATGAAAATGGAATTGATTAGATTATTTTCATGTGTAAAAAACCTCTAAACAAATATATTTTTTGATTGATTCGGAATCATTCCGTTACCGGGAAATTTTCCTAGCGATATTAAACGAGCCCTTAGTAGCTTAAGGACTTCCTTTGACCACCTCTTTCATTGGTGGATTGAGTCTTCTTTGTGCTTTCATGAAGGGTTTGACATCTTCTTCTAGAGGAATTTTGTGCATGCTCAAGGACGGGTTGATTCCTATAAGATCATCAATAGCATATTCTAGGATTTTTCGGTGGGATGTTAGTACTTTAAGGAGGCTCTCGGTCTCCTTTTCAGAAAGTGAAGAACTAACAATGACCGGAAAGGTTGTGTTTGGTCCGAGAAATTCATGCCTGAGAGTTTTGAGACAGGGGTTTAAGTTCAAGCTTTGGTGTAGCGGATGACATTCTAGGAGGTTCCTTATCCATGGTGTGTAAACCTTTGCTAGAGTGAATACTCTTGCCAATGTTGGATTTTGCACATGCCAATCTGTCGACAAACCTTGGTTTGTTGAGAGACTCGAAGGTTGTAGTTGAATCTTCAATGGAACTTTGGAGTAAGCGCAAGGATGGTGCCAATTTCCCGTCTTCTTCTGGTTCCTTCACATTTTTAGACTGAAGTAAGAAAAACCTCGGCAATACTTTCAAACAAATTAAAGATGTCAAACTGCAACTATAGGAACTTGATTGACCAAACGTCCAAAACCTGAACCAAAGAGATGTAATTATGAAAATTAATTATTGATCAAACATGACCGTTATTTAAGATTCCATAAGCCTCGATTGACCAAACGTCCAAAACCTGAACCACAAAGATGTAATTATGAAAATTAATTATTGATCAAACACGACCGTTATTTGAGATTCCATAAGCATTATTAAAGACAAATAGCTAAAAATAACCATCTTAAAATATAGACTCAAATTCAAAATACTTTTGATGTATTGCTACATGAAAAAATAAAAAACACTTAAATAAACTAATAACAAATGACGGAGTTATGGTCTCAAAACTAAGTGAAATTAGGTTTGAAATTTAAAAGCATTTTTTTCCAAAAAATCTCTAAATTACCTTTGACGTGGACCATTTGAATAATAAGCTCCATCAGATTAAACAAAAAGTTTGCAATACCGACAATATCAAATTAACAAAACCACCAACAAATGAGGAATTGGGATGCTTGTTGGCTTCAATCAAAAATATTGGCACCTTGTTGGGCTTGATGTTATCAAAGATGTCAAAGGTTTCTTTAGAAGCGAGAAAATTATCATATAAATAAACCCTACTTTCATAACTCTGCTCCCAAAGACGGACAAACTTACGTAATAAATCACTTTAAACCTATAACTCTTTGCTCTATGATATATAAAATAATTGCAAAAATGATTACTAATAGGATGGACACTATAATGCCTAAACTCACTCACCCCCTTCAAGGCGCTTTCATAGCTAATCGATCAATATATGATTGCTTTCCTTATTGCCCACAAAATTTTCCATTATTTTCTATCCAAAAATGGTGGGGAAGGTTAAACAAATATCAAACTAGATGTGGAAAAAGATTGTGATCAAATCAACCAGGACTTCATTTTTATTGTTCTTATGAATTTTGGTTTTCATGACAAATTTATTGGATGGATAAAATAATGCATTACAATAGTCCTATTCTCAGTACTAGTTAATAACGGACCAACAAAATAATTCTTCCGGGAAGAAGGGCTAAGACAAGGAGACCCTTTGTCCCCCTACCACTTTGTGTTTGGGGGTCAAAATCCATTCACAAATGTTACTTTGCGATTGTGATAATTACAATAATCATATTGGGTTCTCTTTGTGTAGATAGGGAACTCCAATTCCATTCTTGTCCTTTGCAAACGATATGATTATCTTTGTTAACACAAAAATGGCATCCAATCAAAGAACTAAGGAAATTCTAAAGATTTATTGCTCATTTCATGACAAAAAATGTTTTTAGAAAAATCAGTGTTTTCAACAACAAAGAACACAAACGAAAGGTGTATTGAACCATTAAAAAAAATGTGCTTAAATGAATCTCACATGCACTCTTTCCAGATGGGACGAGATTTGTAAACCAACAAATAACGGAGGACTGAGATTAAATCTAGAATCATGAACAAAGCCTTACAATGAAGTTATTGTGGAAAATCATAACGGAACTGAAATAATATATGAATAAAATTCGTGATGAGAAATGCATGAAAAATTACAACATAGATCACTACCAAAATAAAGGATCAACATCGCGACAATTTAATAACTTGGTAAAACTAAAATTTGAATTTAAGAATGACTTATATGATAGGTCAACAATGACAACTCAATCAACTTGTGACATGATGATTGAGTTATCATTACGTCGCTTATAAATAGATACCGTAATGTAAATCAAATTAACACATAAATCAAAGCAAATAACTATAAATAGATACCATAATGTAAATTAAATTAACCAGACCTTGAATTCTACAAACTGAATTTCAATGATTCTAAAATTAACTATATACGAATTACCTCTATCGATTTTGTTATCTAAAAAATGATCAAATCAATATATATATATATATATATATATATATATATATATATATATTTCTCTATCACTTGCTATATTTTATGCCAATAGATCAGGAGTTGACAGCGTCGTTTACAGACCGCCCCATTAGCGCACATATATATATATATATATATATATATATATATATATATATATATATATATATATATATATATATATATATATATATAGTGATCGGCCTATTTTATGTATATAGTTTTTTTTTTTTTATGTAGACTACGTACTACCTGAACATTCGACCACAAAAAAACTATTAAGGGAACATCCATCATCTATACATGATCATAGTATTGAAAAGTGACGACCAAATAAAAACATCCATGCTTCGACTAATTAATTTTACTTTCAGTTACTTATTTTTAAGGTTTAAATTAATTTACAAGATTTTCTTAACTTCATTTAAATTAATTATAAGAAAACAATACCCATAAGTAAGACATCTTTTAATTCGTAACTTTCTTACAGATTTTACGAGACATTTTGAATTCTGATTTCAGCAAAATATGTGAATTTAAATCATGGTTTATGTTAAATACACCACTTAAAATCGATGAAAAAGTTACAAATAAAAAATATATAATTTCTTCTAACTATTCGATTGTTTATGTATTATGTACGTAAACATAGTTCTACTAAAATATGCTTTGCTTCGTCATAAATTTTAAAGAAGAAGAAAATACTTAAAAAGTAATAAAATTTACTAAGCGGAGATTCTGTGGAATACTTCTCCTAAATATATATATCCTTTCTCGCTCCGTCAATTATGTCATTAAATTTATTATTAAATTTATTACGTAAATGTTTAAATTGATTATAAATAAATGAAGAGACCTAAAATTGGACCCAAAAAAAGTCAAGAAATAGTTTATGTTTATAGTTTGCATTTGCTGGGATTTAAGAAATGGAAATTAAAGGGCCGGCTTATTTGGTGAAGATACGCATGGAAGTGTCAATTCCAACTCCAAATTAACTAAACTTTGATTATAAAACATAATCAAGGTTGAACACTTCTTTGTTTCAATTAATTGGTCGTTTGAAACTTTGATTAGACTTCTAAATATCTTAACCTAATATAAACATTCTTCCTTTGGATGACGAGCTAGCATGTACGTACTCCCCTCTAGCTATCCAAATATATATATATATATATATATATATATATATATATATATATATATATATATATATATATATATATATATATATATATATATATATATATATATATCATTTTTTTTTCCTAATGGAATTGGTAATATGCCCCCTTTGATTTGCAATAACAACATATTGCAATGGATTTGAACTATTTAACTTCATAGTCGAGCGCAAAAACTTTAACGTCGGACGGATGCGTTGAAAAAGTTAACCTTAAAGTTGAGTGAAGGAGTTAAATTTCATAATATAACAGTTGAATTCAAACGTTGTTCAACGACTATAATTATATTTGTTGGATTCAAACTTTAGGTTAAGACACAGTATAAAACAACCTAACTTTTTAATATCCTATGTGTATAGTATTTCATCCAAAATTATTTGAATTTATTGAAGATGTCAAAAGTGAAGATGAAGTGTTCATTCGATGATTTCAAGTATAGTGACGTCAATGAGTTTTTTCGACAAAGTAAGTTTGCTACCTACTTGATTTGTTTGAAATAGGGTAGAAATAAAGTTTAATTAATTTGTTAGTTTTTCGGAATTATTAATTGTCACACATACGAATTACTAGTAGTTAATTTATTTGAAATAGGGTCTCCCGGCCTATCCGCACGATGTCGGTATAGGTTGTTCACTCATGTTTTAGGTTCACGGGTATTTCCATGATAGACACAATCTAGTGAATCAGGCTAGGTTTGAGGTGAAGTCAAATAAAATCATCATGACCAAATAGTAATGGATTTTGTACATTTTGCTTCACATGCGAACATTATAGAGAATTTAGGATGAATAAAGATGTTGATTCGGATGTTAAGCCATGAAGTAGCCGAGCTATAGGTCGACGACGATCGGATCTCCGTTTGAACTTCAGAGTTTGCAAAATAGTCATGGGAAGTGGACTTTGAGGGTTATATATGGATAGATCTAGGCAGTCCTGGACCCGGGCCGGACTTTCGGGAAAATTTACCTGTTTTTTCAAGTCGAGCCCGAATTCGGACATGGTGTCTTGTCTGTACCAGCCCGAGCCGGACTTCGGGCCAGGCAGTCGGGCCCGTTTTTGTATATACTTTTTTTGAAAAAAAGGTATACATATTATATAAAATAAATAAATTTATAACACATAATTCAAAGTAGTTCAGTGGTCGTGAACATTTGAACCTCTTGGGTACGGTTCATACTATTTGCATATATATTTTACATATTTATTTTTTTTAAAAATAAAACGGGTTGGGCTTAGCGGCTCGGACGGAAAAACACCCTTGCACGCACCCGTTCGGCGGGCTTGGCGGGTCGGGCTTAGCGGTCCGGACGGGCCTACCTTATGTGCTATACCCGTCCGTTTTCTCGGGTGGACGGGCTTGCTTCGCGTTTGTTCAGGTCTATATATGGAGTGCACATCCACAACCTCCTTGAGCATCTGAAGGGACATGCATTTTTCGGCCGATTGACACTTGCACAATATTGAAAGGTGTGTCTAGAACTCGGTAAGGGTATCAATCCGAAAAATATTTTTGAAACGCTGAAGTTGGATGAACCACACAAGTTCACGAATATCCGATAAATACCAAATTAAAGATGAATAAGGAAATTGCCGAAGGTCAAGGTTCAATCCATCAAGGTTTGTACATATTTTAAGGCTTTTATTTCTTATGTGTCCATGTCTGTTGTGCCATATACTAGTGTGATCTTCATTCATGGATTTATTAATTGTAGTAAGGACTAATTTTAATATAGACGAATTTATAACATGGTACAACCCACCCTTTTTAATATTTGTAATAAGAGTTGTCCCATTTCTTAATACGTTTCTTATTCCATTATTAGTATTAATTTGACATTGTTGATCATCTAAAACAAATTAATTTACAAGGTTCCTTCTTAATTCAAGAACTCATCTAACATTTTGCAAAACTCTAATTTTCCATCAAACATGCAAATATGTACATTTGCTACCCCTCTAATTTTAAAGCAGTATTGTCTCTCCACATGATCTCACCCCACTAAATTCATGCAAAGAACTAGACATTAATTTATCATAAGAATCATGTCTTGTACATCCAAAGTATAATATCCAATTAATATATTTACAATTAATAGCAGTAATTTACAAGGATATTCAATTTAGAGTTTATTAAACAAAGACACTTTACCATAAGAGTTTTTGTTATTATTTGCTTCATTCCTTTTCTTTTTCCGACATTTAGCAATATAATAACTCAATTTCTCACAGTAAAACATTTTCTTATTAGCCTTATCAAGATCATTACTAGTGATTTTCTCATCCTTTTTTCTTATTATTTTTGTTTGACTTCTCTTTGGAGTTTTCCTTAGACATGAACACTTCACGTTTAGGTTCAATTTTCTTATTTATTTATTTTCTTGTTATTTTTGTTTAACATCCTTGAGGGTATCAAACTGAGGCGGAAGGGAACCTAGAAGAATAACAGGAAGATTGGCATCCTTATTTTTGTCATCACCTTTCTACATCCTGATTTATTTTCAAGAATTTGTCCAGATTATCGCTCAAGGTCAAATTCACATCCATTTTAAAAGTGTACGATATGTAGTAGAAAAAATCTAGAAGGTAAGGATTTTTTAAAGTACGTAGATTCTAAAGTATCCCATAAGGCTTTAGCAGAAGTTATACTCACAACTTGACAAGTCACACCGTGAATGAGCCCAATCATAATTTCAACACGTTCTTGTTCATCCATTTCCTCCTTTTTTTTCATTTGAAGTATTGAGGTCCAAGTGAGGAATAATGTAGCACTTTTCCTTGGTCATCACAACCTTCATCTTTACTTTCAACATTGTGAAGTCATCTTTACTTGCAACATTGTGAAGTCTCCTAATCCGTCAAAGGGTTCATCCTCACAATATGATCCATAATTTTTTTTCCTTGTTGTAACACATGCACCAAAACAGTTAGTAAGTGTAAATCCCTAGATCTCGAAGAGCAAGTCTTCTGAACACAAAAAAAGGTTTTTGTTTCAAGATAGAAATAATCGGTTATGATATGAACAAAGATCTAACAAGACTAGTAAGATTCGAGCAAGACGGTGAAGCGGAAGCGAATGAAAAAACAGAACGAACATATATCATCTTATACCACTTTGATAACGTTTTAAGTGATAAGTAAGAGCAAAAATCAAACAACATCAGAATTGTCTACACATTTCGGGATTTTTCTATGTTTGCGGAATCTCAAGAGGGAAGATCCGATCCCAAATAACACTAACTAATCGAAATAGAGGTTACAAGATAGAAATTGTTTGCACACAACCGCCACACTTACAAGTTGGACAAAGTAAATAAAACTAATTTCAATTGAAAGAAAATAGTCAAGGAAAAAACGTTACATGCCTCTTCACAAGAAGACTTGAAGTTGCTCAAGATCTACCTCTATAGAGCAAATCAATTAGGAAAATATGCATTTTCAGATCGAATCTTCAACTATATTTGTTTCTTTTGCTCGAGTCCTTCTTGTTACCAACAAGATTTGGATGACTCGAGTCTTTAGACTCTTCACTTGAGAGAACAAACCCTAGATCTACGCAACCTATACCTATGAATAGTGTCTCTGGCGACTATTCTAAACACAAGCCTAACAAAACTCAGTGTTTGTGGTAAACGAGTTATAACTGCATAATCCCTTCCAAATGACAAGCGGCCGAAGGTACAACAAGAAACAATCAGCCTGCTTATTACAAATAAAGACTCATAAAACTTAGCTTCTATGACTAAAACAATCCTTCATTTTCTAGTCCGACCTGAGAAAATGAAAGAAGAAAAAATCACTAACTCGAATCCCCGTATTTTTCCAAGTCTAGCATATTTACAAAGAAAAATTCTTAAACATATTAAATATATGAATAAAAAAAGAAAACAATCCCTTAAGTTATTTTTTATATTTATATACAACAAACAAATATTTCTAATCAAAGTAACAAATATAATTGATATTTCTAAATGATATTATTCCAGTTCTTATATCTGCTGATAATACAAGATTTCCTATACATAGATTTATTATTTAAAAATAACTATATTGGTATTTCACCATTACATAACTCACTTTTCATATTTTTAATGTGATATTCTTGAATAAATCAATTGAATTCAACACCCCCCTTCAAGTTATTATTACATAAAATAAATAAATATTCTGACCAAATCAATAAATACAATTGATATTTTTAGAATATATATATCTTGGTCTTATGATAAATATAATAAAGAAAAAGAGGAATTGAGGTGCATTGAGGTGGAGTAGTATAATTATGTACATCATAGTACGCACGTATAAAGTTAGATTCATTGAGTAGTATATCATATATCCTAAATCCTAATCGAGTAACACAACTGATCGAACATATGAGGAATGAGTTGAAACCAACTATCAACTTACAAATCATAGCAATTGCTAATTAATATCTATCAAATATTAATTATTACATTAAAAAAGCTTAACGTGAAAGGATGTAATTGACTTTCACGTAAGTAACAATGATGCATGCAAAATTATTAGGAATTATAATGTTTTTTTTTTCTTTTCATGTTGCCCTAGCTAGCTTTGTGTGTGGGCTACCTACAGACAGAGAACAAAAATAAAATATTGAATGGGCATTGCTCATATTAGTTTATTTAGGGGTGTAAAGTGCAATTTAGGCTTCATCAAGATGTGCAGTATGTATTTTTTTTTTCCTCGATATTTTCAAATTTTATTTTTTTTTTGAAAATGAAAAGCGGTTAGATTGGACTATCTCATAGAGGTAGTCCAACCTAAAACATACTTTCGGATGAGAACACGAAGTTGGGGGTCTTCAGAAAAATTGGTGTTGGGGGTCGAGTTTCCCAGATGGTCAATCGGTAAGCAACACAGTTTATTTCTCTGAAAATATGTCTGATATGGACCTCGTCAAAGAAACGAAGATCCAATCTGGAGTCGGATATAATCATCTCGACCTCCCACGGACAGCTCTACAAACCTTGGAGTGTCTTGATTACACACAAGTTATCACCTTCGATTTCGATCTTTTTAATCTGTAGTATAATTGTCTCTTGTAACCCGGATTTGAGGGCAAAACTTCAGCTTTTATAACCGAATCCTGGATATTTTCAAGTTAACTAGGAAGGATGTTAGAAAATGCATAAACAAAAAAAAAAGAGTAAATTAAAAAAAATAACACCATGTAAATGGATGTTTTCACCAAATCACCCATATATTTATTATTTTTACTAATTTTCATATTTCTCCATATTGCTCTAAATCTTATGACTTCTTTTCCATTACCTCTTATGCTTCTCTCGAAGCAGTCGATCATTTGTATTTCATGTTCTCGTTTTTTTTTGAAATGTTTTTCTTGAGGGTCCATCCATTACCAATGTGTATTACATCGGTACACTAGACATGTGTATTATAAAAACAATTGTAATTTGTACAAGTTTTATTGTTTCTAGCTATTCCTATCGATTAGGGTCAACCTTCTATCAAGGGAACTAAAGAGTAAATCTTGTTCTAATATTAAAAGAACAAGAAGAGGAGAGAAGGGGCAGATTTGACAACATGGATCGATACTTGGTGGTTCTTTGATAATATATGTTTCTTCCGGTACTTTTGTGCAATTAAAACTTGTTATTTACCGAAAACCATCATATTAAAGGGTGGTTTTGATAAATTACCCTTGATAGATGGACCTTTGAGACTCGTGCGTCATTATGACATTATCAATTTGGTCATAAGAAGAGTAATTAGGAAGTGTTGATTATTTAAAAAGAGCATTTTCAAGGCCGAGGAGAGTCATGCAGATTTACATTTTCTTACTTTTATATTTTTCCTCAATTTCATCCCTTTCTGCATGCTTTTTACGACACCCTAATATATTGTATATCTTTCTTCTTCTTCTTTTTTTTTTAATCTTCTTTTACACTTTTACTTTTCTAAATCACAAATAGCAATTTACTACATTTTATAATTATATAAAATGTAGATTAAATCATAATTATTTATTTTTATGTCTTTGGGTTAAAAAAAATACTTACAAGTTCGAATAAAATATCCAAGACTTGTTAACACCGCATAAACCATATGCTCAAACCATAAAATTCCTACAAAAGTTTTGTAAATAACCTCAGAGCCAAATAATCAAAGGATTTTTTTATTAAAAAAAATAATCGAAAATTGAAATATAATAGTATATATTCAGCTACAAATAATGTGTATGTGCTCAAACTAATAATGTATAAGTTAAAAAATGCTTAAAAATTTCAATTATAGTTATCCAATACAATGTACAATTATTGAACTACAATAACCATTAAAAAGTATCATGAACAAAAACGGAAATTAAATAAAATAAAATAATAAAAATATATAATAAATTTGACCTTTGACCGTCAACGGTCTACCTGATTAAAAGGAAGAAAGAAATATTTAATATTGAGTGTGGTGGGGTTTATTGTAATTTTTATTTTTACCAGCTAACCTAATTACGTATTTAAAATTGAAAATTATAAAGATAATGTGCCTTTAATATGGGTAATTTATAGAATTACATAAATACTTTTGAGGATTTGTGTATGAATTAAACTTATAGAATATTTTGGGGTAGTTGGCAGAATTTGGGCAAAATGTAATATCATAAAAAAAAGAAAAAGATGTGTATGGCCTACTTAGGCTTTGGCAGAGAATAGAGAGAGACAGTTGCATATGCATGGCGCATGTGGGTATAATGAGTAAACATGTCAGTTTATGCATGTGAGTGTGGACATTACTATTTTTTATCTACAAATCGGACACTTTATATATATAAATATTAATATGTATATGTACATATTAAAATTAAGTTTCAAATCGGCACATACTGAGAGAAGCGTGCACAGCGGGTTCCGGAGTTTGTCAGGTTCGATCGAATAACAGCTGCTGTTCGTCCTCATTTTTTTATTTTTTTTTAATAATTTTTAGAGCTAAGACTGATGTGGAGAAATTTCGATCAGTTAAAGTATGTGAGTCCTTCAAATAGAACTATTTATTTTTGTATAAATAATAGAGAGTTTTGTGTACAAGTTATACTAGTGTGGTTTCCGTACGAAAGAGGTTGAAAAATATCATAATTCTCATAATTTTAATTCACTATATGTCTTTTAAGTCTAGTAAACCACCATTGCGGCTTACTCAACCGTTTTATTCATATCTTCTTTATTAAAAGATGATTTAGTCGTTCGATTGACAAACATGATTATTTGGAGTTATTGTATGATATATTTACAAATTTTTATTTGGAAAGTGTTCGCTGATTTTACACCCATATAAATTCCTATCAATAATAATAGAAACCTACAGGATAACAAAACCCACAGTATGTTTTAAATTTATAAAACTCGTAATAAATACTCAATCTCAGCGAACCCACAGTGTATGAATCATATGCAGAAAAGTAAGTATTCCAAGGTCGAACACAAGGACTGAGAGGATTAATTTGCAACAATGATTAAAGATAGTATAAATCTAAAATAAGAAAGGGGTTGGAAAAGATAAGAGAGAAAAATCAAAAGGATTTTGGAAAGGTGTGTTGAATTCACAATCAATTGTCACTATTGATTGAAAATCAAATAAAACAAAAAGGGAAACAAAGATAATCAAATTAAAGGGAAAAAAATGGATTTCAAGGGTTCAAGATCATTGTTTATACATATGGACTCAAGAAAACTCATAAGGCATCTATAGTTGGCAAGCACAGGGATGAACATTTCTAAGCTGATGGTCTATTACCGGGTAAGTCTCAAGACCATCTAGTTCCAAACCAAACTACCTATCACTGGGTAAGTCTCAAGGGAGAGAGGTAGGAAATTCTAAACAAACCAGATTACAAACTAAGGGAAAGGTAAACCATCACCGGGTAAGTCTTAGTATTACCCTACTTAGGAAGGAATCTAAGCACATTCAACCAATAAATGATGAACCTTTATTACCTATGGTTAGTTTTCTAAGGTATATAATAAGGAATATCACCGGGTAAGTCTTAATTCCAACTTAGGTTACTAGCTAGAAGGATTCGAACTAGGTTCAAGTCCAAACTAACCACTAGGATTTCAAGGTTAAACAAACAAAACATAAACTCAAACTATTCCATCATAATCCAAGGCATAAACAAATCTCTGTCAACCCTGGAACCACAAAGTTCTAGTCAATAACAATCATATCAAAAGACAAATAAATAAATAACAAAAGGGATAAAAAGAACTCAACTTCAATAATTGAAAACTTGCAATCTTCTCAAATCTTGAATCCAACAATATCTCTCAACAAAACTGAATGAAAAAGTCTTCAAATTTTATCTAAACTAAGAATAACAATGGTAGAGAAGAAGGGAAGTAGACGGCTTCCCCCTCTAGCGTATACTCTAGGCGACTCCCAACACAAAAGACGGACCCTTAAAAATTATTTGGAGCTTCCCTTTTATACCCAACAACCTTCTAAAGAATGGGCTGGGCTAAATCAGATCCAAAATAAAATAAAATTGCCGCACAGGAAATCTCAGGCAACAATACGTTCAGCGCGTCACGAGTTTCGGAATCTCGGCCGAGATCATGGACCATCTTGGTCTAGTCTGACCGAGATCGATCCATCTCGGGCCGAGATCAGCCTATCTCGGCCCGAGATCAGGCTATCTCGGTCTGGTCAGACCGAGATCAAGGCCGATCTTCGCCAATCTTCCTTAATTTTAAAACATAGTCATTTAGATTTATTATAAGACCGTAAATTTTAAAAAAATATATCTTCTAAAGTTTAGTGAGATATTTTGATGCATATCATAAAATAAACCCTAATGTCACCACCCTAACAAATTTAAATTGGAGCACTTGTACCAGATCGCGTGTTATGTAGTCAGATGACTCAAATCGATATGATGTAATTTAACATTAGGTTGTAACGTAGACAATATAATTTATATTAGTAATGGTAAAATAATATAAAGATTAACATAATTTTTGTTATAAATATAAATTTTATAAAAAATGTAATAAATGTACAAAGAGGATAATGATAAAATACCTTAAAATTAACGATTTTAAAACATCTTTATGGTAAAGGAGGATCGATAGACGCACCGTAAAGGAGGTCAACAGATGCACTGTAATTTTGAGGAACATGATCTTATGTACACTAAATGAGACCTTCTTTGTCGCATGTCAACATCATAATTTACGCAGCTTCTAAAAATATTTTAAAAAATTACTTTTACAAATCAATAATTGTAATATGGTTACTGAGGCTAGTTGAATCCCAAGAACCATTTTACTCTTGGCTCAATACTATCATTCTCTTCTTTTCACCACTTTCTACATTGTAAAACTTAATTCCCTCTTTTCTTCTCTTTTTCACCCAATGGTGCACAAATGTATCATTTGCTATGACTTTTATTTTCTTTACTTTATACACTTACACCCCAAGAACCATTTTTTAATCGATTTTCTTCACCACACACAATCTCATACTTGTTTCTTGCTTTCTTCTTCTAATGCATGGTGCAATATCTTAATTGCCGGATGGGTCAAACGAGGCTAATCATATCTAGGAACAATTTTGAGGGGTTACAAAGAAAGGTCGATACAAGTCATAATTGGCTAACAAGATGGAAATCATGCTTAGTGTAGTAAAGAATAATAATCTTGACAAATACATACCTCAATCATCTTCATAAGTGTAAAAATAAAAACAAACATACAATCTCAGAGTTAATCGTAAGTGTTAAATAATCAAATCATATAGGATCTGACACGGATTTAAGAGTACGCATTATTTTACCAACCTAGTATAAAAATGAAGTATATATATATATATATATATATATATATATATATATATATATATATATATATATATATATATATGATGTCTTGGTTCAATATCCACGTCTTTTTAGTGTAAGATAGATTTTTTTTGTATAAAAGTATTTTCTTCCTTTTACATAGATCTCCAAAAATATCAAGCCCCACATCTTTTTAGTTTAAGACAACTATTTTTGTCCAAAAATAAATATATTCCTTTTTCATTTTACATACATCTCCAAAAATATCTCTAAAATATTAAAATGTCGGAAAAAATAGAGTCTCTAATTTTGAACTCATTATACAAAGTGACGGATAATAAAAAAAAAATGCATAATTATATGCAAATTTAGTGCACTTATATTTTTATTACTGGATCCGTCCCTACATAAGATAACACTCTTGGAAAAAAGATACAAAAAATATATGCATAAGGCTAAAAAAACCTCGCAAGGCAATGTTATAAAACAAATTTTCTCACCATTATATCTATTACTCAATTGCCTAGACAAAGTTGAAGTGTGAGATATCGAGTATCAAGAGAGAGAGAGAGAGATAATTTCCAGAAAATAAGATAGCACAAAATAGAACATGCATACTGACGGAATAGGAGGAGGTCGATCGATGTCGATCAATAAGGGCGACCGGCCTTAAGGATATTTAGTCGAACGACCACTCCTTTTACAAGCAAAAGAGAAGAAGACTATAGAGATAAAACATGGATGTAGAAAACATTTGTTGCTTGTCCGATCGGCTTTACTAGCATATACCGATCGACCTAGGCTAAAAAGCAAGGAGAAAAGTTTTTGAAAACATAAAAAGAAATTTTGAAAAAGAACTGAAAATTTTCAAAACGTTAGAAAACCATTTTGTTCACCACCCCATGCTAAAATATTGCATTGTCCTCAATGTATAAAAGAATAAGATGAAAGTATAAAGAAACTTACAAAATGGTGTAGGGTTGCCTCCCTATCAGTGCTTCTTCTAGGTGTTTTAGATGGACCGCTTCGCTCAGTTAGGTAGGGATTTGTGTGCTCTTTAATTGATATTCTATAAGGAGTACTCGTGCACTTCTTCTCCATACTTTTTTGAGCATCTTGAAGTTTCTTTTGAATGTTTTTCCAAATATCGCTTTCTTTCCCGGAAGGAGTCTATCATCTCATCTATTAGGTCTACAAGTGTTGCTACCATGTTTCTTTGAGAGGTGATAGCGATCTCTAGATCCTTTGGCTCTCTTGTCTCTAATCTAGATATTTCTCCATTGAGGGTCCTAATTCTTGCCCTAATTTTGGCCCTTGCTTAATTGTCTCTCATTTGTCTAGCGCGACATGGGGGTAAGACCTTTGTGTTCTTTTAATCTTGATCCTATTTGCGATATCGAACAACGCAAAATTTTATCTTTTCCTAGCTGCAATCTCTACGTGTAGGTGAGCAAGGTGCTAATAAAGTCCAAACCAGGATCTAACCTTCTCTAACAGGTTACAAAGTGTAGTCTTCAGTGTGGAAGAGGACGATGGAACCAATTTCTCAACACCAGAATCGGTTATTTCGATGGGAACTTCAGGTGATCATGCGATCTCTTTTACAACCTCAACTGAATGTCTCGAAATTGGTTTCGATTATCTTGATGAAGCTCCGAGTTGATCCTTTGATGCCTCTTGCAACACTTTCTTTCTCAATGTCTCTCATGAGCTTTTCCGGATCCGAGATAGACGTGGGAAGTTTCCTTCCCGAGCCTTTTTCCCTACAAACCATTTGTGAAAATGTGAAAATAAGAAAACCTAAAAAAAGGGGGAAAACAAAAAGGAAAAAAAGTAAACAAAAATATGTTACAAAGAAAATAAGCTAAAACAATTCAAAGCATTCACCGGCAAAACGTCAATTTGATGAGGGCTAAACCGCGAGCTTCAAATCTCACAAATAATTTACAAGACTCACTTTGGAGAAGATGTCAGATTCGAACACAAGGAAAAATATTTTTTACTTGATGATTAATTAAGAAACTAAAATAAATAATAATTAATATATATATATATATGGTTAGGATCCGGTAGGAACACTCTTGAGAGTAGGGAGTAGGGAGTCTTTATAGCCGTTAGATAAAACAATGAACTATGTGATTGAAGGACTACAATAAGCTATTAAAGAAGGATTGTTCATAGAATATTGATAAGCCTTTAATAGATTTTAATTTATGGAAAGATTATATTTTATTTTAGGGGTTATTAATATCCATTGAAATAAATTAATGTTGGACTATTATGTTCACGATTTTTTTCAATTACTAGGTTCTCTCTTAGAAGACATATTTTA
The DNA here is from genome assembly GCA_002319775.1 of Fagopyrum tataricum. Taxonomy (NCBI): domain Eukaryota; kingdom Viridiplantae; phylum Streptophyta; class Magnoliopsida; order Caryophyllales; family Polygonaceae; genus Fagopyrum; species Fagopyrum tataricum. The sequence goes on along the minus strand of CM008283.1, from coordinate 37,528,475 downwards.
AATTTATAAGTCGTTAAAATACCTAGTTTAAAATTATAGGTCGTTAAATTGTATAAGTTATGGTTATAGGTGATTAATTTGCTATGTTAAAATTATAGGTCGTTAAAATACGTATTTTAAATTTATAGGTCGTTAAAATACCTAGTTTAAAATTATAGGTCGTTAAATTGCATAGGTTATAATTATAGGTGATTAATTTACTATGTTAACATTATAGGTCGTTAACATACGTATTTTACATTTATAGGTCGTTAAATGTCCAAGTTATAATTATAGGTGGTTAAATTACAAAGTTATAATTGTAGGTCGTTAAACTACCTAGTTTAAAGTTATATGTCGTTAAATGTCTAGGTTATAATTATAGGTGGTTAAATTGCTATGCTAAAGTTATATGTCGTTACAATACATAATATAAATATATAGGTCGTTAAACGTCTATGTTATAATTATAGGTGGTTAAATTACTCTGTTAAATTATAGATCGTTAAAATACATAATTTAAAATTATATGTCGTTAAATGTCTAGTTTATAATTATAGGTGGTTAAATTACTATGTTAAAGTTATAGGTCGTTAAAATTATTAAGTCAAAATTATAGGAAGTCAATTATTTTAATTTAATTTGATAACTTTATTTGTCAACTTTTAAACTCTATTATAGGAAGTAAATGATCTTAATTAATTCTATCAATAAATTACCATGTATTTAGGTTAATCACGAACGTCCATCTAAATCAATTTAACGGATATTAAGAGTCCCTACTCTCTACTATATGAGAGGTTCCTACATGATCCTATCACTATATATATATATATATATATTTATAAAGCAAAAGAAGGAAACAAGTAAGGCCGATTGGCCTCAGTAGAGTCGATTGACCAAAGTTGAAAACTTTGTTTAAAAATAAATAAAGAATGAACCAACAACAAAATCATAGTAAAAAGGGCAAAATACCTTAGTAAGGTTGATAGGCCTTAAGGGGCAATGCCGATCGATCTCCTGAAAAAACGACGTAAAACATCAAGGGATAAAGAAAAGTGAAAGTTTGTATCTTTATAGGCATCGCAAACAGGCATATCAAAGGTCAAAGAATAGAGAATAACATAGTAATCAATAAAGCAATTCCAAAGTCCAAATCACCGCAACATGCATATAAGATAGACCTCAATTGACAATTTCACAATTGAATGTAAGCATAGTTATGCAGGAAACAATTTTGTCCGGTTGACACATGGTTAAGACGTTGTTTGACATACATCAATGGTTGTTACCCTAGTTGATTGTCACGTACCTAAGACGGATGTCTATTCTTCACATCGAACTTAACATGGAGATATGAATCACTCAGCTCTTGCATTCTGTCATCAACACCTTGAATAAAATATAAAAGTAAGATTTTAAACTCAGCTCTCGCATTTTGTAGGTACTTCATCTCACTCTAGGATCTCAATCATTTCGGTCTTGACCTTGACTTTTTGATCGCAGAGAGGTTTTTAGTGTGTATGAGGTCATTCCATCCTACATAGCTCCACAACCGTTTGAATATCCACAAATATATAAGTTAACCTGGTAAATCTCCGAAACGCTAATATGAATCAAATAAACAAAAAAGATATAATATTAAAGTAACGAAAAAAAAGAAAAAGAAATAGAATGATGATAAAAAAGACAATAATAAGCTGGTAAATCGAGTAGGACTCTAATGCCATTTTGTTGATATGATGGTGAGAATTACGGTCGTGTTCGTTGTCCCTGTCACTATTGTTTTCGTTTTTTTCGTTGATTCGGTAAATTAGGAAAACGAATATCTTAGACGACAGGCAGAAGATCGAATGCAAGAGGCCATTGATGAACCTCATCTAGGTAGCTATACTCTTAAAAATGATGAAGTGGGAGCATAATATTGGTGAAATAAGTATAGAAAAATGGAGAAGAAATAGTAAATAAAATAATAAAAGGAAATGGAGATGCAGAGAAAGAGGCATGTATATGTATATCAGTATATCCCTCCGGGCTCCGACGATATATTAAGTTTGCAGGCACGCTTTGCTCCACTGCATGGATTTTTACGACCACTACTACAACTACTGCTGCCCCTTTCTTTATTATTTACTCTTTTCAAACCCTAAAATGCCATCCCCTTTTCAATTCTTATATCACTATCATTTCGTTTTTCCAACGTTGAAGATTGTGCAACTAAGCCAAATGTCCGACTTCATTCAAAATAGTTTACCCTTTATTTTGGCTTTGTTTTCTGTTTGCTAAAAAATACAAAATAGTAATTCAATTACTAAAAATTAAATATTATTATTATTATATATGAATTTATAGTCATTTCATTCTAATCAAAATTATCTCCTTATGATTTCAAACAATCTAAAACTTTTATAAAAAAGATATAATTTGGTCGAGTTAAATTAGTTGAAATCCAATTAAAATTATTTATTAGAGCAGTTACCTATTTGGCATATATGTAATTCATTACTTATATATGAATAATAAGGAAATAGTTGTTATCAATATAGAGGATGGAATATTAACACGAGAAATCCAATGAGTTTGCATCAAAAACTAATTGTGATTATGAAATTAAAAATATAACCGTACTTTTTCGTGATTTTTAAACGTACCGGCGAAAATTGATATTCGTCACCGTAACTACACACTTCGCGTGCGTAGTTGAGAATTCACCAACTACTCACCGGTAGTAGTTAAAAAATTTTATTTTTATTTTTCCTTCCCTACTCCTACTACGCTCCCCAAGTGCGTAGTTCACTTTGTTCAGTTTTTTTTAAAATTTTTTCTGGACTTCAACTACGCACCCCATATGCATAGTTGAAGTCCACTTAACTACGCACGCGAAGTGCGTAGTTTTGGTGACAAATAGTAATTTTCACCGGTACGTCTAAAAATCCCCTACTTTTTATGTTTTGGTTTTTAACACCTAATATAAAATTTTTTAAATATTTTTCTGAAAATTTTATGGACAACACATATTTGTACTACCACACGCATTTTGCCTCAAAATAAAAAAAAAAAAAATTTGAGACTTGAACACTAGGAGGAAGGTCCTCCGATCCCTCTCACCTTATCGTTAAAATTTGGCTAGTTGGATTTTATAATTTTAGATATTTAATTTGTATATGCAGTATGCTCATAAAAACACTATGAACGGTAAATAAAGTGTTGTTTATCCATCAACTCTGATTTTGTCATCGTTCACAAATATGGTATTCTTTCTACATTATTTATATATCTAGCATTATTTTTAATTAAAATTCACCTAGAGTTACCTTTTGTTCACAAGGTTTTCTTTTATCAATCTCTTCGGTTTCATAAATTTTCATCACTAAGTTATATCATTTTCACATATAATTTACCTTTGTTCATTAGGGTTCTTTTTTCAATGAAGTTTTTGTTTGGAGTAAATGGATAGGTAGGCTTATTTTGAAAACTTGTTTACTGTGAAGGTTTATAATTAAATTATTTAAAAAAATAGGCTCCTCCTAATTATTTATAAAAATTAATTGGTAATTTCAATTTACTCAAAGTCCAAACCAAATTTATTTAAGTCCAGGCCCAATTAGGCCCACTCGGGTTACACAAGGTCCGAACCAAAGAGTTACACAAGATCCGTACACAAATTTCGTCGAAAATACAAATCTTGTAGTTGGTAGGTTTCGAACTCTGGATTACAGCTAGACTAATTAAACTTGGTAATGCATTGTTATTTTTTTTAAAGTTATATTTAAAGTCTACTTACACAAACTAATCTTACACAAATATAACGTTCAATTTAACAAAATTTTTTAATTACGAAATACTTCTTTCGATTTACACAATTCATATCGATTTACACAAGCCATCTCGATCTATTTACACAAGCACTGTTGATTTTAATTATCAAATACCTCTTTCGATTTACACAATTCATCTCGATTTACACAAGCACTATTGATTTTTTACACAAGCACTGTCGATTTTTTACACAAGCACTGTTGATTTTAATTATCAAATACCTCTTTCGATTTACACAATTCATCTCGATTTGCACAAGCACTATTGATTTTTTCCACAAGCACTGTCGATTTTCTACACAAGCACTGTCGATTTTCTACACAAGCACTGTCGATTTTGTACACAAGCACTGTCGATTTCTACACAAGCACTGTCGATTTCTACACAAGCATTGTCGATTTGTTACACAAGCTCCGTCAATTTGTTACACAAGCTCCGTCAATTTTTTACACAAGCTCCGTCGATTTTTTACACAATCTCCGTCGATTTTTTACACAATCCCCGTCGATTTGTTACACAAGCCCCGTCGATTTGTTACACAAGCCCCGTCGATTTGTTACACAAGCCCCCCGATTTGTTACACAAGCCCCCCGATTTGTTACACAAGCCTGTCAGATTTGGGAGCCAAAACCTCTGTCCAACATGTCTTTGTTAGCCACCGCAGGAGCCATCGGCACCAGCATTGCCTACGGCCGAGTCCTGGACAGTCGGAATCTCCCCGAACTTGCTTTCCTCTAGATCTAAATCTATCGAACTCGTCTCATCCCCGTGAATCCAGATCCATCTTCGCGAACTGCCCTCATCAGATGCACCATTGTCGATCAAGATTTGTGCCGCCCGGAACTAGACCACCATCGAATCCAGATACAAGTCTTCACCTACCCGCATCCCTAGTCTTCGCTGCGGCGGGGAGGAGCATCTCAAAGTATAGGGCAAAGGATCAAGCGCTTTAGCGTACGTTGGCGGCAAGGAAGGAGGCATTGGAAAGACTAGACTAAAGTAAAGAGACATTCGGGAAGCGACTAGTCGCTTCTGGCGAAGCTTCTAGAAGGCCGTCGCGCGAGCCGGTCCTGCAGATGCGTGCTACTACGAGCCCAGATCTCGCAACCCGGGACTCTGCCACCTTCGCCACTCCTCGCCGCCTCCAAGAAGCTCCGTCCTCGCCGGGAACGTTATTGTTGCCGCCGCCTAAGACTCCACCACCGTCATGTCTGTCGGGAACTGGGTCACCGTCGCTGAGAAACTCCATAGATGCCGCCACAGGAGAAGTTGACGGCCCTACTTCCAGTCGGCGGATTTGGTGGTTATCCACAATTTGTGGTTTCAATGGAGCAAGAATAATGTGACAGTTTTAATTTTGCTAGGATTTGGGATAAATTAAGCCTTTATATATGAAATTTTTATCTCTCCAAATTTCTCTTTTACCCCCTTTAAATAATTATCTTTTAAAATTAAAAATTAATCTAAATTAAAGGAGACCTAGTTAGTATTTAGTTTACAAAAAGGATGTACACCCCATTTTTCTCTTTTTGATTTTATAGATATCTATCGTGACTTATATTATTTTCACCTAATATTTATTATTGTTTATGGGTTTATTTTAAACAAATTTTCAATTTTAGTTACACCATTTTTACCTGAAATTTATCATTGCTTATAGGGTTTTATTTCAAACATTTCCTATTTCATAATTACCAATAGCTAGTTATACCATTTTCACATATAGAATTTATCATAGTTTTATTATAAGAACATTTTTGGTTTCATAGTTATCAATCGCTACTCATACCATTTTTACCTAGGGTGGTTTATCAAATTTTAAAGAATTTTCTTTTAAATATATATTGGGTTTCATAATTATCAATTGCCAGTTATACTATTATCATTTTTTTATTCATTGAATTATATTTTAATAGTGTTTTTAATTTCACACATGTATACATAGTCATTTATAACATTTTCACTACAATTGTTCCAACAGATTTTCAGTTCATATATATCTATAATTACTTTTACGCTTTTTCATCGGATTTTCATTTGATAGTGTTTGTGGTTATGGACGGTTAAAAAAAAGATATAGGTACGTCCAGGATATATGGTCGTAAACTTAATATATACTTACAGATCTATATTATTTACATACTGAAACTCTAAAACGAAGGTTAGATGTAGGGTTTCACAAAAATCATAAAGTAATTTTACTTTTAGAGGCCAAAATTAAGAATTGTGGAGTAGATAAAGACAAGCCCCTGCGTACTTTGCATGTCACTGAACCCCAAATATTCTTCTCTCTTTTTTAAAAAAATTTAATTGTTATATCTGTCAATGCTTCCCACTGAGATGAACATGATCATCACCCACAACACAAGTCACAACCTCATCATTTCAACTACCTAATTTCTCTTCATTTTTTTAATGCCTTAATTTTTCTTTACTTCATTCTTTGCCTAGCTGCCTCAATAACCATATTACAAATATTGGTTAAGTTTACGAGTTTTTCGATTCAACTAGCCGCTAATTACTGCTGCGCATGCCGCTAAATGCTCGACTCCTCCAACAAGTTGACTAACATGGAGTGTTTTGAAATTTGACGTCTAAGTGTTCGTAAGTTCGATTGCTAGGCTCCTTAGATTTGAGATCGATGCATAAGTTTATTGCTACTTTATTCTAAAAATTGTGGAGAAGTTGCTCATTAAGATAGTGTGTACGTGTTTATAAGTTTTTATAGAACAAGTAAAATTTTGAACCAAATAAATCACACATTCATCACATTAATCCAAATAATCAGATAAATCATATTCGATTTCATTATGAAGTTTTTCATGACAACATTCTGATAGCTCATACACTTATTATAGGATACATTCATCAAATTAAGGCACATCAAACCATGATAACATTCTGATAGCTCGTGAAGTTTTTTATGACTACAAATCCAAGAAAGAAAAAAAATGGTTATGTGAAAATTAAACTTAATATGGGAAGACTTATGACACAATAGAGTGTCCCTTCCTTATGGCAGTCCTAAGAAAATTTAATTTTTCGGGTAAATTTAGAAGTTGGATTGAGGAATGCATATATTCGGTCTCATACTCTTTTCTTATAATTGATAATCTAACAAACTTTTTTCACCCGAAAAAGCAAACTTTGACAAAGGGATCCCCTTTCATCGCTCCTATTCACTTTGGGAGCTAGAGTCCTAGCAAGAAAAATCCACAAAGTAAGCAATGAAAATCGAAAAACTATTGGATTTCTTGTCCCAAGAACAAGAACAATAATTTCTTTCCTCGCCTTTTGTTGACGGCATAGTAATCTTTTCTAAAGTCTTGTTACCATCATGCATTAGAGTGTTCGAAATTCTACCAAAATATTGTCAAATATTAGGGAAGTTATCACAAGTCAACTTTTCAAAAAACCAAAATAATTGCCAACCTAACGAAAAGAATGCTACAACTAGCTTTGGGTATATCTTCTAGTATTTGCTTAGAGAAACTCCCACATTTCCATCTCAAGGCTCTTAGTAGGGTGATGAGTGTCAAAAGTAACATATTTTTTCTTATGTTTTCTTTCATTTCACACCCTCATTTACATCTCGATCACATATACCTTTTTATATGGAAAACTCCCACATTTTTTATATTTCGGTATCTACCTTGACTTTTTAGGTGATAAACGCATCGGAATTGCATCTTCTCTGAAATCAGATCATCAAATGAGTGAGGAGTTGGAGCATAGAGTCCTTACACATCTTCCTACAGTTGGAGATTCAAGAACAAACAAAGAAATTGGACCATTACGCCTATGTTACGCCCGTAAGGGGACATATCAATCGGGAAATTGAACTTCAAGTCCAGGATCGCCATCCCAGCTCAACTATGAGGGTTACGCTTAGGGTGATTGTCCCTTACGCCGGGTTACGTCCGTAAAGGGACGTAAGGGAGTGTAACGCTTAACGTAATGCCTTATGTTCTGGCCACGGTGAAAGTTTATTCTCCGAAATTGTATTTGAGGATGATTTTGTAGATCTTTGTAAACCCTAGACGTCATGCCTCTCCTATATAAACATGCATAAGGGTTAGGGTTAGATATATCATTCACTCTCGCTCTCTCATCCTCGAGTTCTATCTCGAGACATGTTCTTTCTTTCCCTTATTCTAGTAGGTTGTCATTGTTAGAGTTGTTTTATAAGGTTCTTTCTAAAACTAAGCTTTGTGAGTTCTACTCTTTCATGTTTCAATATATTGTTTTCTTTGCTTTATATCTTAACATTTGTGTCTAGTCTCCCTCCTTAATATAAGGATTGAGATGAACCTTGTAATGCTTTAATTCAATTGTTTGCATGTGTATATATATATATATATATATATATATATATATATATATATATATATATAGAGAGAGAGAGAGAGAGAGAGAGAGAGAGAGAGAGAGAGAGAAAGGATCATGTAGGAACACTTCTTAGGGTAGGGAATATGAACTAATATGATCCGTTAGATTAAAGTTCATGAACGTACATGATTTGAAGATATATATGGTAGCATATTTTAGTAAATAAAATGAGATATTCTTTTTCCTCTAATAGACTTATATACTTTTTAATTAATTACTAAAAACATAAATTAAAATTAAATAATATATATTTTAACGATTTAGCTTTCCACACAAACCTAGTCAATTTCCTCTAATATATATTTTAACGATCCAAATCTAGTCAATTTCAAAGATAACGATTCAAATCAACAAATTTTCATATTTTAACGACCAAATAGATATAATAACGACCCAATATGAAAATAAAATATTTAGAATTGTTCGTTAAAATTGGTCGTTAAAATTTGTAATATGGAAAGAATGCTGGTTAAATTTTGGTCGTTAAATATTTTATAAGTCGTTATTATTTATAGAGAAAATTTGGTCGTTAGAATATTTTTTATATAATTAATATAGTTATTGTTAAAATTTTGTGGGTCGTTAAATTTTGGACATTAAATATTTTATGGGTTGTTAAAATTTTATAGAGAAAATTTGGTGGTTAAAATGTTTTTTTTTCTTCATATTTTAACTACCAAAACAAATTTTAACGACCAATCCTAAAAAATTTAACGATCAAATTTCTTATAAAATTTATTAACGATCAAATTTCTCTATAAAATATATTAACGACCAAATATACTAATGACCAAATATATTAACGATCAAATTTCTTATAAAATATATTAACGATCAACTGCTTCAACGTTTATTTTTGGATAACCCAAAAATAAGAAGTTTGTTTTCCTAATTTATATTTTATTTAATGAATGAATAATGAAAAATGAACTTTTCACCTTATGAAGCTTATTATGCATCTTCCATCATGAACGTACAAATTTTAATCCAACGGATCTTAGGAGTTCCTATTCCCTACTCTAAGGGTTGTTCCTACCGGATCCTGACCCTCTATATATATATATATATATATATATATTATGTGGTGTGCATGTATATACGTATGTAAGATTGTAAGCTCGAATATATCCGTACGTGATAGTAAGTCAAAATATGAATAATGTTGGTGTGTAATTCTATATTTCTATTGGATTGTAGTAATTCATTTGTAACTTTGTCGAGCCTTTAAAGTTAAGGCCTGTCAAAAGTTAGACCACCTTAATAATAAGCACTGCAAATTGATAATCATGACGTGCGTATGAGATGAGATGTACGTACTCCAAATATTACTCACTTCACAATGGTAAGGCCCTTTTACATATAGATTTTTCGATAATTTTTTTACTAGTTTTTAAATAAAATTTTGTTATATTGAATTTTTCATCACATTTAAAAGTAGGTTTTTGGAGTAATTTTGAAAAGTTACGGGTCTATTTGAAGTTAATTATTATAGATATTATTGTGTGGATTTGAAACTTTAGAAAGCTCGAGGTGTTTTGCATGATTTTTATTTAGAAAATTATATTTTTAGGGAGATTTTTGACGTGGTTTTTAAAGGGATTTAAAAAAAATTAATGAAGATAGATTTGAGAAGACTTTAACTTTCTTCTTCTACTTTTAGCCCTTTAATCACAACTTTTATATTATAAAAAGTATTTTAGTATTGTCTTTTTTGATAAATTTACCGTATAAATCTATCCATAAATCTTCTTCTACTAAAACTTCAATTAAATTTTATTAGATTTTTAAAATTTTACAAAGATTTTTCGTAAACTAATCAAATAACTACTTAAAAATAACTTTGGTTTGAGGTTAAAAGAAATTTGAATTTATCTGATATATTTTTAAAATAATTTTTTAATTAAAAATGTAATATGTGCCTAAAATAACTTGGTATTACGTATTACAAATATTTTAAATAAGAACTGTTAACGAGAGTGGTTCAAGTAAAACCACTTGTTCTGATATGACATTATAAAATAATCCGTATTGTTGATTGAATTGATCTAATGGTCTTGATCTTTTCCCAACTACACTATATTATAAGAAGTGTGGTGATAATTTTGTAAATTTTATGAAACGTGTGGTGGTAAATTTGTAATTTTAGGATGGTGAAGTGACAATTTTTTTCCTTCCAACACGGACTTTATAGTTCTAAGTTTTTTTTATAATTCGATCAAAACTTTTTTGCTATTAGTTCAAATTATTTGTACTAACGGTTCATACATTTTTTTAAAAATAGATTGTAACATTTACTTTGTTAATTAAAAATTTTAGTTCAACGCGTTTAAAATTCATATACTATTAGTTCTAATACTTTCTACCATTAGTTCATGTGTTTTTTGTTCTATTTATTAGTTATGTTTGTATACAATAGGACCTGCTGTTTCTTTTCCACTCCTTAAGGTAATGACACAAACTCCACATGGATTGGTTTGCGTAGTTTCAAGGAGCTTGCCCTAAGCTTTCTCAAATTGTTGACGTAATTGGATGACTTGAGTCTCAAACATCTTGTGGCCCTTTCCAAGAACTTTAACAGTTGTTTCTACCCGCTAAATTTTTCTTCAAATCCCATAAGTGAATTTATAATATCTCCTATTGATCCAGCTACTGCTGGTTGTCCATTGACGAGCTTCTCAAGTAGCTTAACGTGGGCACAAAGGGGAGCAGCTTATCTAGTAGCACCTTGATTAGGGATGGGATTTTTGAGCGGGAAACTTCTTCTTGCATATTGTGGGAAGTTCCTTTGAGGATAGGAAGGCCTTTGATAAGTATTCTCTCTTTAATTTCTAAGATAGTTCATGGATTCTAATGCTTCATATTAGTTTATGTGTTCATTTAAGGTTGAACAATCCTCAATTTCATGCCATGTATTTTTGCAAAATTGAAAATTAGTGTCTAAATTATTGACAGAGGGAGAGGAATTACCATCAATTTTCTTCATAAGAGTCTTCAATGCTCAGCCAACTTGTCAATTCTATCATCATCTTGGATGTTGTAGATTCCTTTCGCCTTGGTGTTGGCTTTAAATTACTTTTATGTGTGCTCAATAACGGTGACAAAGTGATTCCATGCATCTTTTTCATTCATTCGGATGAAGGCATGTAAATTTGTGGTGTCCACCAAGTTTCTTGTGCTATCATTCAATACACTATAGAAATATTCTAGAATATAACCTTTCTCGAATCCATGATGGGGGCATGAATGCAACAACTCGTTGAATCTCTCCCATTCGGTGTAGATGTTCTCACTATCCGTCATATCAAAGTGTGATATCTTCTCCATGATCTCAACAGTCTTGTGGAAGGAAAGTATTTGCTTAGGAAGGCGGTTATCAATTGTTCCCAAGTAGTGAATGTCCCTATAGGGTGGTTTTGTAACCAATTTGTATCATTTCCTATCAAAGAAAAGATAAAAGCACGTATTCTCAAAGTATCAGGGGAAACATTAACATAGTTAAGACTATTCATGATATTCTCAAAGGTTCTCAAGTGTTGGTGATGATTTTAAAATCTTTGGGGAATAATCGTTTTGGATCAACCTTATTGTATCTATCTTGAGGTTGAAGTTTCCTTCTCCAAGCACGGGAAGCACAAAAGCGTGATTAAGGATGCTTTGTCAAGGATTCATCCTTGCATCCAGCATTTGAGGTGCATTCCAAGCTCTTGCAACATCCACTAGGGCAGTGAGCGGTGTGATTTCAGCTTCAAGATTCACAACGGAAAGTTGAGTTGTTTCCCTCCATCACATCAACTTTCTTGTTAGATTTGTGTTTGCGAAGAGTGCATTCAAGCTCGTTGTCCAAAGGTACATTTCTCGAGTCACGAACTTTACGCATCCACCGAGTTCAGCTTGAGAGGAAGAAGAAAGAAAGAAAGGTACGGGGATAAAAACCAAAGAGTTTTGAAAAACAAACGTGGAATTTTTTTTTTGAAAATCACTGAGAGTTACGCATTGTTACGCCTTTGTTACATTCCCTTACGAGTGGTTACGGCCGTAAGGTAGGCATAAGGGTAAGAGTAACAAAATAGTTTTGCTTATGACTTTTCCTAAATAAAGAGAAAAGAAAAGAAATTGAAGTAGCTAAGAATTAAAACGACAAAACTGAAATAAGACTATTGATGCTAAGGAAGTAGAGAATGCTACTATAATGTAATAAGACTATTTATGCATATATATGGTTGTGAACATTGATAAAAGACAAAATAGGTAATCATCTAAAGTAGTCTTGGGCATAGACAAACCAAGACTGTGCATTCCAACTCACATAGCTCTCAATCCAGCGGTTCAACGAGTATAGGAAAACCATTCGCATTTGGAAACCCGGAAAAGACCTAGGTAAACCTTCTCCTGAGGTTCATCAATTCAAAAAGGTACAAAGACCAGTGAAATCTACGATGATTCCATTCCCCAAGGCTTTGATAGACTAGTATTCTTCCAACCAAGCTCTTTTCAAATCTTTCTAATAAAACAAAACCGTTTGGTTCTTCACTTTGTTTTATCTAAACCAATTAAGAACGACACTCCAGATTAACGAAGATAATTAAAAGGTAGAATTAAGCCCTTTGAATTAACGGTTTATCAAAGATCTCAATTCACATATACATACATACATATATATATATATATATATATATATATATATATATATATATAGAGAGAGAGAGAGAGAGAGAGAGAGAGGATCATGTAGGAACATCTCTTAGAGTAGGGAATAAAAACTCATAAGATCCGTTTGAATTAAAGTTCATGAACGTCCATGATTAAAAATTATATATGGTAGTATATTATATTAAATAAAAAAGGGACATCTTATTTCCTATGATAGAATTATAGGTTTTTATTTATGACTAAAATGTTCAAAAATAAATGTTCATTCCTAAATTAAGTCTCTACCTAAAATATATCTATTCCTGTTAATGTTCATGCAAATTGTATACTTTTAACGACTGACCTAAAATATAACGAGTATTATAAATTTTTAACGACCTAACATTGTATATGCAAAAATAACGATCTACCTATAAAATAAAAATTCAAGTTTTAACGACCTAACACTATATATTTTTAACGAGCATTACAAATTTTTGAATATTTTAACTAACATTACAAATTTTAACGACCTAACATATATTTTTTAACGAGCATTACATATTTTTAACAACTTGACACTATATATGCAAAAATAACGACAAGCCTATAAAATAAAAAATCAAGTTTTAACGACCTAACACTGTATATTTTTAACAAGCATTACAAATTTTTGAATATTTTATCGAGCATTATAAAATTTTGAATATTTTAACGAGCATTACAAATTATAACGACCTAACATATATTTTTAACGAGCATTACAAATGTTTAACGAGTGTGATATATAAAAATTAACGAGTAGTATGTATATGAACAATTGATTGAACGTTAAATTGGGATAGGGTGGAAGTTATATTAATATATTCAGCCCAAAGATAAAAAATCTGATTTCCTAATATGTATTCTACTTAATTAATGAACAAAAAAAATTGAACATTTATGTGATTCTCTTCATTAAAAGATTATTATGCACCTTCCATCATGGACATTCATTATTTAATCTAACGGATCTTAGAGGTTCCTACTCCCTACTCTAAGAGTTGTTCATACCGGATCCTGACCCTATATATATATATATATATATATATATATATATATATATATATATATATATATATATATATATATATATATATATAAAAGAAAGGAGGGGATGGACCGTTGGAGAACTTTGGATCCAACATGCATTCATAATGTTATTAAAGAAGACAATACTGAGGTGCCGAAGATCTTATCCATGAAAATGGTCAAATAAAAAAGATTTTCGAAGAGTCTATCCTAATTTATTTCACAAGTTAAAAAAAAAAAAAAAGTGAGGGGCCATTACTATTGAGAAGTTAATGAAGAAATTTAGAAATATGATCAAGTGAGAGTATATAATGATTATTGATAGATTTGCAATGTGAGCCCACCTCACCAATCCATCGATGAGTGATATGTCAAAACTGGAATAAATAGAACAAGGTTTCTGTCTTACTTCATCCAATCATCATGAACGTACACTATTAAATTCATGCATTCAAGTGCATTGGGATTCTTTATCTCCCTCAGCTCTATCAACTTTCGTTACTTGTTTCTTTGTGTTTATACTTATTATTATTGCACTACGTACGTACCACTCTCTCCTACGTAGACCTCAGCCCTACCTAGTTACTACTCACTATTCACTACACTATACATCAAACTCTATCTAGACTTGCTACAGACGTAGATTTAAGTTCATGAAAACAATATAGCGTGTCTTGTTTCACTTCTGGTGTTTGAGGGGATGGATGTACGGTCGCGGTGAATTAAGTTACGTTTAAAGGGGTCGTGGATAGGTAATTGATAACGCATGTTCGTCACATAGTTTAAATTTGAGGTTTCACTTGATGGTCTTTGGGATTTTTGTGTACATTTCTTCATCTGACTTGGTTGCTTTTTTTGTGCTTGATTGTCCGTTGTTCCGTCATCATGCCCTTCTCTAAGAATGAGTATTTTGTGATTAAAAGTCTCATAGAGGCTAACCGTCCCCACAAGTGCAACTAGAGGATATAGACCGAGTTGCACTTGTCCACAGGTTAGGATCGCGAGCCACATAGAGGCTAACCGTTCTGATACCATGTCAAAGTCCGATACGAACGGACCGGGTAGAGCGAAGATCGTGTGCATCCGAGCGCAAATGCGTGTTAGGCCCAAGCCCAACACATAAACCTGATGAGGTTCTATCTTAAAACCAATTGACAATCAAAAGAGTAGCCCACCGATCTTATATATACTAGGGTGGGAAATCCCAATCTTTCGATTTAGAAACTGATTATCTCAAACATAATTTTTATGAACTTTCGATTCTCTTGTAAATCAAACTCCTTTCAAGTATAAAAACAATATAACGTGTCTTTAAGTACCATACATGTACTACATTTTATCATTTAATTTATTTATCATAAATATATTCGTTTTTATTATCATGAATATTCATTTTATTATCTTGTTCAGGGATTTGAGGGGGGAATAGTATCATGATCGAGACTATTACTCATTTAACACTTTTTTTTTTTGATTTCTCGATACAAAAGTAAGGAAATAAAAATAAATAAATAAAAGAATTAGAAAAAGGGAGGATGTTGTATCAAAATGCCATCCAAATATCATTTTGATGTGACCCAACCATGCCATTTTCGTTATAATTAGCACAATCTTTAACACAGTGCTTGTGAAATCGCATGGATGATTTATATTTTTTTTTTAAAAAAAAATAAGCAGAAAGCAAAAGGTTCAAAGAGAGGGAAATTATTTCAATTTTGGTGCACGATGGACCCATCATGCAGAATTCCAGGATTGCGTTACGGAAAAAGAAAACAATACAACAACTTTTATATTAATTCAAAACCTGTCCATATATTTTCTACATATTTCAATTTCTGGACAAAATACAAGTTCGAAAGTTCAAAGAGAGATATCAAAAGGATGGATAATTAATATGCATATATTCATATTTTAATATCTAATCTGATATTTGCATTATACCAAGTTATATATATAAAGATTTAATACAATAGTCTATAATATAAAGTATATTTCACAAAATGGGGTGATGTTTTACAGTATATTTGTTAAAGGGATATATATATTTGTATTTCTTATATCTAATATTTATATTTAATAATTTTCGTATTTCATGCACTATATTCCTATTTAAAGCGTTATATTCACCATTTATGATGATATATATATTAATATAAGACTACTAAGAAAGGAATGGAGCCGTAGAGAAATTGAAAAGACGAATGACGATAAACCCTAAACCATTTTGAAAAATCCAAGTGGTAATGAATAGTCGTAAACGGGTTTTAGTGGGCCCGATTAGAATATGGGCTTTGCACGCGAAGTCAGATGGGTAAAACTAGGGGGCCCACTCACTACAAACTTAATACTTTGACTACTTCATAATAACTGTCCATCGGCTTTTCATACATGCATATATAAAAGAGGATTTATATTAATTCTTCGTCTCACTCGTGGGTACTTATAAGTCTTCATATCAAGAAAAAACAAATTGGAAAAAAAATAAAATAAAAAATGCTAAATCACCGAGCAAAAACAGATAAAATACATTTTTAGACAGGATCGATAAAATATTTTCAAGAAAGTCCAACAATCGTGTGTATTAAGAAACCACAACAAACCTGAAGCTAAACGCTGTAATTTGGGCCAGGAGAAAGACCAATATACAAAACCAGGCCCAAACAAAAAGCCCAAAAAACAGGCCCAAATATACAAAACCAGGCCAAGCATTACAACGTAAAAGTCCATCCACCATATGCAGACATGCATACATTCCCAATCTGAACGTCATGAAGATGCAACTTACATGTTTTGCTTATGTACATCCAATCACCAACATGTAAATGAATTTTATCCTTCTTCTTATCAACATGTACAAGAATTTTTATATTTTTTCCGACCAATACCTCATGCAATATATTCATATTCATTTTAGGGTTTTTGGAAGTTATAATACGTTTTTTTTTTAATAAATAAAGCCACCTTATAAACCTATTTTAAATGAATTGAACCAACTATATAATTTTCAGTAAATACTTTTACCATTTTGATTGATTGATGTATGCTATTGCACCCACTTATTGAAAATAACAATTTTTTGAATAATTTTTTTTATAAAAATGTCTTTCCACGCATCAATTTAGAAGTATCTTTTGAATATTTTGTGGGAAATTTTTTTTAAAAATAAATTAATAAAATATTTAATTACAATAAGAATTCGTTATAAATTGTAAAAAAATATCAGCGTAAATTCGTAAATAAATAAAATAACTAGGTGTTTTAATTGGACAAATTATATATTATATGATCTTTGTTAAAAGAATAGTTTATGGGAAGAAACCAAATTACAAAAGGCGACTTTATGCCTAAAAAAAACTCTTTATATAATTTTAATGAAAAAATAACCAAAAATAATTTAAGCTATGCTATGAACCACAAATAATACAAACTTCAAAACTTACTAATTTGTATACAAACTATTACCTATTAAACCGTATTCCAGCAACAATTTTGATTAAAGTGTTAAATCTGATAACCCGAAATAAATTTTGGGCTTAAGAACATTTTAGTTAAAAATTATTAAAAAAAAGTTGGAATAAATTTTAGGCTTACAAACATTTTAGTTAAACTATACGAAAAAAGTTGAATTTTTTTTAATAGCTTTTCATTCTTGTGCTCATTGTTCGCCATTTAGGTATTTATCGGTCATGAAAAAGGATGAAAAATCTTTGATTTTCACTTAATTGAACGTTAAATTTGCAATGGGATATTTATGGATCTAATTAGTTCATGTAAAAATATATAATTAGCAACATCATTATCAAATAAATCATCTCAATTACAATAGAAATACAAATGATGCTACAGCAAATGGAAAAAGTATTAGGAGATCTAAAATCCTACAAAGACCGGTCGATGATAACCGGAACATCCCACGTCCAAATTGAATCGTTTTTTAATGCGTATAAATCCCCGTATCATTTGTATTTTTTTTTTAAAAAAAACTAAAGTTGCAATTTTAGGCTTTGAATTACAATATGTAAATAGTTTGTTGGGTGTATGACCGGAAAGGTTCATCTACAACCCTAAGAGATGTAGGGAAAGTTCTCGGCAGTCGGAGATTTTGCAAGGACACTTAAAGCACAAATTTTGGGCTTTTGAGATTTCTCACCATTTTTTGTTACGTGCTCTTCCATCCATGGATTCTTCTCAAAGATTCTATAAATCAACGGCTTTTCAATCTAGTTTGAAGATTTTGTTTATTTATGGCAAAATTTGAAGGATTTCATAAATTTTAGGTGGGATTGTGTTGTGTCTTACTGTCCATTGTAAATCTTCAATCGTTGAAACTTGTTATAGTATAGGGATGAGCAAGTGATGGAGAACAAGAAAATCTTATTTTATTTTATATCTTCAGTAAATTACATTTTAAGTCCAAAATTTTATTTTGGACTACCGGATTAGCACTTTACCAAAATTATACCGGAAAATGTTATATGTATCAATATTGGTTTAATCGGTAATAGTTTGTATACGGATTAGTAAATTTTTAAAGTTTGTATTATTTTTTACTCATGGATAATATTTTAGGTCATTTTTTCTATTTTAATTGTAGAAAATCAGAAATTATGGTAAATTGTAGTAAAATCTATTGCTAGCTGGTTGCGGGAGTCCCTCTTACAAAAAAATATACCTTGTATGATTCCCCCTTGTTAGGGTTGACAAGGTTTGAATGACACACTTTACACGGTCGATATATACACAGTTTTTACTCGGCTAAACTTTAGGAGCGGAATTGCTCTCATGTTGAAACGGCGTTTTGTTGTCCGATTAGGTTCGACGTCTCCGTCCCGTCACAGCCGATGGTATGTGTTTTACGAATACTTTCTTCTTGATTTTTTAAATAAAAAAGATGCAGAAACCTTTTGATATCGAAGAACGTACAGGCAGACCTTAGGTACGAATAGCTTTTACATTTTTCAAAATAAATAATAATCTTTGATGATAGGCTAGCTGGATATGTCTCCATTCCATAGTCAGGGGGGCCTGCAATTCTGCAAATTTGCATGCATGCTCATGAGATTCCTCTCTTCCAGTCCTTTCTGTTGTGTTCTTCAAATGTTTGCAGACTCCCCTTTCCACTCTCACATCTTTTTTATTTGCACCCTCATCCTCCAACTCCATTAATATTATATTACTCTTAATCTTTCGTTTAATTTCATGTATATTGTAATATATACAAAAAGATTCAGGATTGAGTCCGATCACCCGGATAATACGGGTCAACCCAACTCAACTCAATCATCACCACTCTCATTCAACAAACAACCTCTTCCTACATATTCACGTACTGTACAATCATGGATCTATCATTATATATAAAAATATACACTCGTTCCATCTTCATCTGCATATCACAGAAGTGATGGAACCCTAGTCCCTAGCCTATATTTATACATATACTCACGTTCTTCATTAAGCTACCTATTAATATAATGATCCATTAGATTAGTCTGTGCAGTGCAGGATAAGGGTCGGAGGATAATGCTTATGTATGCATTAGCAGACAATGTAATGGAATAACGAGAATATAATACTATTTCGGTGACTGCTCTTCTCATTTGACCTCCATCAATCTACCGCTGAATAATTTAATACCACAATAATCTCAATGGTGATTAATTAATGTTCTTCCAAAATACACGCAACTTAATTTTATATTGGTGCGCATTGTTTCAACCAACAGCTTCAACAAGCTGGAGAGCTGACACAATTGAAAGAGATAGAACAAAGCCTATATGATCCATATATTTCTAGCTCCTATTTCCTTGTTTATTTTTTGGGTAAAGAAAACCCTCCTAAAATCTAGTTGAATGCATAAACAGAAGAAGCTGGACTCAAAGTATTTGAATAATATGATTCACACCCAAACAAAAAGAAAGACATTATGGAGCAGGAAAAAGAAAATTCATGAAAAAACAAACCCATCTAGATCATCATCAGAGAGCTAGGCATCTCCAAGAGGGAGATGAAAGAAGAAGTTATAGACTGAGTAATTGGAATGAAATGAAAAAGGTTTGGTGCATAACCTGATGGACAAGCTAGGTGGGAATTTGCATTTGCATTTGCATACTAGGTAGAAAGAATCCAAGTGCAAAGTTTGGATGTAAGATTTAATCTCCATGGGAATGGCGGTCAAAGTGAAGGAGGTGACCAGTACATTTAGGGCAGTCAACAACGTGTTTCGGCACCATGTAGTACATTAGACAGCTCTTGCAACCTGCTACTACCAAAACATCTTCAGCGAGTTCATCCCTTATCCCCATCATACTGTACGAATTACACGTGTTCGATGACCCTTCGCTATCGTATGACTCGTCTTCGTCTTCTTCCTCCTCATCCTCAGTATCATCCTCTTCTTCGTCGTCTTCGTCTTCTGTTTCGTAGAGTTGGACCCCTTCGCAGCAACCGCCTCTCGTAATCAGCCTTGGATCCTCTTTCGCTTTCATTCCGTTTCTCCAGTTCCTGTAATAAATCTCTCCAGTCTGCAAATAATTCATTCATTAAGCAAAATTAGGGTTTCGAGAAATTAAACGGACCAAGGAAGGAATCAATAAATGCAAAGGAGGGTTTTGGTAAAGGAAGGGGCGGCGATCGCATTGAAAGCGACGGGGGAAGAGGATACATTAAAGATCAATCATAGGCATAAACTAATTAAGATCCATACATCATAAATTCATCAAATAGGTAATCTAGAAAAAGTGAATTTACGGATAGTAAATGAGGTGCAGACCTGCAAATCAAGGCATTGTTCCCAGTGGTAAGGAAGAGAGACGTTAGAGTTGAGATCGACGAGAGTAGTGGTGGTGGAGTCACAAGTAGGAGGAGAGTTTGAAGAGGAGAGATCTTGCAGGAGAGACGGCTGAAGTCGGGAGGCGTCATCGGAAGAATTGGATCTGGATAGTCCGGTGGAGGAGGAGGAGGAAGAAGAAGAAGCAGCGATGGCGGCGGAAGGGGAGGTGTGGTGGTTGAGGGAGCAGTTTCGAAGAGATCTCTCAAGCGATGCGGTTAGAGTCGCCATGTTTGGAGCACTCATCATGTCCCTCTCTCTTCTTTTTTTTTTTCTAATTCCTCTATAAAACTATGTTAAAGAAACAAAAAAAGAAAAAAGAAAAAAAGAGAATGAAAGGGTAATAGAGTAAAATCCAGAGTTGTGAGGTGGGGTCCATGGCGCACTCGCCACTCGTTTGTTGCACTGCGGGACGGGTTCAACGCTTCAAAATTTACAAGATTCTATTATTAATATTCAAACAGCAACTATTCAATGCTATAATTAACTGGTTAACACTTTTTTTTGAAAAATAATGAAATAAAATGTTTAAATAGCCACCAAAATGAAATAAAAAAAGGATTTATAATGATAATTGTAGTTAAAAAGAAGAGGAATAGGAGAATATAATTAAAGAGAAGAGACAAGATAATGTTGGTAATTTTGGTGGGGGGAAGGGAATCCCATCTGAAACCTGTCTGACAGTAAAACAGAGTGCTGACCAGCTCTCTTTGGTCCAATATATTTCACCTAATATTCCCTTTGGTGTTGCCTTCTGTCTCTCTTTTTTTTTTTTTTTAATTTCCCTGCTCCCTTCATCTCCTTCACTCACATTTACCTAATTTATTTATTTATTTTGTAAGTTACTAAAATTAGAGTATGTGTATAAAATGCATAAGAAACAATAATGATGTTTTAAGGTTAGTTATAGGAGGTGGTCGGTGCTTAGAACATCTAAATATTGATTAGTAAGGTAATAGTAATTAAGGAAGAAGGAAGGGAGTGTTTGTAGGAGTAGGCAGGGGGGGAGGGGGCGTTGGGGTGCGAGATGTCTCTGCTTGGCTTCCGACCATTCTCTCTTCTGTCGTATTCTCCGCTTTCAAAATATTCCATTGCCTTTTTATCGTTTTTCGTTCATACCTTATTCTCTTCATTCATTCTTCCCTTTTACCTCTATACTTCTATACTAACCATTATATGTATTCAAACCAAGATGGGCCTTTCTGTAACATCAATTTTCTTCTTCTTTTAGGCCCAATACGTATTCAAACCGATATCTACTTCCTGGTCGAATGCATGCAAATTAGAGCAAACAAAGACATTTTTTTTTTTTGGTGAAGTAGCAAACAAAGACATTGCTTCTCAAATAAAGCTAAAATGTAAATAATTTCAAATTGTATGTCAAAAGTTTTGCATAATAAAAGAAAAAAGAAGAAGTTTACACGACTTATTGTCTTTGGCATGTTAAGAATGTCTTAGTTAGGGATGGTAATGGATCGGATGGTGGGTGGATGACCTTGACCATCATCCAAAATTGTCCACTCCAACCGATCCACCGGATGAAGCGGGTGGATCGGGTGTGCTACACCTTATCTACAAATTTGTAAAAAAAAAAGTCAAATATTTTACTGAAAATCAAGATAATACTTAAATTTAACTAAAATTAACATAGATTTTACATAATATAAAGTACAACACTATAATCAAACAAGATCTGTAATAAAAAAATTATAACGAATCAATAATAACAACCGAAATATTAGGAAAGAAAATATGCGGTTTACTTTATTATAGTTTATAGAGTAAAAAAATATAGGAAAAATATTTATAATATAAAAACTACATATATTAAAAATATATAAGTTTAAGCGGGTGGATACGGGTCAAATGGATGGGTGGATGATGGATCGGGTGATGGGTAGATGAAACCTTCACGTGCATCCTATCTGATCCACCACCTGCTTTCACCCGTTCTTTAACGGATTTTCACCCTTTTTCGTTGGATCAGGTGGTTGGATATCCGTTGGGTACAGGTGATATTGTCATCCCTAGTCTTAGTTTTTAACAGTAGTTGGATCTCTGTTGATATCCCATTAAATTGATCAGGTATCATGTATATATAATAAATGAGGCTTCCTCTCCATAATTGGTGGAAGGATTATGACTTAGTTTTCTAATTTATTTAAGTTGTATCTTGATTTTTGCCCAGCCTAAATATTTTTTTATAAATATTTATATATAATCAATAATACTTCAAAATTTCAAATGAATAAATCCTAAGAAGAGAAAGAGCCTCAAGCCCTTCAGTTCACCCATCCCTCACTCACGCGGCCTCGGTTCGTCTCTCAAACTAAACTCTAACCCTCACTTCGCCTTTTAGTGGGAGATCCTCACACTCTCACCAGCCCTCACACTCCTGGTGTCTCCTCGCCTCTCCTCGGCCATCACTCTCATCGGTGTCTCCTCACTTCTTATAATTGTGGCTCTCCTCTCAAATCATCGCCTCTCCGTTGAATAGTCCTCACTCTTCTTTAAGGGATTGAATGCAAACCTTCTCTAGAAATCTTGTTTCCATTAATAGATTAGATAATTTAGGTTTTATTATTAAGTTTGGACATGGTGAATTTTCATTGTACAAACATAACAACTTTTATGGTAGTGGTACATTGATTGATTCACTTTATAGGTTTAATCTTGATATTAAAATTTTTGAATCTTTACTTTATGTTGAATCTAATGTGGGCATTAAACGTAGTGCATCTAATGAAAATTCAGCTTTCTTGTGGCTTCAAAGATTAGGTCACATATCTAAGGAAAGGTTAATGAGGTTGGTGAAAAATGATATCCTACCTCTCTTGAATTTTAGTGACTTAGATGTGTGTATAAAATGCATTAAAGGAAAGAAAACTAAACACACTACAAAAAAGCCGCCACAAGAAGCACTCAACTTCTTGAGTTAATTCACACCGACTTTGTGGTCCTTTTGACGTTCCTT
Organism: Fagopyrum tataricum; assembly: GCA_002319775.1. NCBI lineage: Eukaryota > Viridiplantae > Streptophyta > Magnoliopsida > Caryophyllales > Polygonaceae > Fagopyrum > Fagopyrum tataricum. Next base: position 37,504,785 of record CM008283.1, on the reverse strand, counting down.
CTTGAAGCAGTGAAAAGTATTTCATCACTTTTATTGATGATATCTCACATTATGCCTATATTTATGTATTACATGAAAAATCTCATTCAATAAATGTCTTAGAGGTATTTGTTATTGAGGTAGAAATGCAATTAGATAGAAAAATAAAAGTTGTGGCTTGTGAGATCCGATAGAGGTTATGGAAAATATAATGAAAGTGGACAATGTCCAGGTCCATTTGCAATGTTCCTTGAAAGTAGAGGCATTTGTGCACAATATACAATGCCCGGTACACCTCAGCAAAATGGTGTAGCTGAGAGGCGGAACCGTACATTAATTAATATGGTTAGGAGCATGTTAAGTGATTGCTCTTTGCCCTTATCATTATGGATACACGCATTAAAGACTACAACATATTCATTGAACCGAGTTCCTAGTAAGGAAGTTCCTAAGATGCCTTATGAATTGTGGACGGGAAGGAAACCTAGTTTGAGACATCTCCGTGTTTGGGATTGTCCTGCAGTAGTGAGGGTGTATAATCCATGAAAGTCAAAGGGGAATAAATTTTATTGCCCTAACCATAGTACAAGAATCTAAGAAACTAGCAATGCTAGGTTCATCGAGAATGGTCAAACTAGTGGGAGTGGTAATCCATGAAAGGTGGACATTCAAGAAATTCGGGTCGAAGATCCTTCACCTGGGGTTTCTTCTAAGGTTGTTGTACCAATTGTCGTATCACATTTACATGACACATTGGAACAACAAGATGATGTCCAGAATCCATTAGTTGAAAATGAAATAAATGAATCAGCCATATTACAAGAAGAGATAAATGAACTACATGAATCTTTAAAGCGATCTGTAAGAGAAAGAAGATCTACTATTCTAGATGACTATGTGGTTTATACTCTTGAAAATGAATGTGACTTAAGCATTGATGCAGATCCAGTCTCATTTAAGAAAGCCATGCAAAGTGACAATTCTGAAAATTGATTTATTGCCATGCAATCTATGAGTGACAACCAAGTATGGGATCTAGTTGAATTGCTTGAGGGTTCCAAGACCATTGGGTCTAAGGGGGTCTTTAAGACCAAACGGGACTCTAAGGGCAACATTGAAAGATATAAAGCTAGATTGCTTGCTAAAGGGCTCACAAAGATGGCATTGACTATAGAGAGACTTTCGTTGTAGTGTCAAAGAAAGACTCTTTGATAATTGGTTTGGCTTTGGTGGCTCATTATGACCTTGAGCTTCACCAAAGGGATGTAAAGACCGCCTTTCTAAATGGATATTTAGAGGAGGAAGTATATATGGACCAACCTAAAGGATTCTTGACCACAAGAAAAGAACAAATGGTGTGTAAGTTGAGGAAATCAATATATGGACTGAAACAACCTTCCCGACAATGGTATCTTAAGTTTAATGATATCATCACATCTTATGGTTTTGTAGAGGTCACTGTTGATCGGTGCATCTACATAAAGGTCAGTTGGAGCAAATTTGTTATTTTAGTCTTATATGTTGATGATATGTTGCTTATTGCAAATAATATAGGCAGGTTACATGATATAAAGAAATATCTCTCTAAGAACTTTGAAATGAAGAATATGGATGAGACATCCTATGTGATTGGAATAGAAATATTTTGAGATAAATCACAAGGATTGTTAGGTTTGTCTCAAAATGGATATACCAATAAAGTCTTGAAGAAATATAGAATGGATAAATGCTCTACAGGGATAATTCCAATTCAGAAGGGAGATAATTTTAGTAAACTACAAGGTCCTAGAAATGAATTCGAACGAAAGAAAATGGAAAATATTCCTTATGTATCAGTTGTTGGGAGTTTGAATTATCTTCAAACCTGTACTCAAACATTAGCTTCGCTGTAGGCGTATTGGGTGGATATTAAAGTAATCTTGGAATGTACCATTGAAAGGTTGCTAAAAAGGTTCTTAGGTAATTGCAAGGCACCAAAGAACAAATGCTTACATATAGGAGATCCGATCATTTAGAGGTCATTGGATATTCAGATTTAGATTGCCGGATGCGTGGATAGTAGAAAACCTACGTTCGGATATGTGTTCTTATTAGTGGGAGGAGTTGTTTCCTGGAGATTTGGGAAGCAAACTATTATTGCTACTTCTACTATGGAGGCCGAGTTTGTGGCATGCTTTGAGGCCATTAACCATGGGGCGTGAATGCGGAATTTTATCTCGGGGCTTGGGATTGTTGACTGTATAGCTAGGCCGCTGAGAATTTATTGTGATAATTCTACAGCCGTGTTCTTTTCGAAGAGCGACAAGTACTCTAAGGGTGTTTAGCACATGGAGTTGAAGTACTTGTTAGTTAAAGATGAAGTGAAGAAACATAGGGTGTTTTTTGAACATATTAGAACGGACATGATGGTTGTCGATCCGTTAACTAAGGGTTTACCACCTAAGGCGTTTCAATGGCCATGTAGAACGTATATGTAACATAGATAAGACCTTGCGATTATAATTGTATTTTGCTCATCAAATTCTAACACTTTGAATTCATATATTGATATGTTTCTGCTTTACATTGCTTGTCATTATTATAGTATTTGTATACAATTATAGTTTTCAGATGACATGTTATTTTGAGACTTATAGTAAATCTCAAAATTAAAGTAATATTGAGTCTAGTTTGATCTGTGATACGTGGAAGGAATCATGTTGCTAAATAACGTGTGACCGCCATGATCCAATTGGTTCATATTCAATTATAGATTATGGATTATTTTATGGACTTATATAAATTTATGCATTTACTGATATTGAACCATTAAGTTGACACACATGCCAAGAGGGAGAATGTAAGAATATTTATAAGATATATATTATATGTGGCAAATGTGTCTAGGTTTAATTTATAAAGTTAAGTCCAAAGTATAGTTTGTAATTTTAATATAAAGTCGAAACCGTAATGGATCGATATCGGTTAAAGACGTTTAAAATTACGGGATTAATTATAATCTCTTCTTCTTTGCCTAAAATACATAATGCACACCTTATTCTCATTAAAAGATGACAATTAAGTCGGTGTTACAAACGACATCTTTTGAATTCAATATTACCTTCATTTACTAAGAAGGAATTACGACTCCATTTGAGATAATAACTGCACACAAATAAAAGTAGATTAAGGTTGTAATGTAATTTCATCCACTAGAGATTAACAAAAGTCGAAGGATAAAGAAGAAGAATACTCGCTCACACCTACGCACTCGATCGATTCGTAATGAAGAATACTACGAATAAAGGTTAGTGTTCGATTTATACACGTATATACTTCGATTGAATCATGTCTAAGTTTAGATCATTAAAGGAATTGATTTCGAAATGAAATCGTAATATATTAATAAATATAAAACTGTACCGTTACCCGAGTTTTACCCGTATATTTATTGATTCTTATCCATATATTTATAGTGAGTTTGTGGTAAATCGTCGGATACAGAACAGACAATATCACCATCCAAAGTTTTAAAAAAACATGTTTTGCATGATTTATATGTGTAAGTTTGAAATACATTGTCCCTTCAGATTTGAGATTTCTCTCATGATTGTTCAAGAACTCGAATTTCCTGTCTAATCATGCGCAAAGCTTATTAAAGTCTATTATGACAGCACATCATATTTCCATCAGTTTGTCAATAAAAACATATGATTTAAACGAGGATTTCAACAATATATCAAAAGAAGATATTCTTGTTGTCTTCATCATGAGATAAAACAATAAAATTATTCAATAAATAACGTAAAAGAAAAAAGGAGCATATATACTTTACACTTAGGTCGTGCACAAACCTTCTGAATCACTCTAACTCATTGACATTACTCTTTTGCTTTCTAGCTATCTATGGTATCAACTTTGAACAAAAGTAGTGCTTAAAAGGATTGACGAAGAAAAATACCAATAAAAGGTTTTATTTAATATAATGACTACTTACTGTTATTTCCAAAAATAGTCCAAGGTGCTATGATTTTATAATCATATTTAGCAATTCGAATTTAATTAACTAATTAACTGACCTGAACAAATCCGGGCTCGGGTTGGGCCAAATCCAAAATCTTGCCTGAAATGCCCGGGCCGGGCCGGCCTGTCCTTCCTTGAACGGGCCTCCAGCAAGGCCCGTGCCCGCCTGCGTGTAAACACGGGTGGGTTGACGGGCCGGCCCGCCCGTGTTTACACTTATTCCCTTTTGTTTTTATTTTAATAGTATACATATAATATATATATATATATATATAAATAAATATATATATATATATATATATATAAGTATATATAGATATATAAATATATATATATATACGGGCCAGTCTGCGGGCCGGCCCGCGGGCTAAATCCAACACACAGGCCCGTCCAGTGAACAAGCGGGCCGAGCCTGGTCCGAACGGGCCAATATGCTAGCCCATACCCGTGTTTTTTGGCGGGCGGGCTGGACGGGCCGGCCCGGATTTGTTCAGGTCTATAATTAAGATACATCACCGTATTTTGCTCTTTAAAAATAATTTATTGTTATAACAATAAATTAACGATAGATAAAGAGTACTTACTCTCTCCGTTTCATAATATATGTACATTTAGCCTTAAGTTTTTTTTTCCAAAATATATGTCCATGGATATCTATTTAATGTTAAAAGTTTTTAAAAATAAAACTTCAAATTTAATTTTCTTGAGAAAATGAGAATGACATTTAATATTTAAAATCTTTACTTGAAATAATCGTATTTTATGGACATGTAAAAACTCAAACTAAGATGTTTTTATAGATGGTGTAATAAATAAATGATTTTTTTTTTAAGTTTCATTATTAGTGTTTCTTAATAAGTGTGAAAGATGTTACATGGACATATATTGCAAAATGAAGGGAGTATTATTTATAATTGCACAACGTACACTTTCAACGGTGATTTCAAGATGTCAAGATTATGGGTTATTAGAGCGATTATTCGGAGGTAGGTTACTTTGGAGATTATTTGAATAAATTTATTAATTCAATTACTTTTAAATTATTGATTACTTAACCCAAAATAATTTAAACATTTTCCGAATGAGCCCTTAGTTCACTTTTCTTTCATTCTTAATCCATAAAACTTAATTTTTGGAGTAAAAGTTTTTAATTGTCAATGTATATTTTTTTTGCCAATTTTTTTTTATAGGTTTTTGAAATTTATTTATTTATTTATTTTTGATACAACAAGGTAAGAAATTAGGAAGACACTATCTCCTCGAGGTCTTTCTTCCTAGAGCATCCGCACGGATGAGATCTTCAAACCACCCACATGGAAGAAGAGACAACCTGGGACGGATCTGACCAAAATCCGCCAGCTTGTCAGCCACCAAATTAACCTCCCGAAAGATATGACGAATAACCACCTCGTCAAAGAAACACAGGATATTAGAAATATCAGACAAAATCAAGTCAAGTTCCCACGGGGGTTTCCAAATATGTTTAATAGAATTGATAATTGTCAAGTTGTCCCCTTCAATCTCAATTCGATTTACCATAAGATCGCATGCTCTAATAAGACCCTCTCTAAGCGCGCATGCTTCAGCATGAAGGACCGAAGAATAGCCACACGGTCCAAAGCCCAGAGAAACCGTCTTAGCATTCTGATCTCTAATGATGAATCCAAAGGACGATTTACCATGTTCATTACGTGATCCGTCAAAGTTAAGTTTGACGAAGCCATTCATAGGTTTAGCCCATCTGATATTCCTTTTCTTCCTCTTATTCTCCTTTCTCGAAGTTTCCACACAGTTCCCCTTTTTTTTGATTCCTTCCAATCACTAATCTGGATTTGAATCAAGTGTTCGAAATTTGTTGGTTTTATTTTACTAAAGATGGCCTGATTTCTTACATACCAGATGTTCCACCAAACTAAAGAGAGAGTGATAAGTTCCTTGTTATTTAGCTTCTCATAGATCAGGAGACAGACATTTTTAAAATTAGCCTTAGCATTATAGATTTCCGAAATAATTTTCTTAACTTTTTTCAATCTTATATTTGTTTTTAGGAAAGGGCAATCAAGGAAAAGGTGTCTAGTTGATTCGTAGGGGTGATCGCATAGAGAGCACGCCATTGGGACATGAACTTTCTGTTTTTCCATATTTTCTTTTGTCGGGAGTCCGTTAACGGATAATTTCCATAAGAAATTTTTAACTTTAGGCATAACGTCTAAATCCCAAATCCAAACGTTCGGACTCTCCTCATTTTTCTTCATCAGGTTAATCATTTTCATGGCCGAACTTGTTGAGAACGAACCATTAATAGCCGGCGACCAATAAAGTCTGTCCTGAATAAAAGACTTTGGAAGGGGATATTCTTTAATTGTTCTTAAGATATTTATCGGCAATATACTATTTAGTTCAGCATCGATTTTCTGGATATCCCATTTATTCTCATGAATGAAATTTCCCACCTTATCATATTCATTAATACCACTTTTATCTAAACAGAAACTAATAAGAGGTTTATTTGAGCACCAACAATGATTCCAAAAATTAATCGTCTTTCCATCTCCGACATTCCAGCTAATTCCCCTTTCAAAATCTTGTTTCAAGTGCATAAGTTTTTTCCATTGCCAGGACGAGTTAGTTTTAGGCCAATAGTTCTAAAGAAAGTTATTTTTGAGATATTTTTCTTTAACAACTTTAACCCAAATATTGTCAGGTTCCTGAAGAATTTTCCAAAGAAGTTTCATTTGAAGACTTTATTCATATCCTCAGATTTCCTAATACCAGTTCCACCACACGCTTTTGGTTTACAGATCTTATCCCAGCTGATGAGAGGGTGGTAGTTAGAACCTTTGTTCCAGAAAAAATTTATTTGGTCCAGTTCTTTATGAATACTTGCAGGGAGCATAAAGATTTGCATAATGAAGCTAGGTTTAACATTTAAATTGGCTTTAATAAGGACGGTTCTTCCTTCTTGGGATAGAGAAGAAGCTTTCCATCTAGAAAGTTGGTTCCTCGATTTTGTTATAACATCATTGAACATACTTTTATTAACATTTCCATTAATAATAGGGCAGCCTAGATATAATTCAAGGCAGTTAGAAGAGGTGATTCCCAACTCGGCTTGAATGTTCTGGATACACAGTGTTTTCACATTAGGAGACGGTTGGAAAGCTGATTTTCCATAATTAATTTTCTGTCCGGAGACACGACAGAACCCATCAAGAAGATTAACAGTTTTCCTACTAGCTTCCACTAATGCTTTAGAAAAAAATAATGATATCATCAGCAAAGGAAAGGAACGGGATCAAAGTTCCTCCCCTTGTAATCGGAAAACCAATCATTTTTTTGTTTAGGTTACTTTGTTTTTGGATATTTCGGGCCAGAACCTCCGCACCAAGATTAAAAAGGAGAGGAGAGATCGGATCCCCTTGCGGAGGCCTTTCTGCGGGAAGATCATATCTGTAGGTTTATCATTCAGCAGAATCGAGTAGGTTGTGGTTGTTATACACTCATTAATCCAATTGGTGAACTTATCATTGAAACCAAATTTTCTTAGAACGGCCAAGATAAAAGGCCACTCGACTCTATCATATGCTTTTTCCATATCCAGTTTGATTGCAACATAACCTTCTTCCCCCTTCTTAGATTTAAAGCCATGAAACACTTCGTGAGCGATAAGGATGTTATCATGAATAGATCTTCCATGGGTAAAAGCACTTTGGAGAGGGTGGATCAATTTTGTATGATATTTTTAAGTCTCTTGGCTAAAGTTTTTGCAATTATTTTATAAATCGTAGAACAGAGGCTAATTGGTCTAAAATCTGTGGTTCTGATCGGGTTATCAGTTTTCGGGATTAAGGTGATAAATGTATGGTTGATCTGTCTCAGAATTTTCCCAGTTCTATAGAAACTTTTAACCGCCCTGATAACAGAAAGGCCAACAATGTTCCAGTATCTCTGAAAGAAACCAGCCGGCATTCCATCCGGACCCGGTGATTAATCACACCCAATATTGAAGAGCGCACTCTTAATCTCATCGTTCGAGAATGGTTTAGTAAGCATTTCATTATCCGAAACAGAAACCTCACAAGATATTACATCAAGAAAATTGTTAGTCTCATTAGTCACATTGTAATTAGACTTGAATCTGTCCTTATAGTCCCTAAGGAATTCCTTCATAATATCTTCTTCTCTATTCCATACTAAACCATTTGGGTCAGTAATCGAGTTAATAGTTTTCCTATCCCGTCTACCTGTTGCCCTTCTATGGTGATATTTAGTATGTTTATCTCTTAGGAGAGGAAGTTTTTGCCCTTTGACTCCAATATCTTTGTTGGTAGTTAATAATACATTCTCTTTTTACCATTAGTCTATTGATCTTATCGTTTCTAATTGTCGAGTAGTTATGGGCATTTAAGTTTTGTAAAGACCCGATATTCTGATCAACAGTCCTCGATTGTTTATTAATATTTCCAAATTTCTCTTTACTCCATATTTTTATTTTACTTTTTGCTAGACTGATTTTTTTCACAAGGTTAAACATATTAGTTCCCTCAAAGTTAGTTCTCCAAGATTGTTTTATGACATGTTCACAATCGTCTCTTTCCATCCACATTAGCTCGAACCTAAACGGTTTATTATTGTATGCGATTCTTCTAAGCGAAAGTTCAAGGGATATCATACAGTGGTCCGACGTTGTAAAGGCATGGTTCCATATATGAGCTTGACTATATCTATTAATGATATCGAAGTGAACAAAGGCTCTATCCAGCTTTTCCAAAGTATTGTTTTCTCCCTCTCTTTTCCTTCTCCAAGTAAAATCATTCCCACGGGAAGTTAGGTCTACCAAATTACAATTTTGAACAAAATCATTGAGCCTTTTAAATCTCAAAGAATTATCACTTCGACCACCTATTTTATCAGTTGGACAAAGAAGATCGTTAAAGTCACCCATAATGATACACGGTTTATTTTGATTATTTATACAGCTAATCACTTTGTTCCAGAAATCGTCTTTAAGTCTCTCATTTGGTGGTGCATAGATAAGAAAAATATTACAAGAGAAGTTGATCTCGAAGTTTGTGTGTTATATCATCATAAATCTTTCATCCTTAATACCAATAGTAACTTTTTCGTTAATGAATCGATAACTTTTCCAGAGAAGGCAAAGACCACCCGCAAAGCCAATGGAAGGAATGAAAGAAATATTATCGAAACCAGCGTTTCTCCACCATTTTTCTTCAGGTTCAATATTGGACTTAATCTCCGCCAACATTAGCAAATCTAAATGTTCGTTTTGTGCTGTAATCTTAATATCAATCCAAAAGTTTTTTTTTCGAATACCCCTACAATTCCAATAAGCGATCTTCATTTTAAAACAATCAACATAAAGATCGGTTCATTTATTATAGTTTTAAAAGCTTGGAAATTCAAAACGGACTTCGCCCTAGCAGGGATCAGCACGTTATCGAGAGAGGAGAGCCAAGAAGCCGCAACTCTCGAAATAATCTCGGTCACGCCTCAACTTAAGTCACAGAGAAGGTCACCGCTCTTACTTTCACATTTAGAATTAACACAAAAAACCCTAATTTCTGCATTAAAAACTGTCCAATTCCAGATTCTGCATAATATTAGATAGTACACAACCGAAAATTCATACATTAAAACATAAAAAGCGTACAGAAAGTTCATAATTACAACCAAGATTAACAAATACCATGACTTTAGCACTACATAGGCATTAATTTCATACATCCAATTCCACAAAACAAGATTACAGTAACAGTTAACAAAATACCATCTTGAGTTCAGTATCACAGCTTCAAAACACCAGTTGATCCAAAAGACAGGTTTCCAGGAAATAAGCAACAAGATGTATGACGCATAATCCCAAGTAGCAGCTTGATCATTTTCATCAAAGTAATTATAAGGTTCCAAAACATACTCTAAACCCCGCCAGCAATAGCAAAAGTTGGTACACAATGAAGACAGTCTTTAGTTCCTCTGTTTTTTGACACCCTTCAGAAAGGAGGATGCCGTGTCATCATCCACCTCCATCGACGTTCTCTTGCTCGAATCAGATTTTGTAGATTCCACATTCCTAACATCCGTAGAATTGAGCAACATATTGATAGTATTGAAGGATTGAAAGGAATGTTCAGAAAAGTATTCTTCATCATCCTCCACCTCCAAGTCATTATTAATCATAAAATCAGCAATCACATCATCATTATCCTCTTCATTCACCATTACCACAGTTGTATCAAAAGCAGATTCATCATCAAGGTGAATATGTTCATTCACATTAGCATAGCTTTCAATTGCATTTTCCACAACAGAAGTTGGTTTAATAAGAGCAGGAATCAATTCTTCATTTTCGGCAAGAAGAGTCAATGGATTGGTGTCAGGCACAACAAGGCACTCCTCATTCTTTTCATCACAAGGGACAGCCAGCACCTCACTAATCTCAGCAGAAGCTCCCAGCACAGGAGCCATCAATTCAGGAACAAAAGGTTGAGCAGGATCAACCAAAGGGGAGGAATGATCATTGGAGCTAGCTTTCGAGTTCTTAAGGCTATTAATTGAACCAACCGGAGACACAGTTGACTTAAAATTGATAGAAATGCCTCCTCTACCCGACAGGTAGGGTCTGAACCCCCTGTAGCAAAGTTGGCATTTCCACCAAAATTCTTAGTCGAACCAGCCTTAATCTAGTCTTCATTCCCACCATTTTTGGAGTTCAGTTTATTTCTTTTGAAGTTGATTCTCACCTTCTTGGCTTTCATAACCCTTAGAGGGCATTCAAAAAAGGAGTGGTCCTCCTCACCACAGTGACCACAACCTACCGAGAAATCTTCAAACCATATAAGATACTCACGCAGTTCATTGTTCTCATCCGGGATGGGAATTTTATCATTAATGATAAAACTATCATCCACATCAAGATTAATACATATTCTCATATAACTACCAATTTTGCCAATCATAGAGTAGGGGTCCAATTTAATGAACTTCCCCACCTTATTTTCCTCAATTATCATTTGTATAGCTTCTCTATTAGCATATTCGGCAGGCAATAAAGGGATTCGGACCCATAGGTCAAGTTCGGTAACTGATTCAGTCATAACATTAAAGTTCGGTTTCCATGGTTTCAAGATTACCAACTGTCCGAGGACATGGTATGGCCTTTGCTCCCAGACGAATTTCTTGTCCATTGGGCTAGCAAAGCTAACTTCGAACCAGAAATTCCCCTTTGGAACAAAAGAAATTTCACCTTTGACATTTTTCCAGTCAGTGAGTAGTTTATTGCGAATTTTGGGAAAATCAATCGGATCCCCAAATATTCTACCCATTAAACACGATTCTTTGGCTTTTTGGAAGTTGGATCTTACCTTGGCCAATTTCGCCAGATAGTCAGACAGCTCATTCACTTCAGGACATGGCTTGACCATATCTTGATTAACCTCTTTGTGGTACTTCGGGATGGGGGTAGACGAACCACCCAGAACGATTTCCTTTTTCTTTCTCAGATGATTCGGTTCAGAGACTAGAGTCTCCACAAACGATTTTTCACTTATATCCATGGAGCGGCACAGCCACAAAAAAAACCTCAGATACAAGACAAAGATTACGAGTGAGTTTCAGAACTTGGTAAATCCCATACAAAAGAAGATAGAAAGAGAAGAAAAGAAAAATAGGGAAAGCAGGGTTTAAATAGACGGCGAGAGCTTTCTTTAGAACAACAGAGCTAAGGAGATAAAAATCCAGAAAATCCAGAAAAAGAAGAGAGGAGACCGAACCAGATCTCCATCGGATCTCTAGATCTGGAGGCGTCACAAACGAGACAACCATAGGGGGATTAGGTGCCGTCCAAACTCGGTATTTCTCAGATCTTCTTCGAGATACAACGAAACAGGATCTTAGGCTTGCAGAGCTACTGTTTATCCGTTTAGCTACACCGTAGCGCTCAATCATCACATGAACAACTCTCCAAACAACACCAAGAGGAGAGAAAACAACACCAAGAGGAGAGATGCCAGCACATGAATATTTGCACATTCCAGGTTTCCATCTTTGTTCAGAAAGACAGTAGGCAAAGACTAGCCCGGCGAAGAGAAGCACGGAACTAGGCAATAAACCTACTCTCCAATGATTCAGAGAGAAGGATTTCATCGGCTAGGTTAGAGGGAGACGGCGAAAAAGGGGCGCGTGGAGAGAAGATAGGGGCGCGTTCTTTTTTACAGGATTAGGTTTTTGAAATTCATTGATCCTACTTCATTCGGTACAAACTCATATTAATAATAAAATAATTTCAAGCTATGAATGCATGTGGATTAGATTTAATACAACCAAACGATGATTGAATGATGCAATTTTCAACGAAAAAAACAAGATAGTAATCAAGAGTTTTTACATTGGTCATTATCTTGTGTTCTTAATGCCGTGTAGGAGTGAGGGGTATTTTTTTTTTCTTCTAGAGCTTTTACATTGATATAATGCATATTTTTATAACATTTAAAATTGATTGGATACAATATAATAAAAATAAAAAATGAGTATCATAATATGGTTTGTTGATGTTTTCTTCGATGTGGATACTGGATAAATATAATCTAACACCATAGATAATTTTCTTTTTTTTTCTTTTTCTCTCCGAATACATGGAGTTTATAAAAGAAATTATGAATGAAAACAAGAACCCTAATTTGTGTTAAAGGTGAGTGATGAGACTATCGCAACAACTGCTCTCTGCATCAGTGACGCTGCTTGAAGTAGAAGAAGATGGAGTAACGTTCAAGTCTGGAGTCATGAAATCGTCGTAAACTACAGTCTTACTTTTACCGTGAATCGCATCCTCACCATTTCTTTTCTTAAGAAATATGCGGCACAGTACACAGTCATCTCTCGAGCTCTCCTCCTATAATTGATAACAACGTTAATATATAACAATAATTGCATGACATATAATATATCTAGTAATTAAATAAAATAAAATGAAATACTGACATAAGAGGCCGAAAGACGGTATTCATGCATAATCCAATCAGTGCGGGTTTTGGCTGTGTAGAAAACCAACGTCTTCTTCATTCCAGCTACTTGGGTTCTGAGTAGAATAGGCTTGTCTTTACCGGTGGCTTTCCAATAACCGGAGATAGTTGACCGGTTTAACCGGTTTCCCTTCGGATACTTGGACTCCCTTGTGCTGAAAAAGTACCTCTCCTTCTTCTTATCACCTGCAAGTTAATAGTATCAAGTTAACTTCAATATAATCGATGGGGGAGCAGATTAGTTAGGCGAACTAACCAGGCAAGTCCCAAGGATCGGCTCTGTAAACATCAAAGTGAGGGATTATGGAGCAAGGCAAAGGACGGGATTCGAGCTTGGGTTTGAGGTACTGCAGGGCCAACTCCAGGTCTGTTGGGTGAAATCTAAACCCAGGTGGCAATTTCACTTTTCCATTCATCTTTAGATCATTTAGCTTCGAATTCATATATTTTGTATGAGCTCAGCTCCAGCAAAGCTTTGGCTCTTTATAGAATTGGGTCTGTGTTCGACTTGTTGGATCAATTGCTTGTAGATGACAAGAGAATCTATTGATTGACAAGTGATAAAGGGGTGAAGAAGTAAACGATTTTAAAAACCAGAAAGGTTATGAAAAGAGAAGAAGAGATGTGAGGAGGAAGGAGGGATTGTGGAAAAAGGCAATGAGGTTATTTGAAACGTGAAAAGAGGAAGATGATGACAATCTTTTCAACTGAATCGAGAGAGGAAACAAAGAAGAAGGGAGAGAGCTGAAAATGAGATCTAGCGTGTATTAGACTCAACAAGAACCGGACAAACGCAGGCTAAATCGGTTATTCCGTCCAAATATTTTTTTGGGTGAATTAACGTAAATCGTCTTACATAGAGTTATTTGATACTTAACCATCCGTTCAATTCAATACTTACGTTGCTTACTAGTCATATCTCCTCGATTCTCAAATGAGTTTTGTTTTGCATTGCAGATTTGATGTATTTTGCCTTGTTTTGATATGGAATTGGATATGTAAGATGGAATTGAATATTGTGTTTGTTGATTGTTATTGCAAGATGAAATGTAGGGGCCGTTTGGTCTTAACTCCGGAAACGGAAACGAAATGAAAACGAATTTAGTCCATATGTACACCTTGTTCATGAAGTTTTTGGGAATCATTCCTTATAGTTTGAACTAATTGTAGTAAAATTTGATTAATTTTAATAACTTAAGTAACAAAATGGGGGAAACAAGTGCATTTTGTATGAAACCACCCGGAATGGAATGATTCATGAACAAGGTACACATGTGGACTAGATTCATTTCCAATCCGTTTCCGTTTCCGGAGATACGACCAAACGGGGATTATAGTCTTATTTTGATGATTTGTTGTTGTTTTTTAATTATTTTATTGTGTTTTTTTTAAATAAGCCGGTGATGTAAATTTTTTTTGTGTTTGGATCGATCATTTGGATATTTGACTTTGGATATCTGTTCTATTTTACCTTCTCGGATTGGATATTGGTAAACTTTTGGATCAGATCCGGCTACCAATTTTTCCATAATTTTTCTCAAATATTATCCGATTTCAAATTTTCCATAATTTTTCTCAAATATTATCCGATTTCGAATATCTAGGAATGAACAACCCTATTGGTAGGTTGACGGTCATAACATGTCGATAGGTTGACGATGATAGCACGTGGGTAGGGTGGCGATAATTACACGTCGGTAGGTAGGGTTCTAGGGTGCCGGTAGGTTGACATCCTAGGGCATTAATAGGTTACTGGAGCGAAGAGATGCAACAAGGACACGATGAACCTTTATCTCTTCTATTCTCTTTGTTTTGTTGGCACCAATATGACGTCGGTAACCTTAGGGCGTCGATAAGGTTGGCGTCCTACGGCGTTGATAGGTATACGAGCGAAAAATATGCAATACAGAGTTGATGGACCTCTCCCCTCTTCTTTGCTCTTTGTTTTATTTGCGTCAATATGATGTTGGTTGGTTTGACGACAATTACAATCCAGTAGGGTGATAATACATAGCATGCCGGTAGGTTGGCATCCTAGGACGCTAATAGCTTTAGAATGACGCCATGGCAAACACCGACTGAAATGATAGGCAACGGCGGTGCATAAACGCGGCTGTGATGGCGGCACAACTTGAGTTCATGTTTAGGTTTGCATAGGCGGGAACGTGTATTAAAAAACCTGTTTTATTTCATTGAATAGAATCGTTTATATACATATATTTAATTATATTTTTTACTTAATATAGAAAAAAAAATAAACTAACTTAAATTAATAATATATTAACAAATCTAAATATATCCATTAACCCTTTACCATCTTAAAATTACAAAAATATTGAGGAAAAAATATTTTTAAAAAACCTTTGAAAAATATCATATGATTATCATGTAAATTTCTCAAAAGTGATATAGCCCTTACACGACCACAACACCTTTTCCTTTTTGATATCATATATGCATATATATATATATATATATATTAGAAGGAAGTGTGTGGTTGCATGCAAGAAACATAAAAGCAGCTTTTATATTTTGTTCGATATTTTTTCATCCTTTTTGGTTACAAATATGTATAATGTATATGATTTGGCATATGGGAAGGAAAGTGTTTAAAAAAAGTGGTTTTAGAAAGACTTATGTTGGTATCGTAAGGGTTAAGTCATCATATGTCATGCTCACTTTGCTTTTAAACATTCACCAAATGCAGCTCTTCAATGTTACGCTACTACACTATAGTTCACACGGTATACATATACATATTAGATGTCGGCGTCTCCAAGTTAATTTAAAATTTTATAATATCCATATAAAATTTTGTACAATAGGCTCTAAATATTTGTAATATTAAATTCATATATTTTAAATTTTATTCCTGTAACCATTACTTTATTAGTTTAAATTTTATGTTCAATCCTTTCAAATTTTGTATACTATCAATTATAATATTTTATATTATTAGTTCGTACATCTTGTTTATTTTATTAGTTATGTTTTTACTTTTATACTCTCCTATATGAATGGATAAATCACAATGTTTGAATTAACGAAATATAATGTCGAACTAATGAAAGCACTAAGTTTGAAATAATATTATAAATATTCAAAATACCTGATATTATTTTTTTAAAAAAAATCATGACTACTAAAACTACAATAAATTATAAATTAATGATACAAAATGTTTGAACTAATTGAACAGTATATATGAACAACTAGTATAAACGTTTTAAACCAACAAATGTTATAATATAACTATACTAATAAATTTGTCTTCCATGATTATTACTTGAAAATAGTACAAAAAACAAAGAAAGAATTGATCACTTAATATCAAAATTTTAAACTAAAATTGTACAACTATTTTTTCTAGGAAAAAGGTATTCTAAAATACTTTAACACCACTTTTTTTTTTTTTTATCAAAATGTTATCTTAGTTTATTTTTATACACTAACAATTTATTTTCAAAAAAAATAAATGTTTAGTTCATATCATATTATCTAAAGATTCATATTTTATCAACATACGATTCATATGCACGTCCATAGTCTTATAGTGAAAGGAACAGTTTTACCTAAAAAGACTCCCTTATTATATTAGTTAGAGTAACGTAATAACAATATATTTAAATTCATTTTCTAATTTTGTGCAACTAATCATGTTTGTCTTCCAGTATATATGTCGGATACGGATGATCCAATTTATTTTGAAATAATCTTAGTGTCTCGAAACCATACTTGTGAGCGGGTGGACTTGGTGAAACTTCTTATTTAAGGAGAATGGTTTTTTTTTGAGCGGGTAGATTTGGTGAAACTTCTTATTTCAGGAGAATGGTTTTTTGTGTGTGTGGTTAAATTAGAAGAATGGTTATCAATTGCATATGGTTCTACTAATTTATAACCAAGCGAGTTTGATCCCACGTAAGACACCCACAACACAACCATGGGAACTGTGTGTACAATGCCAAGTACGCAACGAAACCCGTTACCACTCGCTCACGTTAATAATACATGTCATCGTAGCATGGTCATCTTCTCTAACTAATCCATCTTAATCTTCATTGTTCTTTTCCGCTAGCGAATCCGCTAGACTTGAATATGATTTATTTTCTCTCTCAAAATCATAGACTAAATCTTTTCTTCTAAACTCGATCATACTTACAGGTTTGCTTTGGCACAAACTCTTAGCTTTCTCCTGTCCGATTCTCATTGTTGAGGACTCAATTTTTTCTCTAAATCATAGGCTAATCTGATTTCTTTTATCTTATTATAAGTTGTTGATTGAAATCCAAAATCATCCCAGTCCACATGAGATGAGTGGGAGGTGAAGAATTTTGGTGGAAAATATTACACTGTTGTTATTGATATAATGACAAATCTTTATATCATAGTTACATGAGAATAATAATTAGAAATTAATAATCATAAGGATATGATGTAGTTATAAAAGATGTTGATGATAACATATTTGACTTCATTTGGTTTACAACCGCCTCGGCAAAGATCTTACGCACTTAAAAAGAAGGATTTAGAAGATATGCAACTATTTTATTATTAAAAAGCATGCTTCATAATATAATTGAACATGACTAGTAGCATACAAAGCATCGATTGCTGTATTGTAGTTCACAGGAAGAGCATCACAGAGGTTTCTTCTGCATAAAATTGTTGACAACAAAAACCAACCAAAGTTGAAAAAGGAACCCAAAAGGAGCAAAGCAGAGTAAACAGAGTAGCTTATAATGAATTCTCTTCTTCTCTTCTTCTTTCCATTTCACCTCTATATCTGTTTCATGCCCATAGATATACACATTCCCCTTCAAAATTAACCAACCAGTCCTCCAATGGAGAACCCCATTATGCCGACGACCCATTGTTAGAATCTGAGGTTCCTTGAGCACTTTGTCGTCTCTTTTCCCGCAAGTTCTCTCCCCACATTTTGGCCTCTGCAACTGCTCGTTCCCTCTCCGAATCCTTGGTCAACATCTTCACCGTATCTCTTGGAGAGTCGTCTTTGTCTGACCCTTGCAAGTCCCATCTACGCCCAGACCCTCCTCCCTCCTCGTTTCTTCCGATTCTAGCCCCGTTCTCGTCCCGGGCCCTCTTATCATCCTTGGGAGATACATCATGTCCCTGGTTTGCCAAATATGACAGAGCAGTCACAACGTCTCCCATATGGGGACGGGCGGAGCCGTTTTCTTGGATGCACATTGATGCCACAGCTAGAGCTTGGTATAGCCCACGCATCGGGAACCTGCCCTGAAGCATTGGATCCGCCAGCTTTGCAAACTTCTTTCGGTCACTGAACAGTGGACGTGCCTGCCGAAATGTATATTTTTTAAAAAAACATTGATTTGAAAATCTTGCACATGCTAAATTCAACCAATCACATATAAGGATACATGTATCAGGGATATAGAAGATCTTGATTGAAATAAACTGAAAGGGATCAAGAAGATGGATACAGACTCACCCATGCTACAAGGTTTTGTTCTCCATGGGGCCGGTTGGTGTCGATGGCTCTGCGTCCTGTTATGAGCTCTAAGAACACCACACCAAAACTATATACATCTGATTTTACAGTCAACTGTCCAGTCATCGCATACTCTGGAGCACAATAACCATAAGTACCCATGACCCTAGTAGAAACATGCGACTTGTCGCCTGTGGGTCCCAGCTTTGCAAGTCCAAAATCTGAAAGCTTTGGATGGAAACCTTCTTCTAGCAATATGTTGGACGACTTGAAGTCCCTGTAAATAACAGGAGGGCTTGCTTTATCATGCAGGTACTCCAAACCTTTGGCTGCACCCGCTGCTATTTTCATTCTTGTACTCCAATCAAGTGGTTCTTTATCAGAAGGTATGTCTACAAAGTAGAAAAGGCATTGCTCTATATTTGACCAAAGCTCATTCGACTAACAATAAGCTAAAACATGCCCTCAAAAGGAAATGACAAAACATATGCATGGAATTGGCTATTGGGATAATGAATGCAATTATAGATCATCATTAAAGGCAAAAAATAACCCTCTGCTCCATCTTCAAGACTATTCTAGTTTTTAATAATATATATATCCATGTAACTGTTAAACTGCGCTGCGACACCTAGGTATGATTATCATGAAGTAGACATTTATCACATCATCCGGTTGATAGTTATGATCAACATTTAATCACATCATTTGGTTTATAGTTCTGATAACATTTAACCACACCATCCGGTTTATAGAGTTCTTCACTACTATTATCAAAACTGTTCCTTAAGTGTCTACAAATTAACAGCAAACATGGGAATTTCAATTAGTAGAATTACACATCTCCAATTGTAACTTGCAATTATGAATCCAACCTCAAGCATTACCTCATTTCTTTCAAGCATGTTAAGCATAAACCACTTCATAGTTAATCAGCAACAAGTATCGTAGTAATAAACTGATACTGCAGAACCAACAAGTATAGAGCATACAGAGTCCATTATATCTTACATTCTTATCTGAGACATTTTTCTGATCTCAAAGATAGCACGATAATGGGAAAAGAGCACTGGAAAAAAAAAAGAAAAAAAAAGAGGTGGCAATGGTGGAAACGTTACCATGAAGATGGTCTTCCAGTGATCCCAGTGGCATGAACTCATAAACTAGAAGTCGTTGCTCACCATCCGCGCAATACCCAATCAGATTGACCAAGTTAGGATGATGTAGAAGGCTTAGCATCAGAACCTCCACTAAGAACTCTCTGTTACCCTGAAGACCATTCCTGTCCAACTGTTTGACAGCCACAACCTGCAGCAAAGCAAACAGTCAAATACTTACTTAAAGCTAAAGTAATTGCATATATCGCATTATTAGTGAGATAAAAAATAATAATAATAACTTATGAAAAGTAAAAAAATTAGTAGATACTTGTACTCCTCCAAATCAAGACATTAAGATAGCCATTCTCCTCACAATTTAATTACAGAAAGAGCAAAATGCATTCTTCGAAAATCAATTTGTGAGATATAAGCATGTGAAGTCAAGAGGCTACAACTTACAAGCTTATGTGTTCAAACAAGAGGTTACAACTTACAAGCTTCTGTCTACTCTTACCTTGGAGAAAATAGCATTTTTCCGGGTTATCCCAATCTTTATGCTTTTCAATGGGTTTCATACTTGCATGATCTTCCCATTTATCATAGCAATGATTTATTTGACATTTAAAGGACATGCAAGAGGATTATTCACGGATGAGGATCTCCTAATCTACATTTTATCTCTCATTCGGTGTCAATAAAATTAGTTAGACCATAGATTTATACATAAAAATAAGTTCAAAAAATTGATGTTTCTTCTAATTATCATTTTTATATGTTTATAAAATCTTACTGTACAAATTAGTATTATAAACACTAATTATAAATGAAAAAGACATTATTTACAACATGGTTTAAAACTATTTTTGAAAAATGATTTTTCAAAATAAAAGTTTATAATTATGGTAATTTGAAAGATAAATATATACATATTTTTAAAATAATGTCAATGTAAGTCTAATTGATTGTGTATTACCAAAAGGGACTTTAAAGTTTTTGCTCGTAAATCAGTGTCCAAATCTCGAGATAGGAAGGAATGGAACTATAGATCTGCATGGTTAGAAAATCATCCTCAAGCACGCTAGTCAAGCAAATTTATACCATAGCCGAGGACCACATGAGAATAGGATTCCAAATTCCATTGACTCCATCAAAAATTCAATAAAGCAGGAACAAAGTATACCTGGCCATTCTCAAGCCTCCCTTTGTAAACACGGCCAAATCCCCCTTCCCCTATGAAGCACTCAGGTCGAAAGTTCCTGGTAGCAGTTGCAAGCTCGCGGAAAGTGAATGTGTGAGCATGAGCTGCTGCCAAATTTACATCAGGTTCATCCTTTGGAGCTACAGATTCACGTTTTGGCCCCACATTATTCCTTTGTTTAAGCTTGTCACCCCCTGTATATTGCATATGTTCATCATAAAGGATTTTAGCATGAAGATCTATTAGTATAAGGATTTCAGATTCATTGTCTTCTTATTTTGAATAGAAATGACAATAAGCTGTAAATTCATCAGATTCAAATCCCAAATTCATAAACATATTAAAAACAGTCAGCATCAATCCATCAACAACAGAGATACCAGCATGATCGACCACATAACTGGTGGAACAGAACAGTACTGACAAGGCAAAATTCTGGATATCCCTTAAACAATATGTTAAATCATCACTACCTTCCATGACCATTAGATCATAATATCATTTATCCCATTCAATACACAGAAAACGAAGACAGTGAACCGCTGGCAAAGTGTCAGCAATAGATGGTAGGATCAGATCAATCTCCAACACTAGAACAAACTCAAATCCAATCCATACAAAGAAGACTAACCGGAGGACAATTTGGCGAAGTTATTGATGGCAACAGGGGGAGGGGCGGTATCCTTGCGATCATCCCTGTCATCCTCCTTATTCAATCGTTCCTCTTCTTTGGAATCGAAACACGAAAAACACCCCATCACCCTTTACAAAAACCGAAAAGCCACAGCCAAGATCAAGAAATCTGGAATCTCAATCTGCTACACAGAGTAAAAAGCTAAGAACAAACGAATCCGCAGAACACTCAAATCTTCATCACCCTTTTCTACAAGAAACACAGTCGATTCCAAGATCCAATCTCATATAATAAAAAGAAATAGCAAAAAATCCGACCTAGAAATCGTTTCCGCAAGCAACCCAAGTCGTAGAGAAGCTGAGATTAGATAGAGAAAGGGAATCAGCAAGATATTCGTTTGAAGGGCGGAAGTAGATAGAGTAGATAAGAAGGGAAACAACGCGAAGAAGAGGGTAAAGAGGGCTCTAGTTGCCGTAGCCAAAGGCACTCGCTTTCTCTCAGTCCAACATCGCCTAATTTGACCAGACTTGTGCACACTGTACACTCGTTTCAGCTCCAACTTTCAACATTCATTCTATATGGCTCACTACAATATAAGACCAACGTCACTTCCTGGCCCTTTTCGGTGAATTCGTTTAAAATTATATAAACCCTTAATTTTAAATCCTTATAATTCTCATAATCACTCTCTAATTGAGGTTCAATTCATAACTCTTCATAATTTTTTATCTCCGAAAAGTCTCGTAATACACTCTTGTCGATCGCACATGTTGTTTTTTCGTGTTTCTATTAAGGGTAATGGGGTGTTTTTCGTGTTTCGAATACAAGAAGACCGAATGAATAAGGAGGATGACGGGAATGATCGCAAGGATACCGCCCTTCCCCGTTGCCATCAATAACTTTGCCAAATTGTCCTTTGGTTAATCTTCATTGTTATGGATTGGATTTGAGTTTATTCTAGTGTTAGATACCAATTTGATCCTAAACCAATATTGTGTAAATTCATTAGAAATATTTCTAAAAGAGTGATTGGACATAATGTTCATAAATTGGTTACAGATAAAACATATTAGAATATATATTAAAGAATATTATTATTATTGTCAAATATTATAATAATAATAATAATAGTTCACTGTTTATAAACACTAATAATAATTTATGGATATATGTATAAATTATATAATTTTAAATACGTGATTTCACAAATTTTGTGTGTAGTTGTTCATGCTGGAATTAAAAAATTAATCAGAAAGTATTATTAAAAAACTAAATAAAACTCTAATAATAAAGTAATATATGAACTTTATTGTGATAAATTTAATAGAAAACATCAAAAAATTTTGTTTGTTATATTTGTTATTAAAGGAAAAAGATATTTTCAAAAAGAAGAATAAGATGATGTCATGTAACATAATAATTTTTTTATAAATTTTTCATATTTTATAAATTACAATTCATTCGTATATATAGAAAGGGGGATGGGAAGGATAGGATAATATAAAAACGAAATTAATCGTAGGGAGTAGGAACATTTAAGAGACACACGATTAAAACTAATCAACGTTCGTGGTTGTATATATTTATGGTAAGTATGAAAAAATAATAATGTTTTTGGTGATATTTTCATATTTACAAAGAAGAGAATATTTTTTATATTTAAATCTTATTTTGTTTTTTTAAGCATAGTATAATTTCTAAATGGATATGAGCATCGTCATTTACATTCCACATTGTTCAGAAGAAAAAAAAGACACCATTATCTTTCGGATATTGAACAACAATAGTAGCTTCAAATCAAGCATAGACAATAGTAGAATCAAGCAAAGAAATTCAAGGTTAGTAAATTTACAATTCATTGTCTAAGAAATCAAATATCATTGTTAAAATCATGTATTGTTTACAAAAACGAATTAGGTTGAATATTCTTTGTCAAAATGCTGGCAATGGTATTTTTTCATGCGTTATAAGGATTAGGGTTTTATATCAATAGTGAAAATTAGAATAACGAACAATACGGTTAAACTAACAATCAAGATGGTTAAACTAACGATTAAGAAAAAAAAGACACCATTATCTTCCCGACATTGATAACGATTAACATCTTAATATTTTGTTCATTACCTTATACTAACGTTTGACAGATGACTAAAACTATATATGGTTAAACTAACGTTTGACATTGATAACGATTAACATCTTAATATTTTGTTCATTACCTTAAACTAAGGTTTGACAGATAACTAAAACTATATATGGTTAAACTAACGAGCAATTCTAATATATACAAACTACATTTTTTAATCAAAATTGTACAAGTATTGGCAAACATCAAATGGTAACGAGCATGATCCATAAGTAACGAGCAATTCTAAATAAACAAGCTACAATTTTTATCAAACTGCATAAGATGATGACCAACATCAAAGGCAACGAGCATCATCCATAAGTAACGAGCAATTAAATTTTGATCAAAACTGCATAAGTTAATGACCAAGATCAAAGGTAATGACCAACGACGGCTGTTAATCACATATAACAATCAAAATAGAATATGTAATGACCAAAATACAACTTACTCTTTTTCATTATGATCGTTAATACCGTAGGCATATACTTCGATCGACACAAATTTTTATTCTTATTCAAGAAATACAAATTCCGATGTCAAGATTCATCGGTATGCTCATAGAAAACACCATTAACATACAAACAATATAGACGTTCACAACATTCAATCACTATATCTGCTATGGATCGATAAAATTAAGATAAAGTGTATGAAAACCAAAGCAAACAAAAGAAAACCAATTCACATGGGGAAGAACTAGAAAAACTATTAAAATATGACCTATCAAAAAATTTCAAGAATAGTTCAGCGGATCTTCTACAAAATCACGGTTCTAATGTATTGATAATTGGTGAATAATGAAGTAGTGCCGTTTGCAGATGTTTGTCTGAATATGGCGAAATTTATAATGAACAAGATGAGGGAGAATTGTCTGTAATTGATAATGTATAAGACCATGAACAATACTTTAAATATAACAATTCCCCAAGTAATAATACAATATAATTTTTATTTTCATAATTAGTTTTATATAAACAGAAGGGGTATAATAATTGGTTGTATCCAGTGAAACTCACCTAGAAAGTTTTACGGTGGATGTAAATCATTGAACGTTCATCCAATTATCTAACGGTTGTTAGAGGTTTTTATTCCTTAACATACAAAAAGGTTCTCACTTGAAACCTAACCCTATATATATATATATATATATATATATATATATATATATATATATATATATATATATATATATATATATATATATATATATATATGAATCAATGTTAACAAAATCATAAGAAAATTTAGCAAGAGGCAAAAACATGCAACAAAATCGATCGAGATTCCACAACCGGATATGGCGAACAATCAAGGATCCAAAGAAGTTTCCAAACAATGCAACATCATACACCTCCAAACCATGAACAAGTTCGAGACAAACTCAGTCAAGAAACACAACAACATGAGTACAAATTATATATACAGTAAATCGATTACGGGTGAATTAGTTGGGAACAAAGAGCGTATATTTATATAAGATTGATTTGACAATATGAGTAAAGAGATCACTTCTTTTGATTTTCAATTACAATAAATTGATTGAAATAATAAATTTTAATACGAAAAAAAAATCACGTAAAAAAATGAATTTTTTAATACTTTATTACTTAAAAAATTTATAAAAAAAAATCTTAATAAATCTTCAATTTTTAAAAAAATATATTCAAAATTTATTTTTAAATCTCCGATTTTAATCTTGATAATTGATACAAAATATGTTTAAACTCTCCAAATTTGGTTACAGTTTTTTGTTAAGTTCTAATTAAAATTATCTACTAAATCCCATAATTAAAAAAAGATATGGGCAAATGTTAACTACCGACAAGACACGTGGAAAAAACGCATCTCCCTTGAAAATATATATATGAAACAATGTAAGTCAAATGTAAGAGCCTTAGTCTTTGGAGCCACTTTTGGCCTTAGCCGCCCCTGCGTGTGAGCGGAGCCGCCCCTGCGGCTAGTACAGAGACCCGCCCCTGCGGCTCAGGGAACCGCCCCTGTAGTTTCCGGCGGCTGCAGCCGGTTTTGTTGACTCCTTTGACCCGTGTTTTACCCTTTACCTTACTTCTTTCTTTTCCTTGCTGAGCAAGGGTTTCCTTCTTCACTTTCCAATCCAGCCTTTCACGTCCTCCTTGCTTCTCCTTCATCCTTCTTGATCTTGTTCTTGATCTCTCTTGAGTTGGAAGAGTTTTGGTGTGGGTTTGTGTGTGTGATGATGATGATGTGGTATGATGTTGTTGATGAGCTTGGAAGCCAACTAAGGTGCTAGTGGGAGCAGTTTTTGGTTAGACCACAATTGTGGTAAGCTTTCTTCTCCTTCTTCTCTTCCTTCTTCCTTGCTCTTCATCCCTAGCTTAGGATTAGATGCATGTTTAAGGGTGTTGATGTTGGTATGTGTATGTTTATGTATATGCTTGGTTTTGGTGAAGAGAAGACGTGAGTGGATCACGAGAATAGCCGAAGAGGAATCGCGGGTTCACGTTCTGCACAGACGCTGCCCCGCGCCTAGAAGTCGCCGCCCCTGAGGAAGCCGTGCTGCAGCGCCCGCGCCAGCGCCACGCCTTGCCTGCGTCCTTTGTCACCCCGCCCGCGGCTGAGTTCCGCCGCGCCTGCAGGTTACTTGCTCCGCCCCTGCGTCTCTTGTGTCACGCAGGTGCGTCTTGTCCCGGATCTACCTAGATTTAGGTAGATCCTTTCCTTTCCTAGTATGAGCGGTAGTAGCATGCTAGGTAGCGGATGTTGATGAGTATGATATAGATATGCAGGTTACGGCTTTGAGGTTTACGAGTTGGATATGATCCTTATGGATCCCTTGGGTCTAGGTGTGACCCTTTGTGTGATAGGAGTTTGATATATATATGTATGCCTTGTATAGGCCGTGTTGTCCTCCAGTTTGGAGTGGACCTGAGTGAGAGCTGATCGTAGTGATACTACTTCCGAGGTTGAGGTAAGTCCGTGGGACTTACTTAGTTGTCATTCCTATATTGGATGTGTGCATGAGTGGTGTTTGTTATATGCTTTATAGCATGAGTTATGATGGTCACCGACCTATGGTATATTGCTTGCCCATTGTAGGGCCGTGATAACTTGCCCTTTCATCCCGCCGGGAGTCTGGGAGGTTCTCTGTAGGCAAGCCAGACCTGGTAAGCGGTTCGGGCACTCTCCATTCCCTTAGGGTACACGGGGAGGTGTTCCAGGCACCATTCCAGCTGGCTATTGGACCAGAGGCGAGGATTATTATTCCTCGTGTCACATATGTTTATATGGATATATACGAGTTGATTTCTGGACTTTATAAAGATAATGAACCTGGTAAATGTGTGATATCATGTTGACGTGTTTAGTGTTATCTGATGTGTGTTTGTGCTCTGCATCTCTTATATACGTGTATGGTTGGCTAACGGTTTTATACCGTGTTGTAGATCCTTTGTAGGTTAGGAGAACTGCAGAGTGATCCAAAGTGGGCGATCCGCTGAGGGCTCCGTACACTGGGGCGTTATCGGGGTTGGGACATTTTTGTTGTACAGTGTGGTTTATTTGTACTCAGCGGTACTTTGTATTACCTTTTGATGTATATATATATATATATATCAGTTTCATGTTTTGTTTTAATCTATCTGTGCCTTGTTGTAAGATTAGTGAAATTGTTGTCAGGCTAGGGTCAGGATCCATTGTGAGATCCTAGCCAGTAGCACTCCGAGTCCTACGGATTTGGGGTGTTACATCAAATCATAACAACATTCTATAAGAGACTAAAACATGAAACAAACTCGATCGAGATTCGGTAACCTGATATGGCCAACAATCAATAATCCAAAGAAGTTTCCAAGCAATGCAACATCATACACTTTCAAACCATGAACAAGTCCGGGACAAACTCATCCAAGAAACACAACAACGTGAATCAAAATTATATATATCCAGTAAATTGATTGTGGATGAATTGTGATACGGGATTAGTCGTGAGGTTTCCCTGATCTTTCAACACCAAAACCTTGAATGATTAGGAAAAGTGAAAGAGGCGTGTAATAGCAAAATGGATGAATGATCTGATGATGGGATGGATCGTAGCTGGATAGACCTGGTCAGATTACTTAAAGCAACCAAGAGCACACTAGGGAAACTATGGCCCTAACACACAACTTGAAATGATTGAAGAAACCTTCCCGCTATAATCCCACACCGAGGGGAAGACGATAGTTCCCAAATCACGAGAAGTCGCCTGAAGTTGAATTGAGAATATCAACTTGAAAATCCAAGAAGGTATAACCCAAAACAATCCAAGCTGCTGGTTTTGAACGTGATTCCACCCGTTCAGGTTTGAATAGGATTTCACCTATTCATTGTCGATTCCACGAGAGAGAAAATACTGAACAATATCCGTGTTTTTATTTATGACCGAGATGCCTAGAAAAACGTGCAACATATGCCTTATATAGGCAGGGAGGCGTCTTTAGGGTTACACAAGATAAGATCTAATATATGGGCTTAAGAATCTAATCTAGAGCCCAAACAAGGAAAATATAATATCAAATCTTAAAAGATAAGATAATATCTAGGGTTGGAAAATCTACTATATATAATATTAAAAGAGAAGTGACTAAACCCAATTGTCATTACCACATTAAGCCACGTCATTTTTTTGCCACTTGTCATCCCCACGATAAGCCACCACATATTTTTTCCATGTGTCATCTCCTGATTATTCCATCTCACTTATATTTTTTTTTAATTTTATTTACTGATATGGTAATAAACTTATTTCCATTTAGAATGAAATGAATCCTATAAAATATTATTCCAATTATAACTATATGATTTTAATTGTTTAATAACTTCCATATAAAGCTATCATTTTTACCACATGCAAATACTATTACAAAATATGATTTTAATTTTTATACTTTTAATTTGTTTTTTATAAATTAGATCTTATTAGATTATTACAAAATTTTATTATTCTATATAAAATAATATGAAAATTATTTTCAGTTTAAACTTTTATTTATATAATATCATTTTTCTAAAATTATATGGTAGCTAAATTAGTAAGCAACTAAGGTATAAATTGATTCCCCTTCTATTGATATATATTAATTAGGATTTTGGTTATAAAAGATGGTGTTTAAATATTGTATGATTTAAAAATATAATTTAAAGTAAATTATAATATGACTGTAATATGTAAAATTATATTTTATATGAAAAGTTATAGAATTGATTATAAGTATTTTATGTAACATACTAACATCCTTATCATAATTCAAGATATAAATATTTCAAAGGTAAAAATAGCGATCATCTCTTACAAATTTTTGTTTTTAACGTGACTAACAACAAACTATTTCAGCTAAAGATTACACATATTATATATACATATGGATATGATTTTATGGTATATATACATCTAATATTTTTTATTCTTATGTATTATGTTACTAAAACAAAATGACACATATTGTTTTATAATGAAAAGATATTTTTCCCAACTCTTTTTACAAGTTGGTAGATTATGCATTATTATTTACGAGTTTCATAACTTCTCTAAAAATAGGTAAATTATCATTCCATTTTCTAAAATTAGTTCATTCTTTGTATTGTTTTTTCTTTTTATTTGTTTTAAGTTCGTACAATTTTTAAAGGTGTGGTTGACTTCAATATGTTGTTTATTTTATATTGAAAATATATTGTTTTAATACCAAAACTATGTGATTTTATCATAATTAAAATTTTATATCATTGTGTTATTATTTCTGTACAAACTCTCATTTTAGATGTATATATTTTCTTTTCTTTTTTTTACATTATGTAAGAAGTTTTTATATCCATTATTTAAGGTAATACATTTTTTTGTAATACAAATATTTTACAAATTATGTACAAGGCACGGGTATTAAATCACCTAATCTTTTGCCACATGACATTTTCGAATGAAGCCAACTCATTTTTCTAACTAATATTGCTCTCATTAAGTCACCCATCTATTACAAATTTAAGTTTAGTTATTTTATGATGTATGATAATAATATCTATAAGAATAAACATATATTTTAACGAAAAAATATTTAATTAGTCATTATTTTTTAAAGTTGTATAGTATTTAGCTAAGTTGTTAACAGTAATATAAACTAATTTCAACTCATGTTTTATATTTTAACATTTTTTTTACGTCATATTATTTATTATTCATTACTATATTTCATTTTTAAAATATTTATTTTTACCTTATAAATCAATTTATTATATTATATCAAGATCCTATAATATCTAAAAATTAATAAAATTATATTATCAAAATGTGGCTATATCATTGGATATTAAAGGTAATGACGTAAATCACTGATTTTGTGTAAATAAAATTATTCTAATTGTAATTATTGCCTAAATGCATTGATTGTTTAAGTTTTATTTAGATCATTATCTTTATTGTTTTTATTTTTGTTTTATATATTTCTTAATTAATATGTTAGGAACTTGCCGTATATAAGTTTTTTTATTCTTCCATATTATTTTTGGTTATTAAATAAAATCTTATATGTGACAATTAACTAATATGAAATTCTTATAATGATTAATAGAAATAACCATCTAATTTTAAGATTTATTACGTTTATAGTTTATGTTAGAAAAATACTATATTTTATTTTTAGGAAAGATAATATATATGGAGAGAATTCTCTAAAAATTAATATTTTTTAATTTTTATTTTTATGTATAATACTCTTACCTTAGTGTCACCCTTTAAATATATTTATTACTTCATCAAAACATTAATGTAAGGTTGTTTGCCACCACCTTCACAACACTTAGAGTAAATTATAATTACTTGATTTCTATTTTTATCATATTGTTATAACGATTTTATATATCTGTTCATTATTTACAGGTTTGTGTTTTAAGTTTATCACACTTTAATAAATTTTGCTATTCTACATTATTAGTAACTTATTTAATTTGTTTTAACTTCTCACATTTTTTTATTTTTTATCTTAGGTGCAATCAACTTCAACGATGGTATTAATCCAAATTATTTGTACTTAATAAATTGATTATCTTCAAAGTCTATATTACAATAAGGTTACTACATAATTTATATTTTTACTATGATATCAATATATTATTTAAGATAATAATATTGTTCAATTCGACATTTTTATCAATCCCGTGCAAGACACGGGTACTAAGCTAGTCTAATCTAAAATCCCAACAAAAGATATGATAAGATTAAATCTTAAAAGATAAGATCATATTTAGGGCCAAAAAATCTAACCTAAAAGCCCAAAACAAAACAATTAAAAACAAGCTCAATATTAAAAGAGTCTAAATATGGGATGAAAATAACAGATCTAATTAAGGTCAAATTTAATCAATAAAATTAAGCCCAAATTAGTTGATAAAACGTCCAACTCCACGCAGGCTTTGCAAGACTCTTGAGCTCTCCTCCTTGCCCATGCATACGTGACCATGCATGCATGTGTATAGCTGCTTCTCTCCCACGTAGATCTCGGCCTTCTCCATGCGTATGATCTTCATGTCATCTCCCATTTCCAATCAATGGTCTTCAATGTATCTCCGGAAACGGTCTTTACATCACTTCTGAGAATGATCTTCTTATCTTTTCTAAAAATGGACTTTATTCCATTTTTGGGCTTGACTTCCATTTCTCTCCTATAAATGCGTTTAAGTCTTTATCTTTTTCTCCTTAGAGTGATCAACACTCAATGCCTCCTAGCTTCCATAACGATGATCTTCACTCGGGCTGAATCCCGAGATGCTCCTACATTAAATTGGTCGGGGATGAAGAGCCTATATTTATATAAGACTAATTTGACTATATGAGTAAGGAGATTATATCTTTAAGGAGATCATATCTTTTGATTCTGCTACAACAAATTGATTGAAATAATAAATTATGATACAAAAGAAAATCATGTACAAAAAAAAAAAACTTAATTTTTTAATACTTCATTATTTTAAAATTTTATTGAAACAAATTTTTTGAAATCTTCAATTGTAAAAAAAATATTAAAATTGTATTTTTAAATCTTCGATTTTAATATTTATAATTGAAACGAAAGTTGTTTAAACTCTTCATATTTGGTTACATTTTTTTTTTTTTTTTTTTTGTTAAATTCCGATCACAAATTATCTATTAAATTTCATATATGTAGGGGAAAAAAAGTTTGGGTGATGTTAATCGCCGACAAGTAACGTGGCAAAACTAGGGGTGAGCAAGTTCGGTTCGGTTTATCGAACCGAATCGAAACCGACAATTTCGGTCCAGATCAAACCCGAAACCGACAATTTAGGTTCGGTCTTCGGTCCATGTTATTTTAAGAAATCGGTTCGGTTCGGTTAAAAACCGGAAAACCGACATTAAAACCGAAAACCTATTTTTTTTTTAAAAAAAAAATAGGAGAATATGAATGAGTTTAGTCATAAAAATTATTTGTATGTTGAATTTGTGTTAAGTATTATGAATGAGTAAATGGGTTTACATTATCTATTTTTTTTCTATAATTTTCTTGCCATATAGATCAATAGATGTGAAGCATCGACGTCGAATAAAGCGGTGGATTGGTGGATTTGCCTACTTGATGCTTAAATGGGATTGTTCTTTTTCTAGGCTTTAAAATTGTTCAAAATAAAAAATTTATCGTTTTATTATACGTATTCGCAAATACGATATTTTACGTTATTGGATTTGGATAATTCCTATTTCTTATATTTATTTTACGTTATTGGATTTGGATAATTTCTATTTCTTATATTTATATATCTATACTTTTAGTGTTTACTTTTTAGGTCCATTTAGGTCCAAAACCTAAACCAAACCGAAACCAACCTAATAGGTTCGGTTTTAGATTCTAATATTTAAGAATTTCGGTTTTAGGTTCTAATATTTAAGAATTTCGGTTTTAGGTCCAAATCGAAACCGAACCTAATTTTTTAGGTTTGGTTTTCGGTCCAAGGTTTCAGGACCTATGATCACCCCTAGGCAAAACACGTTTCTCCCTTAAAATATGTATATGAAACAACGTAAACCAAATCATAAGAACATTCAGCAAGAGGCAAAAACCTGCAACAAACTCGATCGAGACCCGGCGGCCTAATATGGGCAACATTCAATGACCCAAAGAAGTTTCCAAGCAATGCAATGTCTTACTCCTCCAAATCATGAACAAGTTCGGGACAAACCCAACAAAGAAATACAACAACGTGAATAAAAAATATATATATAGTAAATTGATTGTGGATAAATTGATTGGGTAGGAAGAGCGTATATTTATATAAGACTGGTTTCACTATATAAGTAAAGAGATCATATCTTTTGATTCGGTTACAACAAGTTGATTAAAATTATGAATATTGATACAAGGCACAAAAAACTTAATTTTTTATTACTTTATTATTTGAAAATATTCATTGAAACAAATCTTTTGAAATATTCAATTTTAAAAAATATAATTAAATCGCATTTCATCTTCGATTTTAATCTTGATATTTGAACGAAATCTATTTAAACTCTCTTAATTTGGTTACGTTTTTTTTAAAATTTGTTGGTAAATTCCGATTGCAAATTATCTAATAAACTGCATGATTAAAAAAAATGGGATGATTTTAATTAGTAATTATCGACAGAACACGTGATAAAAAACGCTTCGTCTACAAGACACGTGCAACCCAAAAGTCGTTGTGCTTGGAATCCCAAAAAACATATCAAGTGACGCACCAAAAGTCGTTGTTAACAATAAACCACCACGAATATAATATTAGGACTACTTTTAAAAAGCCTAAAGTTTGGTCCAAATAGTTCAAACTTTAACGACTTCACTTTGGGTCAAACTTAATTTGGTTCGTCAAAATTTAAATATTTCCACGATGAACTAAGTAAATTTTGACACCGTTTACTAAGTAATTTTGATTCACAGTGCACCGCCGAGTCTATCGCCGCGAACAAACACCGAGCCCGTGCCGCCAGATCTGCGCCTTCGTTGGTGGGAAGAACCGCGTTCTCTTTATTTTCCAGCGCCGAACAAGTATTCCCGTCCGCTTCTCTGCTTTTCCAGCCCGTCGGCGACATCGGCGACCTTCGCCGCCTCTGCTTTTCCAGTCGGCGGCCATATCTAGACGAAGAAGCCGTCAGTGGCCACCATATCCAGATAAAGAAGTCCGACGTGCACCCGGATCCTCACGAGAAGCAATCAACAGAATCCAGTGCCGCCATCAGTTTGGGTTTCATTCAACTTTTTATAGACAATTTAAAACAAGTCCTATGTTTTATAATTACATTAATGGTCCAAACTTGTAAATTTTACAAAAGTGCCCCGATTTAGTTAATTACAGAAAATAGCATGAACTTACATTTACAAAAATGACCCAAACTTTTGGAAGTTTGTGTAAATCGAGGCTTGTGTAAATCGAAGCTTGTGTACAAACTCGATAGGGCTTGTGTAAAAAATCGATAGGGCTTGTGTATATCAATCGATACAACTTGTGTAAGTCGAGATGACGATTTGTATATATATATATATATATATATATATGTATATTTTGTGTAAATCGAGAAGACTTGTGTAACTCGAAAGAGGTCTTGGGTAATTATGATTTTTTTGTAAAATCAAACGTTATGTTTGTGTAACACTAGTTTGTGTAAGTAGACATTGAGTATAACTTTAAAAAAAATAACAATAGATTATCAAGTTCAATTAAAATAGCTGGTATAAGGGTGGGAGGGGGTATGTCATCCAAAGTTTGAAACCCACTAACTACAAGATTTGTATTTTCGATGTACCTTGTGTACCTCGTTTGGTCATACATTGTATGTGTAACTCGAGTGGGTTGGACTTTATTAAATAGATTGAGCTTGGACTTCTTAAAATTGAAATGACTAATTAGCCCTTTGAATTAATCTTTTTAAATAAATAAAATGAGCTTATATTTGTCAATCAATTTAATTCGGAGCCTTAATAATACACAAGTTTACAATAGGAGCCTACATACCCATTTAATCCATTACAAATCCACAAATTAAATTTAAATTTTCCTTAATTAATCATGTAATATTTAATTCCGTATTGCTTTTGATTTTAACATTGATTTACACAATGTCAAACAACGACATACACAAAGTGATACAATGTCAAAAATCAAATAATATATTTACACACAAAGATCAAATATTACGGCATACACAAAGTGATACATATTCAAATACGTACAATAATATAGGACGACCTAGTATAATAGTTGATTAGTTTATATAATAATACAATAGTATAGACACACATATCTACAATAGTTTCACATATATGTTATTTTTGTATACAAAAATCAAATATTAAAGCATACACAATGTCAAACAATTGCATACACAAAATGATTTGTACTAACCTCTGTACAGTAGTATAGTATAAACATAGCTACAATAGTTTCAGTTATATTCAGATGTCATTGGATACACAAACTAGGTATACAAAAAAAACATAGTTTATGCATATACACAAATATCAAATATCACAGCATACACGACTACATACACAAACTTCTACGTAATCAAATATGTACACACAAAGCTGCAATTTTTACAGTTTAATTCACATGCCATAAGCTGCAATTGTACTCAACTTTATACAACAGTATAGTACACATATAACTACAATAGTTCCAATTGTATTCACATGCTATTTGATACACACACTATGTATACGAAAAAACATAGTTTATGTATATACACAAATATCAAATATCACAACATACACAACGTCAAACAACTATTGAACTACATACACAAACTTCTGCGTAATCAACTATGTACACACAAAGATAATAGTTTATGTATATACCCATACATTAGATATTACGGCATACACAATGTCAAACAACGGCATAATCAAATAGAAGAACAGTTTCATTGTCGATTCGGGATAAAAGATAATAGTTTATGCATATACACAAACATCAAATATTAAGGCATACAAAATGTCAAACAACAACATAAACAAACAAAAGAACATGTCAACTATCGATTCGAGAAAAAAGATAACAATTTGTACAGTTCATTTTCGTTTGGAATTCAAAACGAACACAAATACATACCTTATACACAAAATCAATATTGAACAATGAAGAACAAGTTAATATCATGGCGAACAAATCAATTAGTTTCGTTCGGAATTCATAACAATTTGTACAGTTTATTTTCGTTCAGAATTCAGAACGAACACAAATACATACCTTATACACAAATCCAATCGAACGACGAGAATTTCTGATCTTTTTCGATGGCCGGCACAAATTTGGATGCAGTTTAGCGTCTTCCAATTCGCAGATCTGTGAGAAGTATTTGGGTTTTTTTTGAGATTTATGTGAATGTGATAATTGTTTGAACAAATAAGATACTTAATTGAGGTGAGAGAAAATATACTTTGGTCATAATCTTCTTAATTACCCAAATTAAGTTTTTTGTGTATAAGTAGAGGGCCTATTTTGTCAGCAATGAAACAAAAGAGCCTTAATGATGCTCAATTATACACAAGGGGTCATTTGACCCATTTTATCCATGTAGATTTAACTCATGAAAAAACAAGGTCAATGTTCTCTCTACGGTGCCGGTAACCAATAAAATTTAGGGGTTTTCTTATTTCAATTAAAATGAGAAACTTAGTGGGGAAAAACACGTCTAAAGGGTGATTTTGTGTGATTAAGTTGGATTTGAAGAATATATGGCCGATTAATCAAGGGGTCTTTTATGTACAAGTTTGAACATGACACTAAGACATTTCGTTTAAATTCTTTGTTTACAATAAAATTGTTAGATAATAGAAATTCGGAATGCATAAGTACACAAATTTGTTTCTTTGTAAACCGCGATCGTGGATGTTCTATCACGGTCATGATTTCTGCAACCATGACGGTCACGGATCCCGAAACCGTGACAATTTTCCTTTGTAAAATTTACCTATATAGAAGATAAAAAAATTCTGACGGTCACGGATCTCGTGACCGTGACACAATCCCCCCTCCCCTTTCCCCTCTTGTCACGGTCACGGGATTTGTTACCGTCAAGATTTTTTTATTTTGTTTTTCCTCTATATTGGTAAAATTTTCCAACAAAAATTATCTCGATTTCGGGATCCGTGACCGTGGATTGTTTTCCACGATCACGACCGAAATCGTCATGTAGTTGTGAAATCCACCATTGTGCCTTTTTTTTTTGATAAAAGGTAAGCAGTTTGAAGCATTAGACGACACACCGTCTAATGGATCAAAAGACCGAAAGAAATCGGTAAACGGACAAACCGTCATGAAGAACCATAGTAGAAGGACATCGAAGAAAACACAAAAGTACACCAAGTGAACCGAAAGCAACGAAATCTTCAAGGGTAAGGAGAACGACTCGATCATTAGATGACGAAGAGTAAAAAGTCTGTCGTTGAAGGAAGTACACATAACAAGATCCTGGGGAACAACTGTGGACACCTCATATTTGGACTCGAAGTAGAGCCTTCAAGAGTCGATCACAAATCCACGACCCCTCCAAAACAAACAACTCGAATGTCACCAATAAAACTTGATCAAACGCTCGGAAGAGTCCACTGCAAAACACGGAACACTTGACAAGCACAAATGATTAACTTTGAGAAAGAAGTCGGGGATGGGCATAATTAATGCTCGGAAGAGTCCATGCATTGATTATGTTTTGATTGTTATGAATTTGTTTTAAGAACCCAATAGAAAAATTGAATTTTTTGTTTTTGTTTTCTGAAATAAAGAAACTATTTGATTTGCTTTTAAATCAAATTTTTTAAAATTCTTTGGGATCTGTTATATTGATTGGGTGAGAGGGGTTTTTGTTGTTACGGTGAAAGCTTCTATAAATTTGAGAAAGCTTCTATTAATCTGAGTAGTAGTGGTGTACAAATGTCGGTGTTGTTGCAATGGTAGCAGGAAAAAGTCCATGAGAGTTTGTGGGTGTTGGCTCAAACGAGAGCACTTCCCGATTTGTTTTTGGATATTTGGTTCAACATATTTAGTTCACCGAAACAAAATTTTGGAGTAAAAATATTTTGATTTATTTTTTCTCCCAAATAGTTAATGTAGTTCTCAAAAAAGATTTGCCACCAATAAGTTGAATGTACCTCTCATATATAGAGGAGATAGCATCCCTTTCAATATTGTTTCCAAGAGCATAGATCGCTCGAGTTTATTCAAGGAATAAGCTAAGCTCGTAAGATTGTTCAAAGAGTATACATGATCACTCCGTATTGTTTAGATAGTATATACGACATA
Source organism: Fagopyrum tataricum (assembly GCA_002319775.1). Classification (NCBI taxonomy): domain Eukaryota; kingdom Viridiplantae; phylum Streptophyta; class Magnoliopsida; order Caryophyllales; family Polygonaceae; genus Fagopyrum; species Fagopyrum tataricum. Next base: position 37,466,941 of record CM008283.1, on the reverse strand, counting down.
AGAAAACCAATACTTTATACTCTTATTCATGTTGTTCTTCCACTTAGATTAAATGTCAGGTGTTAATAGATGATTTTTGGTTACAAGTTGGTTTGGGGTCAAATCATAGTTTTGGTCAAAATAATGGTTCAAGCATTCAATTGTTCATATAGATTCGTTTTGAGAGAAGTTTCAAACAAGACCGTAGATTAGAGTTATCAGAAAAAGAGTAGAAACCGAGACATTTGGAAATGAATAAACAACAAAACTAAAATATAAAAAGATCTATTTTTTAAGTACGATTTTCGAAAGCAATTTAATAAAAAGAAGAGGGACAAATGTTTACTAAGATAACCAAACAACACAGAAAGTCAAACTCAAAAATCAAATAAAGATGGAAATTTGACACGCACAAACCAGAATAACAACCTGTTTAAAAAGAAAACAACTAAAAAACCATTGTTCCTTTTTAATCGCCCTATGACGCCTTAGAAATTTTAACTAATATAAATGAAAATATCATAATTTATATACTACTATTAAAGACAAAACATAATTTTCTACGTTTCGTTTTCTTAGTAACTTCGTGTCACATGTTATTTTCTCATGCATACTCATATTATAATTTTACTAATTAATTAATATATACAAATCATTAATATATGCAATATATCTATACTGTTTCCATTTACAATTTTACCACAATCTTCTACTTATTTTAAGATATATATTGTTATCAAATATTATTTAAAAACTATTTTCACCTTTATTTATAAGGTCATTATTTCATATTCTAACTTTAACATATAAATATATAGTGTTTATATTATTTCGTAAGTATCCACCAATTAACAAATGTATAAAATATTACGATAAAAATGTTACATCTTCTTTGTTCTTTAAATGAAATTTTAAAATATCTAAGATAATTTTTAAAGTGAAATTTTGTATAACTTCTACTTATTTAACATTTATATTTCAATTTTGAAAGTAAATTTTATTTATCTTTATAAATTATTCATTTCATTTTACATTCGTAATAGTTATCAATATTAACTTATTTTTACATTATATGATTATTGAAAAATGAAACTATTTTATTGTTTATCTATAATATAATAAAAATATTGATAACATTAAAATTTAATTTTTAACTTCTTTTCAATTAGTTTATTTAAATTACAATATCATAAGTATTTTAAATTGTAAGATTACACTCGTGCCTTGGCACGGGGAACTAAACTAGTAATAATTAATAGTTAAACGGCATTACCTTTTTTCTTTTGATATCTACATATTTTCAAAATTCTTTTTTATGGCTTCAAACTTAGAGATTAGTTTAGATAAGAAGTTTTCTTGTGTTAAGACATTACGTAGTATTCTGAATCGCTTATTCACTTGATCCAATTATCATCCAATGACCTACAATTATGAAAAAAATTTCAAATTTTTTATACTATTAGTTCAAAATATATGAACCATTTAACTGTTAATTTTTATAAAGTATAAGAAACTAAATGAAAAAGTAACCTATTGAAATTAATGTTTTAAAAGTTGAGGGCACCAATAAAAATCTCCATTTTATAAGAGAGAATTGAGTTATTAGTGCGGTTTTTTTTATTAGGGACACTAAGTATGCAAGTAAAATTATATCACGGTACTAAGGTTGTGTTTGTTATCCAATAATCACTAGTTTAAATTAGTGATTATGAGTGTTTTTAAAATTTTGGTGTTTGTTTGTGAGGAGTTTATGTGAGTGTTTGTGTTTTTTTGAGTGTTTTTAATACCCTGAAAAAAAAGGGTTTTTGGATTCACAGTGTGTTTTTGGGATAAATGTACTTGTACTTATAAAAACACTCTCAAAAAATACTATTTACAACAAACACATACGAGTTTTTTTAAAAACACAATCACTCCTAAAAACCACAATCACCCCTAAAAACCACAATCACTATAAAAAAGCCTAATTGTGTAGGTATAAATAGATTTTTTTAAAAATTTTTTTAATATTTTTTCCTCTCTCTCCTCTCTTCCGTTCTCTCCCTTCTATGGACGACAATGGCGATTCCTATTCTTCGTCGTCCGTCATCCTTCTTCGTCGCCCCACACCTTCGTCTTCGATTTCTACCTCTCTTCATCGCCGTCTATTATCTCGTCTCAGGTTCGCCAAATTCTGCCAGAAACCACCAGTATGCACTCTTCAGCAAGGAACGAGATTCCCCAAATTGAAACGACCTCCGTCGTCGGCAAGTTCAAGGAATCGTCATAAACAACCGTCTTCTCAATAACCTCAGCGGTTTTGAAGATTCTCACTGTCGAATTTGTGTTTCTCTACACAGGTGAAACCTCTTCTTCTTTTCCTTGTTCATTTAACCCTAATTTCATACTTTCTAATGGCACTCGAATTTCCCAAATTGTGAGATTCACTTTAGTATTGAGGATTATATTACGATTTTCTGTTTAGGAATGAGATTAATGCAATTACTCATTTGTGTTGGCTTTCTTTCACCACTCACTGTTTCTGATTCCATTGGGTTTGTACGAGGACTCCTGTCCATTTACTTGGCTTTGGGAACCGACTTGGCTTTGATCCAGTGCCGTTTGATATTCAGCTTTTACGATATATGAAAAATGTAAGAGATTGAAGTTCTCACTTAATGAATTTCAATTTGGTGTTTCAAGGAGCTTTACAAAAACAATATCCAAGGAACAATTCCTGTTGAGCTTGGAAACCTGAAGAACTTAATCAGCTTGGATTAGTATAACAACAATATCTCTGGGATTGTTCCTACTGAACTGGGGAGCTCAAAGTCACTTGTCTTCTTGTAAGTGTTGTATTTAATATTTATATAATTCATCTATGTATGAAATTGCAACATATATGCAGATTTAGCATATATATCCTTTATCCTGGGCGTGCTGTTAAATGATAACCCTTTGATATGGTAGGCGACTTAACAATAATCAACTAATTGGCGTATTCCTAGGGAGTTGGCTAAAGTAACTAGCTTGAAAGTTGTGTAAGTTATTGTGTAATAGTTCAAACCTACCTTTGTAACTATTTTTGTATATTCCTTTGCTCATCTTGTATTTATCTTTTGTTGCAGGGATGTCTCCAACAACAATTTATGCGGAACAATTCCTACTACCGGTCCTTTTGAGCACATTCCAATGGAGAAGTAAGCATTTCCTTTGATACTTGTTTATTTTCTTCATTACTTATGATTACACTATGTACCACATATATCACTTGTATCAGAAATTTGCTCTATAAGGTTTGATCAGATAGAAGCAAGCTTCCTTTGTCAGAGTTAGCCCTTGTCAAAAATTAGTGCTTCATTATTTGCATTTTGCAAGTATTTTCTTTCTGTGCCACATCTGTCATGGTCTGGTAGATGTGTATTTTATCTTTACTTAGCAAACTTATTTTTTGAAGTTTTTGTGGCAAATTTATGTTCTGTAGTGTTTCTAGGAGTGGAACGGGGGCTTGGATCTTGTTATTATATAGGTTTTGGTATATGTTTGTATTTTTCATCATTAATGAGTTAATGGTTGTGATTTGTGTAGCTTTGAGAACAATCCTCGGCTGGAAGGTCCAGAGTTGCTTGGACTTGCAAGCTATGAAACATTTTAGTGATTGGTATAAAATGTCATGACTTCTTGATTCAATGCATTTCAGGTTCGTCAAAGTAAATTACTACTGAAGAAAATAAGAGACTCTTCACTTGAGATCTACCGTATATTATGCAGATTGCTACTAGCATCACCGTCTTCTTCTACTTTAGCTGGTGTGCAATTATGTAAAGACTTAAGGGTAGTTTAACATAAACTCCATCTTTACATCATCTTTTTGGCTTTATTTTCATGTATTACACTGACTTTGATAAAAATTGTCAATGAAACCAAGCTGTGGATTATAATGGAATACATGGTTTACTTGATTTCAATTGCAAGTGATATGTGATCCAATTGTTCAAGTATGCAATTAAGGCCAAACAGTTTATTTAACACCCCGAATTTGCGGGACTTTGGATGCTACGGGCGAGAGCTCACAATGGGTCCCCCGACTCTTAGCCTGACAACAATTTCACCGGACCTTTCCAACAAGGCACAAATAAAGGCAAAACTCAAAATCGTTTATAATGTATGCGAGAAACTGAAATGTAAAGATACAAGGCGGAAATTCAGCCGAGTCCTCAAAACGACACAACTCCGATAAGAAAACCAAAACCGTACAACATAATCCAACAATACAAAGACATATCCCAAAAACGTTTCCGTCCTATAATGTACGGAGACCCCAGTTGTCCACTCCTCCACCTCACTCGGCGGCGTCCCTAACCTGTAAGGCATCTACACGAACGGTTTAAAACCGTTAGCTCATATTCGAAGCATTAGAAAAGAGGTGAAGGCACATACACATATACATCACATAACACATACATACTCCAAAACACACAAGTCCAGTTATTATCTTTTTATTATTAAGTCGTATCCCGTTTTAATTCAACTTAGGTTTGTGACACGAGAACCACCGTGGTCTCGCCTCGGTCCATACTTACCGGCAAGGAATGGTACTGATGCATCCGATCGTCTACCCGCCCGGGCTAGTCGCCGAGAACCTCCTAGACTCTCGCAAGAGCTAGGCAGATGATGTCACCGCCCGTTATCATACACTTGGGCCAAAATCATATAAAGTCGGTGGTCCTATTTCCGGTTTAGTTGTTTATAACATAAACAATAACACACACCACCAACACACATCGATGCTAATACGTAAAATACGAGCTAAGTAAGTCCAGAGACTTACCTTGTCATCACACTCAACTCACAACACTCTCGCTTCCTTAGGGAGGAAGCCCACAACCTGCTCACAAGAGAATATACATATCAACACATGCTCACGCTCAAGAAGTCTTAGACTTCACTCTAGTGATCTAAGCAAGATCACTTAACCCTCAAGCTAGGAATGCATCCTAGGGTCCAAGGTACTCACCACACTCTCAGCACATGAAAGCAACTCACAACAGTTTATAACCTCACATGATCTTAAATCTCAGTCAAGAAGGAACAAGCTAGCCTAGAAGGTCCATCATGCTCAACACACTCATAATCATCAACTACATCAAGCCTTAAGGGCTCCTAGGTTCACAACCACTAGGTGGCATCTCAAGCTACTCTAGATTCATCCTAGGCATGCTACTAACATGATACAACTACAAAACTAAGGAGCGAACGAAGAAGAAGGGAGAGGAGGAACCTACTGTCGAAGAAAACGCAGCCGCGGAGTCAAGCTGGCGCCCCTGCGGAGCAGTAACCGCCCCCGCGGCCACCTGGCGCCGCCCCTGCGGCTCTGATGATCCGTCCCCGCGGTTTGACTCCTATGTCCTCTTCGTCTTCGACTGTGGATCCTTGACTCCTATGTCCTCCTCTCCTTGCTGGATCTTCTCCAAACACCAACCACTGGTCTTAGACTCCTTTCTATGACCTAAACAAGCTAAGAACACATGCATGTAAGGATTCAAGGGAAGAGCTTCATCCATGACCATGGATGAAGGAGGGGGAAAGAAAGGGATAATTAGCAAATGAGAGAAGGGAGGGAGAGGAAGAAGATTACCAAACCAAATCTGAATCTTCTCCACTGCAGTCCACAATCCAAGAGCTTCAAAGATGGAAAAAGAGCAAAGAGAGAGAAGAGAGGAAGAGGAAGATGATTAACGTGAAAGAGAAAAGAGAGGAGAGAGAGAGGGAGGGACAAGGGGCTGCCAAAAGGGAGAGGGGACAACTGACATCTTGTCACCTCAGATAGGAACGAGGGGTCGGCTGTCCTCTTGTCACCTCAGCTAGGAACGAGGGGTCGGAAAGCGGAAAAAGGGAATAACGCAGAGTCGGCTCGGGATTTAGGAATAAATCCCGGCACTCGGCACCTCGTGCCTGCGGACAGCTGAGCCGCTAACGCGGAAAGGTCTACAAAACGCTCTAAGTCCGGAATAGAAAGTCCGGATGTTACTACTAACTCCCCTAAAAACAAGTTTCGTCCCGAAACTTGCTAAATGCAGCACTCTCAGTCAAACACGTCTCGTAACCACGTGGATCTCATAAAACGTTAACTATCGGCTCTAATCCAAGTCTACGTATAAAATCATATCAAGACCTCGCAAGGTACACATATACTCATACGAACTCACATAACACGTCATGACATAAACACATAGCACAAACAAGGGAAGATCTCAGGACTAACCCGACAGTCCTATCGATGTCGCTAAATCTGCGTAAACCTCTGGATAGTTCCTCTGGATACTATCCTCCGTCTCCCATGTAGCCTCATCGGCTCCTCGCCTCGACCACCACACTCTCAACATCGGTATCTTCTTCGATCGAAGGCGCCTCGTACTCCGCTCTAAAACCGCTATAGGATGCTCTGCAAAAGTATGGTCCAGCTCGACGACTAGGTCCTCGTGGCTGATGATGTGCCTCGAGTCGTGTATGTACTCTCTCAGCCGAGAGACATGAAATACCGGATGTATACCCTCCAACCGCGGTGGCAATGCTAACCGGTATGCCACCTCACCGACTTTCTCCAATGTAAGAGCCCTAGTCTTTCGGACCGAGTTTTGTCCTTAGCCGAGATTGGCTTTGGCCGAGCTTGGCCTTTCCGCACCCGCGGGCATGACTTCCGCCCCTGCGGGTTTCCGCTCCCACGGCCTAGTGAACCGCCCCCGCGGTTTCCTGCGGCTGCAGCGGGTTTTGTTGACCGGTTGACTCGTGCTTTACCCTTTGCCTTACTTCTTTCTTTTCCTTGCTGAGCAAGGGTTTCACTTCTTCACTTCCCAATCCAGCCCTTTCACGTCCTCCTTGCTTCTCCTTCATCCTTCTTGAGCTTGATCTTGGTTTCCTTAGAGTTGGAAGAGTTTTGTGTGGTTTTTGTGGTTGTTGATGAGCTAATGCGCATGGCTGAGTTGGAAGCCAGCTGAGGTGCTAGTGGTGAGCAGTTTCTGGTTAGGACACAACTGTGGTAAGCCTTCTTCTCCTTCTTCTCTTTGTTCTTACTTTGATTCTTCCTTCCTTAGCTTATGATTAGTTGTATTGATCATAGGGTGATGTTGGTTTGTGTATGTTTATGCATGTGTGTGATTTTGGAATGAAGAAGACGTGATTTGATCACGTGAAGAGTGAAAGAGGACTCGCGGGGCTACGTTCTGCACCGTCGCCGCCCCCGCGCCTGGAAGCCGCCGTCCCTGCGGAAGCCGTGCCGCAGCGCCCGCGCCTTGCCCGCCTTGCCTGCGTCCCTTGTTACTGCGCCTGCGGCTGCTCCCTGCCGCACCTGCGGGTTGCCTATTCCGCTCCTGCGTCCCTTGATCACGCAGGTGTGTCTTGTCTCGGGACTACCTATAGTTGGGTAGCTCCTTTCCTTTCCTAGTATGAGGGAACTAGTACCATGCTAGGTGTCGGATGTTGTTGAGTATGATATAGATATGCCAGTTATGGCTTTGAGGGTTACGAGTTGGATATGATCCTTATGGATTCCTTGGGTCTAGGTGTGACCCCTTTGTGTGATAGTAGATTGATATGTATATGTGTATGCCTTGTATAGGCCGTGTTGTCCTCCAGATTGGAGTGGACGTATCTGAGAGTTGATCATAGTTGAGATTACTTCCGAGACTGAGGTAAGTCCATAAGACTTACTTAGCTGCCATCTCTATATTGGATGTTGCATAAGTGGTGTATGTTTATGCTTGCTAGCATGTGATACTGTTATTACCGACCTATGGTCTATTGATTGCCCACTGTAGGGCTGTGACAACCTTTCCCTATCACATCCCGCTGGGAGTCTGGGAGGTTCTCTGTGGATAGGTCAAACTTGGTATACGGGATGGACATGGAACACTCCCATTGGGTATACGTGAAGTGTGCCGGATCCACTCCAGTTGGCTATAGCCCACAGAGGCGAGGGTTATATTCCTTGACAAGCGTATTTCCTAAGGTCGTTATTATAAACTTATCAAGTTGAATCCGAACTTAATACTAACCAATGTATAGTGATTAAGTAAGGGTCGAACCCAAGGGAGTTTTATCGAGTTTTTATTATTCTAAATATTGATTTGGTAACAAATGGGGGGGGGGAATTTGGATTGAAATAAAACAAGACAAAGACAATTATAAAGTTGGTGAAAAGTTGATTTAAAGAACTACACTAGGTTGGATCTTAGCATACACACTACTTGGTTGATTCTTTTTATAAGTTGTTCACCGATGTTCTCATCTTGATCGTAGATATGTGTTAAGCCAACCGGCATTAACACAACTTAACTAGTTAATTAATCCGTAAACCTACAAGATTAAACCACAAGTTAGCATTCTAATAAAGATAAAGAGATATAAAGAAGAATAAAACAACCCGTTAAATCTTTCTTTATAGTTATTTTCCTTTCCCTTAGATAATCGCAACCAGTTTTTAGCTATGGGTTTGTTACTAGATTAAGGACCCGAACCCGGAATCAATTAATCCTAGCATTTTGCATGCATTAGTACACTTAAGGTGATGAATCTAAGTGGATAAAAACATGCAAACATAAGTTAAAGATCAAGGAAAATAACACAAAGGATAATGAACTTAAACTTATATTAGAAGAACTTACAACCAAATAGTAATGTAGCTTCAATCAACCCAATGTAGCCAAGGGAGCTTAGAAACTCATTACAAAAGACAATAGGAAATATAGAGGTTTTTGTGTGGAAAATGAGATGAAAATAGCTATAGCCAAGGGCTCTATTTATACTACAAAATGCATTAAAAATGAGTAAAGAGGCTGTGCAAACAGCCACCATTAAGAATGGATTAAAGAGGTTCTGCAAACAACCACAATTAAGGCCTTAAAGTTGTCGAAAATAGCCGAGTAAAGTCCTCTGACGCTAACCCGTACCCGCGGCCAAGGGCGCCGCAGGGGCGGTTTAGGCAAAAACGTTCCATCTTCTTCTTGGCCGCAGGGGCGGCTCGTCACACCTGCGGGGGCGGATTCTTCAATGCTCTTTGAAACGTATGACTCTTTAACTTCGGGCGTTTTTGGTGAAGATCCGCAGGCGCGGCCCAGAGTCACCGCGGGGGCGGTGACACTGGATCTTCGGCTTCACAAGGCCGCTGGGGCGCCGTCTTCGCTTCTTCAGGATGGGTCACCGCAGGGGCGGCCAGAGGCGGCCGCGGGAGCGGTGACAGGCTCTTCTTGGCCGCGGGCGAAGGCGCTGGCCGCGGCGCTCGTCATGGGACTCCAGGGTTGTCACCGCAGGGGTGGCCAGAGGCGGTCGCGGGGCGGTGACATGCTTCGTTCGGCGCAGGTGAGGCCGCTGGCTGCGGCGCTCGTCAAGGGTGTCACCGCAGGAGCGGTGACACTTCTCCGTGGAGGCGGTGAGGCACCAAAAATTTGTCTTCGTCTCTTTGCTTCAACTCCTAAGTGTTGCTAATACCTTCTTTTGCTTCATTTTGACTCTTTTATCTGGATCAAGGCATTAGTAACATAATATGACTCAAAAATATAAAAACGACTCTAAAAACTACCTAAATTGATAGTGATTTCATCACCTATCATTCCTCGTGTCACTTATGTTTATATACCGACTTATATATATATCGTATGAGTGATGGATTATTTATATAAAGATAATGAACCGGGTAAATGTGTGATATTATGCTGAAGTGTTTATTATTTCTAATATGTGATTGTGCTTATGTTCATTCTATATATGTGTATGGTTAGCTAACGGTTTTATACCGTGTTGTAGATCCCTCGCAGGTTGTAACACCCCAAATCCGTAGGACTCGGAGTGCTACTGACCTAGGATCTCACAATGGATCCTGACCCTAGCCTGACAACAATTTCACTGATCTTACAACAAGGCACAAATAGATTAAAACAAAACATGAAACTAATATATATATATATATATATATATCCAAAAGGTAATACAATGTACCGCTGAGTACAAACAAAACCACACTGTACAACAAAAGAACCCATATCCCCGATAACGCCCCAGTGTACGGAGCTCTCAGCAGATCACCCACTCTGGATCACTCTGCAGCTCTCCTATCATGCAAAGTATCTACAACACGGTATAAAACCGTTAGCTAACCATACACATATATAGGAAGATGCTAGAGCACAAACACACATCAGAAATCTTAACACATCATCATGCTTTCACACATTTACCCGGTTCATTATCTTTATAAAGTCCAGCAATCAACTCGTATATATATATATATATATATATATATCCATATAAACTTAGGTGACACGAGGAATATAACCCTCGCCTATGGGTCCAATAGCCAGCTGGAATGGTGCCTGGAACACCTCCCCGTGTACCCTAAGGGAATGGGGAGTGCCCGAACCGTTTACCAGGTCTGACCTGCCTACAGAGAACTTCCCAGACTCCCGGTGAGATGAAAGGGCAAGTTATCACGACCCTACAATGGGCAAGCAATATACCATAGATCGGTAATAAACCATAACGCATACTATCAACATATATCACACACCACTCATGCACACACCCGATATAGGCCTGGCAACTAAGTAAGTCCTACGGACTCACCTCAACCTCGTAGTCGTCTCAACTCGATAAATCCTCAAACTGGTCCACTCCAAACTGGAGAACAACACGGCCTATACAAGGCATAATGAAACACACTCATCAACATCCGATACCTAGCATGGTACTAGTTCCCTCATACTAGGAAAGGAAAGGAGCTACCCAACTATGGGTAGTTCCGGGACAAGACGAACCTGCGTGATCAAGGGACGTAGGGGCGGAGCAAGCAACCCGCAGGCGCGGCAGAACTCAGCCGCGGGAGCGGTGACACGGGACGCATGCAAGGCGCTGGCGCGGGCGCTGCGGCACAGCTTCCGCAGGGGCGGCGGCTTCTAGGCGCCGGGGCGGCGTTTGTGCAGAACGTGAACCCGCGATTCCTTCTTTCACTCTTCACGTGATCAATTCACGTCTTCTCTCATCCAAAGTCACACACATGCAATAACATACACATTCAAACATCACCCTATGTCCAAGCATCTAATTATAAGCTAAGAAAAGAAGAACAAGGAAGAAGAAAGAATGAAGAAGCAAGGAGGACATACCACAGTTGTGGCCTAGGCACAAAACTGCTCCAAGACAACACCTCCACTAGCTCTCAAGATCAACATATCAATCACTAGCATCACAATCAACATCCACCACCATAACTCTCTTACCAACTCAAGGAAAATCCAAACACAAGATCAAGAAGGAGAAGGAGAAGCAAGGAGGACGCGAAGGCTGGATTGGAAATGTGATGAAACCCTTGCTCAGCAAGGTAAAACGGAAGAAATAAGGAAAAGGTAAAGCATGGGTCAAAGGAGTCAACAAAACCGGCTGCAGCCGCCGGAAACCGCATGGGCGGTTCCCTGAGCCGCAGGGGAGGAAAGCCGCAGGGGCGGCAGTCATGCCCGCGGGTGCGGAAAGACTACTCTCGGCCAAAGGCAATCTCGGCTAAGGTCCAATCTCGGTCCGAAAGACTAGGCTCTTACAGCTCACCCCCCTAAAAACAAGTTTCGTCCCGAAACTTGTAAAATCCTCAAACCACTCGGACTCACAAGCCGAGGTATAACTCTCTCTATAACCTCAAATATAAGCATGGAGGAAACCATCGACTCCAACATGAACACTATACAGGGCATAGAGGAAAACCATCTCTAGCCAACCAGCATCACAAAAGCAGGGAGGAACGAACCATCTCCAACTATAATAATCGCACTAGCACAACAAGATCTAATAAGATCACACATCATATCAAGCTAGTACGAAAATAAACACAGCATGGCATATGAGCACATAAGCAAACACTCACCAAGATAGCACTAAGATCTACTCGGTGATCCTACTGGTGCATCTAACTCAGCATAAAACTCTGGATAGTTCCTCTGGATACTATCCTCAGTCTCCCATGTAGCCTCATCCGGTCCTCGTCTCGACCACTAGATCCTCAACATAGGAATGTCCTTCGAATGTAGGCGTCTCATACCTCGTTCTAGAACTGCAATCGATGCTCAACAAAAGTGTGGTCCGGCTCCACCACCAAATCATCATAACTCACGATGTGTCCAGGATCTGGTATATACTCTCTCAGCTGAGACACGTGAAACACAGGGTGAACACCCTCTAATCTCGGAGGCAAGGCTAATCTGTAAGCTGCGCTCCCAACCCGATCCAGAATCTCGAACGGTCCGACATATCGGGGGCTCAACTTCCCCTTAATGCCAAAATGCCTAACACCTCGTGTCGGGGACACTCTCAGCCACACATGGGCTCCAACTCTGAACTCTAGAGGTCTACGCCTCCTGTCAGCATACGACTTCTGACGACTCTGCGCAGTCAACATACGATCTCTGATCAATGCTACTCGAGCCATATCATCCTGAATCTGATCAGGTGCCAAACCACTGACACTACTCTGCTCATCCCAGCATAACGGGGTACGACATCTCTGTCCATACAGTGCCTCATATGGGGCCATCCCAATAGATGCATGCCAACTGTTGTTGTAGGAGAACTCAACAAGTGGGAGATGATCCGTCCACACCTGTCCTCAATCCAACACACAAGCTCGCAGCATATCCTCCAAGGTCTGGATGGTCCTCTCTGACTGACCATCTGAATGAGGATGGAACGCAGTCGTGAAGTGCAAACTCGTCCCCAGGGCAGTTTGGATCTTCTGCCAAAACCTCGAGGTAAATCGTCCATCTCTGTCTGAGACGATCGTCCTCGGTACACCGTGGAGTCTCACTATCTACCTAGTGTACTCCTCAGTCAATCTGCTCACTGACCACGTCTCCCTGATAGGAATGAAACGTGCCGTCTTCGTCAATTTGTCCACTATGACCCAGATGGCATCAAAACTCCGGCTCAGCCTCAGTCCAGTCACAAAATCCATGGTGACGTCCTCCTACTTCTTCTGTGGAACAGAAAGTGGATGGAGCTCACCTCCAGGTCTGAAATGCACGATCTTGACCTGCTGGCAGGTCGCACACTGTGCCACAAATCTGGCCACATCGGGCCTCAGCCCTCCCACCAATCTAGACGTCCCAAATCCTGATACATCTTACTCGTACCTGGATGTACAAAGTAAGGTGTACAGTGAGCCTCCTGTAATATCCTCTGTCTCAGTTTTGTATCAGCAGGTACACAGACGCGGTCACTGCGTCTCAATACTCCATCTGCTCCCAGAAGAAACTGTGGTGCCTCATCCCGAGACATCCGCTCTCTGATCCTCATCAAGGTCGGGCAGGTCTCCTGCTTCTGTTGGATCTCACCCAACAGATCAGGTAGAACCTCTAAAGTACGCAGCCGGGCATCCTCATCAGGAAACTGGATGTCCAACTCTAGCTAGATCAAATCCCTCTGTAACTGCTGCTGAACTGTTAGCCTGGCAATCACCTGCTCTCAAGGCGTCTTCCTACTCAGGGCGTCGGCGACAACGTTCGCCTTCCCCGGATGATACAGAATCTCCAGATCAAAATCCTTGATCAGCTCGAGCCACCTACGCTGGCGGTTATTCAATTCCCGCTGCGTAAAAATATACTTCAGACTCTTATGGTCTGTGAAGATCTGACATGTAGCACCATACAGGTAATGTCTCCAAATCTTCAGTGCATGAACTACCGCTGCCAACTCCAGATCATGAGTCGGGTAGTTCTCCTCATACATCTTCAGTTGTCGAGACGCACAAGCAATCACCCTGCCTCTCTGCATCAAAACACATCCCAAGCCTAGCTTGGATGCATCACTGTATACTACAAAATCCTCAGTACCCTCTGGCTGTGCCAAAATAGGAGCAGAAGTCAAACGCCTCTTCAACTCCTCAAAACTCTGCATGCACTGATCAGACCACACAAATCTGGTAGTCTTCCTCAACAAACTCGTCAGTGGACGACCAATCACAGAAAATCCCTCCACGAAACGTCTGTAATAACTGGCTAGGCCAAGGAAGCTACGTACTTCCTTGACGTTCGTCGGTGTAGTCCATGCTACTACTGCCTCTATCTTCGCTGGATCCACCTTGATCCCTTCAGCTGAAACCACATGAACCAGGAATCTCTAAGTCAAAGTCCTTAATCAGCTCTATCAAATCCCTCTGCAACTGTGGCTGAACCGGATATCCAACTCCAACTCCAACTCTACCAAATCCCTCTGCAACTGTGGCTAAACCGTAAGCCGAGCTATAGCCTCCTCTCGAGGTGTCCTCCTACTCAAAACATCGGCGACTACTGTTCGCTGATTTTACACCCCTATAAACCTTTATCAATAATGATAAAGACCTATAAGTTAGTAAAACAAGGAAGGGATAGTTTTATATTTATAACCTGTAATAATTCCCTAAATAGCAACGAACCCACAGTGTATGGGTCAATCACAGTAAAGGTAAGTATTCCAGGGTCGATCTCAGGGACTGAGGGGATTAAATTGCAGCAGTGATTAAAAATAGGATAGATCTAGAATAAGAAGGAGGTTGGAAAAGTTAAGGGAAAGAAATCAAAAAGGTTTTGGAAAGGGTTTTGGGCTGCTCTCAATTGAATGTCACCTTCAATCAAGAGTAGTTTTATAAAGGGAAATAAAACAATAGATAATCAAATTAAAGGAAAGAAACTGGATTCCAAGGATTCAAGATCATTGTTTATACATATAGATTCAGGAAGACTCATAAATGTATATGGTAGAAATGCCACAGGAAAGAACGTTTATAGGTTGACAGTCTATTACCGGGTAAGTCTCAAGACTATCTAGTTCCAAACCAACTACCTATTACCGGGTAAGTCTCAAGGTAGAGAGGTAGGAAATTCTAAACAAACCAGATTACAAGCTAAGGGAAAGGTAAACCATTACCGAGCAAGTCTCAGGTATTACCCTACTTTGCAAGGAATCTAAGCACATTCAACCAATAAAGGATAAACCTTTATTACCTATGATCAGTCTCTCATGTATCTTTGAAGGAATATCACCGGGTAAGTCTCAATTCCAACTTAGGTTACTAGCTAGAAGGATTCTAACTAGGTTCAAGAACAAACCAACCATTAGGATTTCTAGCAAGTCAAAGCCAAAACATAAAGCACAACATTCCGTCATAATCAAAGGCATAAACAAATCTCTGTCAACCTTGGAACCACAAGGTTCTAGCCAATAACAATCATATCAAAGAAAGACAAATAAATAAATAAATAAATAAATAAATAACAAAAAAGGAGAGAAAGAACTACTCAACTTAAATAACTGAAAACCTTCAATTGTATTAAATCTTAAATCAACAATGTCTTCTCAACAAAACTGAATATGAAAGTATGAATCTTTAAGCTAAACTAAAGAAGAACAATGGAGAATAAGAAGAAGGGAAGGAGACGGCTCCCCCCTCTAGGGCTAACTCTGGGCGACTCTCAGCACACCTTGGAATAAATCCAAGGCTTCCTTTTATAATAAAAATCTAGCTAAAAAATATATTGGGCCTAAAAGGAAAAAAAACCCGCAAATAAAATATAATGGGAAAAAGCCCACAAATAAAATATAATGCTCCAAAAATAAAAAGGCATGCAAATAAAATATAATGCGCCAAAAAAGAAACGGTCTGTATGCATCAGTAGTTTCCAAGCCTTCCATCTCGGACCGAGATAGGTGGATCTCGGCCGAGATGCTCCTTGATCGTTCCCTTCATGCCCTTAGCTTGATTCCTAGCCCTTTCCCGTGCACGTATGCTCGCTCCAATGCATCCACTTCGAGGCTTGATCCTCAATACATCGTTTTAGCTCCAAAATGGGTCAAATCACCAACAAAGCCACAAATAGCGTATGTAGACATCTATTCTTGCAAAGTAGAACTAAACAAGCATAAATGGCACAAACTAAGGCCAAAACATGAATGTAGAAAGGGGAAATCTAACTAAATGCATGAGTGTAACAGGTCGATAAATCATGTTATCAACTACGTTTGCCTTCCCCGGATGGTTCAAAATCTCTAAGTCAAATTCCTTAATCAGCTCCAACCATCTCCTTTGGCGGTTATTCAACTCCCGCTGAGTGAATATATACTTTAGACTCTTATGGTCTGTGAAGATTTGGCACGTAGCCCCGTACAAGTAATGTCGCCAGATCTTTAGGGCTTGAATCACTACCGCTAGCTCAAGATCATGGGTAGGGTGATTCTCCTCGTACGGCTTCAGCTGTTGAGAAGCGTACGCAATAACCCGACCTCTATGCATCAAAACGCACCCCAAGCCTAGCTTGGAGGCGTCACTATACACTACAAAATCCTCTACGCCCTCAGGCTGGGCTAAAACGGGAGCGGAGGTTAACCTCCTCTTCAGCTCCTCGAAGTTGTGCTGACAGGGCTCGGACCAAACGAACCTGGTAGAGTTCCGCAACAATGAAGTGAGCGGTCGTGCAATCACGGAGAAACCCTCTACAAAACGGCGGTAGTATCCCGCTAAGCCCAAGAAACTGCGCACCTCCTTGACCGTCCTAGGAGGCGGCCATGAGGAAACAAACTCTATCTTCGCCGGGTTAACCATGACACCCTCTACTCTCGGCGGCCATGCCAGCCGGTAAAACACTTTCCCAAGTTGTGCTAAGATCTCAAAAAGGTCCGATGTATCGGAAACTCAACTTCCTCCTCGGGTCTTTCTCATGACAACATTTCCATTATGTTTCTCCTTTGCTTGTCTCTAACAAAGAAGATCGAACTTTCAATTTACACCGTTGGCTTTGGTTCTTGTCAAACCACACTTTGATGTTCCGCTTCCTCAATTCTTGTCGCAAATTCTAAGTAATGAAGGAAATACTTTGCTTCACACTGCTTCTACTAACGAGACATGTATGCTATAACTTTTACATCGTCTCTCAATACTCAATCAAGACCATGTCTTGAAGTATCACTTGGACACTTCAAACCGATCATACCTCGAGGCAATTTCAAAACAGTTGCACCAATGAATCTCCTCTTAACTCTCAACAACTCCATTATCCATTTTCATCCCACTCAATACTTCATCGTCATCCGGAGTAGGTTAGCCATAGATGGTGTTACTTGGAGAACCTCTCCACAAATCCGGTAATGATCAGCACATCCAAGAAAATTTGTAACTTATTTCACATCCTTCGGGGATTGTCATCCCGAGACAACTGGTCATACAACTTCTCTCTTCTTCGAGAGTGGACCAAAATGTCTTATTCAGGGCCTTAGTAAGCCCATATGGAATCACTACAACTCATAGTGACCATGGTTTGTCCGGAATGTCGTGTTTGCAATATCCCAGTCTCGACTTCTCAATTGGTGACAATCAAACCTTAACTCGATCTTAGAAGAGACCACCGACCCTTGCAACCGGTCGAGTAGATCATCTCTACGTGGTAAGGGGGTACTTGTTCTTCCTTGTCATCTTGCTCGGCTCATTGTAATCGATGTACAAATGGAGATAACCGTCTCTCTTTTCGCAAACTGATGTTCTCCATAACAACTTCAAATCAAGAGTTTAAGATATAATCTAAGTTCTTGTTACCGTTCCTTTATGATCCCACAGCCTGGTTACCCTCCCCCACACTCATCCATAGACCACCCGCACATGCGCGTTCTCGGTTGTCACCAATTAGCTGATAACTGACCTTCTCCCATGTCAATGACTTACAATTCTTCTATGCTTCTATGTTACCATTCTCATGAATGCTACCCTCTCGGGGTACTCTACCTTAAACTCCGTTAGCTCATTCTTCATTCCATGCTTTCCTTTTCCTTTTGCGAGATAAATATACCCTTCTCGGCGTTGTTGTGTCACATGACTCACCTTCATAGGCTTAACCCCGCTTCATGATATCTTGTAAGTGCGTCTTCTCAAAATCTCTAACGTTAGTTAGCATCCACATGTTGCTCTCATCTTCTTAGGATCATCATTTATACACACTTCCTCCTTTTTGGCATTTCTTCGCCTTATCGTCATAACGGAAACCGGTCAATTCCGTGTGAATCCCCACCTTGCCATTCTTCTCATAACTCTCGTAATGTTGACTCTTCACTTAATGGTACCTCGTAAGCTTAACTTACGGTATCTTACATCTTTCACACTTGGTTCGATCACGTTTCTCATCTTGACTCCAAAGCTTAGGAGCGTCTAAGGAAAGCTTCACTTCTCGTGATGGAACACCGCCTTTAACCTTGTTAGAATGCACCCTTCTCCTCCTCGATTCGCATCTTTAGTTGTCCACGCGTCCTCTTGAAGAACTTAAGTTTGTTATCTCCATTGTTCTCGTCGTGGTTCGATCATGGCTTCTTTAGAACCGCTTCTACACTTTAATGTTGCTCCCATCTCTTGTATTGCTTCCATCTTGATTGCTCTTAAGTTGTCTCGAGTTTTCTTTTACTTGGTTGCCCTTCGCTTACGTCATCTCTACTCCTCCTCTTCGACATCCTTTTAAAGGAATCCGCGAAACGTCATGGTGTTCGTTAGCACCAAAAGATCAACTCGATACTTGAGCGTACTCCTCCCCGTATGAACGCTATCCCACGCCAACGACGTCGTCTCAAAGGTGATGATATCGTATTATCCTCTTTCTATTAGATCTGTATCTCCATATGCTACTATATATATATATATATATATATATATATATATATATATATATAAGAATTCGCATATATGACTATATATGTCCTATGTCCACATTACTACTAATATAATACACACGGAATTCTATCACAACACAACAAGGTCCAAAACGTATAACAATCCTCCTATATAATTATACATATAAATCAAGTCAAAACAACCTAAGGCCACATACATAGCTAGGTACATAAAAAATCCAAAGACATCCTAAGGCCATATATATATATATATATATATATATATATATATATATATATATATATATATATATATATATATATATATATATATATATATATATATATATATAACTATGTAGTAATACATATATATATACATACTTCCAATCCAGAGATCTATGTCGTCGAGGTTTGCGGAAGGAGCGGTGGTCCCGTACATTCTAACCCAAACCCGACTCATGCACATGATTTTGAGAACAAAAAGTCAGAACCCGTGTGGGTTCTGTTTATTCCTCATTCGGCCTTTAAAAGATTGCGAGTGTCATTGTTGTCAACCTAGGGCTCTGATACCACTTTTGTAACACCCCGAATTCGCGGGACTCGGGATGCTACGGGCGAGACCTCACAATGGGTCCCGACCCTTAGCCTGACAACAATTTCACCGGACCTTTCCAACAAGGCACAAATAAAGGCAAAACTCAAAATCGTTTATAATTTATGCGAGAAACTGAAATGTAAAGATACAAGGTGGAAACTCAGCCGAGTCCTCAAAACGACACAACTCCGATAAGAAAACCAAAACCGTACAACATAATCCAACAATACAAAGACATATCCCAAAAACGTCTCCGTCCTATAATGTACGGAGACCCCAGTTGTCCACTCCTCCACCTCACTCGGCGGCGTCCCTAACCTGTAAGGCATCTACACGAACGGTTTAAAACCGTTAGCTCATATTCGAAGCATTAGAAAAGAGGTGAAGGCACATACACATATACATCACATAACACATACATACTCCAAAACACATAAGTTCGGTTTATTATCTTTTTATTATTAAGTCGTATCTCGTTCTATTTCAACTTAGGTTTGTGACACGAGAACCACCGTGGTCTCGCCTCGGTCCCTACTTACCGGCAAGGAATGGTACTGATGCATCCGACCGTCTACCCGCCCGGGCTAGTCGCCGAGAACCTCCTAGACTCTTGCAAGAGCTAGGCAGATGATGTCACTGCCCGTTATCATACACTTGGGCCAAAATAATATAAAGTCGGTGGTCCTATTTCCGGTTTAGTTGTTTATAACATAAACAATAACACACACACACACCACCAACACACATCGATGCTAATACGTAAAATACGAGCTAAGTAAGTCCGGAGATTTACCTCGTCATCACACTCAACTCACAACACTCTCGCTTCCTTAGGGAGGAAGCTCACAACCTGCTCACAAGAGAATATACATATCAACACATGCTCACGCTCAAGAAGTCTTAGACTTCACTCTAGTGATCTAAGCAAGATCACTTAACCCTCAAGCTAGGAATGCATCCTAGGGTCCAAGGTACTCACCACACTCTCAGCACATGAAAGCAATTCACAATAGTTTATAACCTCACATGATCTTAAATCTCAGCCAAGAAGGAACAAGCTAGCCTAGAAGGTCCATCATGCTCAACACACTCATAATCATCAACTACATCGAGCCTTAAGGGCTCCTAGGTTCACAACCACTAAGTGGCATCTCAAGCTACTCTAGATTCATCCTAGGCATGCTACTAACATGATACAACTACAAAACTAAGGAGCGAACGAAGAGGAAGGGAGAGGAGAACCTACTGTCGAAGAAAACGCAGCTGCGGAGCAGTAACCGCCCCCGCGGCCACCTGGCGCCGCCCCTGCAGCTCTTATGATCCGCCCCCGCGGTTTGAGCAGCAGAACGTCGTCTTCGACTGTGGATCCTTGGCTCCTATGTCCTCCTCTCCTTGCTGGATCTTCTCCTAACACCAACCACTGGTCTTAGACTCCTTTCTACGACCTAAACAAGCTAAGAACACATGCATGCAAGGATTCAAGGGAAAAGCTTCCTCAAGAGCTTCATCCATGGCCATGGATGAAGGAGGGGGAAAGAAAGGGATAATCAGCAAAGGAGAGAAGGGAGGGAGAGGAAGAAGCTTACCAAACCAGATCTGAATATTCTCCACTGCAGTCCACAATCCAAGAGCTTCAAAGATGGAAGAAGAGCAAATAGAGAGAAGAGAGGAAGAGAGGAAGATGATTAACGTGAAAAAGAAAAGAGAGAAGAGAGAGAGGGAGGGACAAGGTGCTTCCAAAAGGGAGAGGGGACAGCTGACATCTTGTCACCTCAGATAGGAACGAGGGGTCGGCTGTCCTCTTGTCACCTCAGCTCGGAATGAGGGGTCGGAAAGCGGAAAAAGGGAATAACGCAGAGTCGGCTCAGGATTTAGGAATAAATCCCGGCACTCGGCACCTCGTGTTTGCGGGCAGCTGAGCCGCTAACGCGGAAAGGTCTACAAAACGCTCTAAGTCCGGAATAGAAATTCCGGATGTTACAACTAATCCCCCTAAAAACAAGTTTCGTCCCGAAACTTGCTAAACGCAACACTCTTAGTCAAACACGTCTCGTAAGCACGTGGAACTCATAAAATGTTAACTATCGGCTCTAATCCAAGTCTACGTATAAAATCACATCAAGACCTCGCAAGGTACACATATACTCATACGAACTCACATAACACGTCATGACATAAACACATAGCACAAACAAGGGAAGATCTCGGGACTAACCCGACAGTCCTATCGATGTCGCTAAATCTGCGTAAAATTGGGTGACAACGAAGTTGGGTAACTGAAGTGAATTTGGATATAGAACGTTGGGTATTAAAATCTGGTAACAACAAAGTTGGGTAACCGAAGTGAATTTGGATATAGAACGTTGGGTATTAAAATCGGGTAACAACGAAGTTGGGTAACCGAAGTGAATTTGGATATAGAATGTTGGGTATTAAAATCGGGTAACAACGAAGTTGGGTAACCGAAGTGAAGCTAGATATAGAACGTTGAATATTAAAATCGGAAAACTAATTTTTGGTAACCTAAGTTAGGTACACGATGAAGGTTGGGTATTAAAGATTGGATATTATTATTTAAAGGAAGGATTCCTTCACAAATAGAAAGTGCATACTTAGTGCTTAGGTATAAATTAGCATACGCACTTTGTCACACTAACAAAAAAGGTGCACACTTACTTAATTCACCCATTTTATAACTAATTTATTTTTAAAAAAAATTATTGAAAAATTAACCACCGGTTTTAGCTTATGACCATTAGATTTTTAAAAAATCATATGGAACGACGATGAGAAGCAAGTTGAAGAAGAAGCGTGAATGGCTTATAGCTTTGATTGAATCGGAATTCATTATGATCCACCAAAAATGCATAGCTACGCAGATTGAATATCTTCACTTTCTGGTTGTCGTTGACGGTGCCTAAAAACATAGTTATGTTATCGAGTCCATAGGGTAAATTGGTGTTTTGGCAATTCACATCCGACAGAATTGTCCATGTTGGCATCGAATAGGACAACGACGGTATCGCAACCTACGCCCCCAGAAAAACATTGATGAATGTCATACTCTTGCCTTTTCATCTCCCCATGGTTTTCAAAGCTTTACTATAACCCATGAATTTTTTTTGATACTATGAAGTAAGAAATTAGGGTTGATTATCTTCACGAAACTCTCCACCCTAGAGCATCCTTACGGATGAGCTCATCGACTCGGGAAGTGGACGAACAAGACGGGAGGTGACAATCGTGTCCTAATTCAGCCAACAAATCAGCCACACCATTAACCTCCCTGAACACATGGTGGATCTTCACCTGACAAAAACCCAGAAGAATATTAGAAATATCCAACAAAACAAGATCCAGCTCCCACGGGGCTTCCAGATCTTCTTGACCGAGTTAATGACAGACATGCAATCTCCTTCAATTTCAATAAATTTAATCCCTAAATCAAAAGTCATAACCAAACCTTCTCTTAGCGCAAATGCTTCGGCAAGTTGGGCAGATATTTTACCACATCTCCCATAGCCAAGAGAAACCTTCATAGCATCATGATTACGCAGAATGAAACCATAAGCGGATGACCCGGATTCTTTTTTCGATCCATCGAAGTTTAATTTAATCGCATCTTTTCCTGGTTTCTTCCAACAGATATTTTTGGTTTTTCTTATGTTCTTACTAGATTTGTTTTTATGAGGTCTCGTTTCTTTTTTGATCTGGTTTCATTCATTAATTTGGTTTCGAACGATTAAATTGATATTTTGGGGATTTTTATTGCAGAAAATTCTTTGGTTTCTAGCAAACCAAAGATTCCACCAAGTTAGAATAAGATACAAAAAATCTGGTTCTGGTAAATTATTTTTTAGCCATTCGATCTTATTTGCAATCTTACATTGAGTTACATTATCATAAATTAAGGCGGACTTAACATTAGCTATTGAGATAGAATCCAAAATAAACTAGTATTTGAAAAACAAATGAACTGTGGATTCATATGGGTGGTTACAAAGACAACAGTTTATCGGGACTGGAATTTTTTGTTTTTCTAAGTTTTTTTTGTTGGTAGACCATTAATAGAAAATTTTTAACCTTAGGAATTGTGTTCAAATTCCAAATCCAATCATTCATATCGACCTAGAGACCCCTTTTCAAATAAAAAATATTTAATGTAGATTTACTAGAAAAGCTACCATCGTCTTCCGGAGCCCAATACAAACGATCCTGAATGAAAGATTTGGGGAGTTGGTAGGACTTAATTGAGGTAATTATATCTTGTGATAGATTGTGACCAATTTCCGCATCAATTTTATTCCAATCCCATTTATTCTCATTAATGAAATGCTTAACCTTAATCTCTTTGTCAATACCGACTTTATCCTTACAAAAGGATAAAAGCGGTTCACTCCTAATCCAACAATAATTCCAGAAATTAACTGTGTTACCATTTCCAATACTCCACCTGAATCCTAATTCAAATTTTGTTCTTAGTTTCATTAATTTTTTCCACTACCACGACATGTTTCCTCTGAGAATATAGTTCCAAAGAGCATCACATTTGAGGTATTTTTCATTGAGAATTCTAACCCAAATATTATCTGGTTCATTTAAAATTTTCCATAATAGTTTCATCTGTAGAGCTTTGTTCATTTCCTCAGTCTTCTTGATACCCAAACCTCCAAATTTCCTAGGTCTACAGATTTTATCCCAGCTCACAAGCGGATGAAAATTTTGGCCTTTATTCCAGAAGAAATTCCTATTAATTTTATCTAGTTCATTGTGTGTACTTGTTGAAAACATAAAATTTTGCATGATGAAATTAGGTTTAGCATTTAAATTAGCTTTAATGAGGGTGACTCTTCCTTCTTGCGAGAGGGACGAGACCTTTCACTTTGTTAGTTGTTGTTTAGATCTATTAATTACGTCTTCAAAGACGTTTTTATTTACTCTACCGTTAATAATCGGACACCCTAGGTATTTCTCTAAGCAGTTCGAAGAAGAGATCCCCAGACATTGTTGAATTAGTCTTTTAGTAGAGTTCTCAACATTCTTTGACGTTTGAAAAGCAGACTTTTGAAGATTAATTTTCTGACCAGAGATAAGACAATATCCGTTCAGTATTTCTACAATCTTTGCACTTGCACCAACAGACGTTTTTGTAAAAATAATAATATCATCCATGAAGGATAGAAATGAAATATTCGTTCCGTGTTTGGATATAGGGAATCCAATATTCTTATTGTTTCGGTTACTTTTAAGTTGAATATTTTTGGCCAGAACCTCCGCACCAAGATTAAAGATCAAAGGAGAAATATGATCTCCTTGACGTAATCCTCTGTTTGGGACAATAAGATTTGAAGGTCTATCGTTAATTAGAATAGAGTATGAAACAAAAGAAATGCATTTCATAATCCAATTAGTAAATTTATTATTAAAGCCAAAAATTTTCATTACATTTCGAATGAAGTTCCATTCAACTCTGTCGTACGCATGATTAATCTTAGATGGGTTTTCATGTCTTTTTGCCTTTTAACAATGATTTTTTTTTCTCCTGAAATTTTTTTTATCGGTGGTTTTGTATCCAACGTTCTTTTGTGCTATGCATTATTCAGTAAATTTGCATTGTAGTGACAAGTATTGAGTGTCAACAAAATGTTGACAGTTTGTTGACGTGAAGAAAAGAATATTTTTGATTTTTTTTAATTAGGTGGTTTGAAAATAAAATATGAAAAGTTGGTTGTTACTTTCTTATTTAGCTATTTTAGACAGATTATCCTATCAAAATTTTTCGCCAACAAATTCTTTTAAAGGTAATTCCCTGGAAAAAAAAAATGTTTGTGAAATATATACAAATTCCGTACAAAGCTGCACAAATTATATATCTTTTTAAAATATGACGTGAACAGCTCAAATTTATATGAGATATTCCGTTTGGTGCCCTCAAGATTTGACCTTTTTCGGTTGGTGATCACTACTTTTGTTTTTTCGTTTGGTGCCCTTTAGGTTTGATTTTTTTTTATTTGGTGCCCTTCAAGTTTGGTTTTTCCGTTTGATGCCTTTCAAGTTTGGTTTTTCCGCTTGATACCCTCCAGTTTTGATTTTTTCCGTTTGGTGCCTTATTTTCATTTAACCATTTCAAAGAGAATAAGAAAAACTTTAATTTTTTTATTTTTATTTTTATGATTATATATCCAAAATATTTTCATTTAATTCTGAAACTAGTTTTATAAGTTAATTACTTTAGTTATATTTTTATAATTCAAATTAAAAAAATCAAATGAATAATTCAAATTTATATTTTATAAAAAAATCAGAGGAATATTTTATAAAACATAAAATTATATATATATATATATATATATATATATATATATATATAATTAGTTGCATAAGTTAATCACTTTAGTTATATTTTTTAAAATCATTTAAAAAAAATCAAATGGATAATTAAATTTATATTTTATAAAAAAAACAAATGAATAATTTTAAAACCTATAATTTTTAAATTATATATATACATGAATCTTACACAAATTAAAAGGTTACTGGAACGAACTTGTTAAAATTATGGGTTGATATGGGCATGAGTCATCCTAGATACCAGTTACTTTTTGTATTTTTTTTTTTTGAAAGAAATCATCCCAGTTACTAAATTCTAGCCGAAATTGATTTTTTATATTTTATCTATTATATTTATATTTTCAATTTTTGTTGATTAATTTACCTAATTTAAATAGTTTATTTTATTGATTATATTTTTTATGAAACATACAAAATATCTTTTTTGGATTAACTTTTTTTTATATAAAACATGTATTTTAATATTTCATTCGATCTTTTGAATAAAAAATAAACTTTTTAAGGTTTTACTAAAATAAATTTAAAAACTAGTTGAAGAACTAAATGAATAAACTTTAAATTTCTTTATATACAATCATAAAAACATAAAATATAAGAATTTCATGCTTTGTTATTCTCTTAATGAAAAGAGGGCACTAAACGGAAAAAAATTAAATATAAAAGGTATTAAGCGGAAAAAACAAACTTGAAGGACACCAACAGAAAAAGACCAAATTTGGAGGGCACCAAATGAAAAAAAAAAAAAAAAATCAAACCTGAAGGACATCAAACGGAATAAACAAAACTCATGGTCACCAATCGAAAAAGACCAAACCTTAAAGGCACAAAACGGAATATCTCATTAATTAAAGAGGGAATTACGTAAACTCTCGTTACATGAACACAAACAAACCCATCTTCGGAGTAAAGAGGGAACTACCTAGTAGTTCTAAGGAAAACAAGACCAATCAAATCAACCAATTCACATATATGAATGTGGAAAGCAAAAATTGGGGAGCAGCAAGAACAATTGCCAAAGATTCAATAATGTCCATAGCATGTATAGTAGCCGAAACTAGAAACTCTGATTGCATTGGCAGCCGTGCTCAAGGCCTTGATGAAACTCCCTCTGCCCGCGTTTATGTGCCTCCTTGCATTCAATTCGCCAAAATTGTGAATCAGAGACTCCTCTGTACCAGAGATGCTAACAAACCCGATGAACAAGAAACCCAGGAACTGTCCTCATAAAAACAGCAAATCTCTGTGGGTTCTTTTGGTATCTCAAAGTTGCAGAGGAAACCTCCAGTGCAAATGTGATGGAGAGTTTCTGTAAAATTTGAGAGACTGATAATGTTAGCTGAGAAGCTTAAGGCTACACGTCATCATTCGCCAATGACATGATGGGGACTCCCTTGCTACCAAAACTCGTACATTCCACCCTCAGCTCTTCGTTTACTTTGTAGTCCTTTCTGCTACCCGTCTGTATCAGAAAGAGAAAGCCAAGATCAATATGACTTTAGACCAAACTGGAAACACATTAGCCACAATCTAAAAAACGTAAACCCAGCTGCATACATTAACAACATTTGAGTCAAAAACACATATTAAGAAAATAAAAGTAGAGTGTTATACAATAATTTTAAAAAACTGAATAAAAATAATGATAGAATGTGGAGAGTTTTTATGAGAATAGAGGAAATAGTGTTTTGAAAATAAAAACAATAGGTGAAATTCTATTTGTGGAATGTTGGAGTATTAATTATATCTAGAATGAAATATATTGTGAATTTTAAATCTCTAATGACAAGTATTGAGAACCAGAGGGAGTACCTCAAATCGAAACATTCCCTTAATTCCGCCTCCCAGATCAAGAACTAACCCACGTGCACGGACTTGTAAAACCTTAGCTGTTACCCTTGTCCCTAGCTTCAAACTTTTAGCACTAATAGCTGAGGCTTTCTTACCACGTTTAACGGGTGAGCCCTTTGACTCGTCCTCAGAATCAGTATTTGAACTAGATGATTCTTCATGTTCATCACACTCTTCTGCACTTCTGATTAGAAATGCTGGCTTTGAGGAAGCACGAGATTGATCAACTGTCTCTTCCTGAACATCACTCAAGTCTACTACTGCCTGGACTGATGATGGTTCCTTAGAAGGAACAGATTCATCAACAGCTTCAGTGGGTCTAGATTTTGGACGTGGTATAGTTGCTTTGAGAGACAGCTTAATGTTACCACGCACATCTTGACCGATGCACTTTAAATTAAGTTGTTGGCCGATAGACACCACATCTGAAATTCTCAACACCTGATGCACAAAATTGACCAGTCATCAGTTTGACACAAGAATAGGATCAAACAAATCTATCTTAAAAAGCAAACATTTTCTTCATCCTATTATTTCTCTACTGTATTTGGCTGTATATTTGATAGGATCACAAATGTGAAGGTGAAATAATTTTGCTAGGCCTCAACCAGATGGATCTAGTGAACAAGAATAGCTGATATTAAAAGAACACGGATCCTTCACAAGGAAAGGAGTGAACTAATAGAATATGATTTTAGAGAGTAAACTCAAAGTTTGGATGAACAATTACCGGCTCATGTGACAACTCAGAAACATGCAATAGCCCATGCTGACCACCATTGAACTCAACAAAAGCACCATATTCTTTAATTGATGTAACAATGCCTTTGTAGCTTCCTCCAACTTCAATCTCTCGGCCAATAACGAAATCAATCTGAGGACAAAATCAATTAGAGATACTTCAACATTGATATTGGAAAGTGCAGAATCATTCTTTTGATGATTAATGAAGAGCTAAAATTAGCAGAAATGCACATATATACACCGCTGAGATTTGTGTTATGCAGATAGAAAAATATACAGTCCTACCATATAGATAAATCTGAAAAGAAGAATAATTGATGGAATGGTGTTTAACAGAATGTTTGTCGTTCTACTGCCATAGTCTTACCAGTTACAGGTGTTCTTCTACACAAGCAATACAAGAGTCTTTTCCCATCAACATCATATATTTTGGGTTATGGTTAACATTGTTTAATCTCAATGGGACTTAATATAATTATTAGGTTAAATACATCAGTATATGGTCATGTAAGAATATAAGTTGGCAACTCTCCTGGGATACCAATAGTGAACTATTTGTTAAGCAATTGTTAAAAAATCATTACTAGATTTGGAAGAACAATATAGTTTCGGATTTGATTATTTAGATATGTGAAGCGCTACTTAAATAAGTTAGTCATTTACAGTGGACTTTAAGTTCTTGAGTTGGATTACAGGATCACTGACTTTACGCGACAGTGATCCTCCCTCCATCATTCAAGGAAAAAACTCCTTTCCAAATTTTCTCCCATTCTTTCCAGTTAGTTCTACATCACAGGGTTTTAACGTCAAAGACACGGAGCTGGTCACTGTATTCTATTTGGTAAACCATCCTATGAAAAGGCCCGATAACAAATAGCATATCATACAGAAAACCAACATACTTTTGTTTATGGAAAAAGCTATTCTAAAAGAAACTTTTGTATGATTAAATGCAATTTAACAGGATCATCAAACAAACTAAAATTAAGTATTGAAACACACATCCACCGCAAATTTTCAAGATTGAAGTTTTCAAATGACACTTCAATTACAGCATATTTAACTTAGACAATGCCAATTTACAGGCCAACAAAAAAAAAAAGTATACCTTTTCTCGTACTTTTTCCATCATCGACTGATTTTTTGCAACTATGGTAATGGTGCCATCATCAACTGAGATGCGTGCACCTGAGATAAGTCACACATAAAACAATCAGTACTGCTTACATCAGTAAATAGCTTAAGCAATGACATGTTAAAATCAACAAAATACTCAACACTTTCAAAGCCATACATCAAAGAACTTTACGAATCTGAAGATGAGCATTCATTCATATATGTGAAGTGAAAACAGCAGCAACATTGAAAATCCAACATCTTCTAGCTTGTGTGTATTTACAATCTCACATAGGATGTTTAATTAAGCATAATGAAAAGTGTATGAGAAGATCTATGAACAAGAAAGACAACAAATAAGGAGGCAAGGCGTCCTCTTAAAATGAAGATCCCATATAATGCACAAAGACATACACCAGTCCCTGACTACAAATCAACTTTCCAGAGGAACTCCAGCAGAATCTTAACTTCAAGCATGTGAAGTTCTGAAAACACTTATTGAACTGTACTAGTTAGTTCCCAAATATATAACACTGCTGTGCCAGTTCACCACATGAATGAATATATACAACACAGCAAAAACCAGGGTACTGGCATGACATGCATCCAAAGAACAAGATAACAGTAACACTAGAGATAAATGAGGGTATATCCTTGTGCGTTGAAACTTAATATAAGTTTCAATTCCACTACTAAGTGCAACTGAGCCATCATGCTGCTGTATAGATATGCAGACTAACTAGGAAGAATTCACTGGGCAACAACAATGAACACTTTGTTACCTGTTTCTTCCTCTATCTTTCTTTTTAGAGCACCCAAAGGTCCAATCAAACGACGGATGGACTCGTTGCTGAACTTCAAGGTAGCTGTGGAAAGGAAAACACTATGGATTAGCCTTCATAGACAGTGACATATTCATAAAGAAAAAAACACAAGATACCCTACCCAGTTGAGGGGAAGAACGCTCTTGAACACGTGGAACACTTATTTCACGCTCCATGCGGTCTAGGATATGAAGCCGGCCTTTCAAGGCATGTTCCAGGCTTTCACAAATAATATCTAATGGAATCCCAGCAGGTTTTATGTCCAGCTGAATTGCAGTTACTCCTTTACGTGTTCCGGCAATCTTAAAGTCCATATCTCCTAAATGATCTTCCAAGCCCTAGTATAAAACAAACAATTTATTCCTTTGTAATTACTGAAAGCATAAATTACCATGACTGCTTATGAGATTCACAAAGTCGATGATCAAGAGACTAGCTTTCAATTTCTTTTTATTGTGGGCTAGTTTCTCTTGTTCTTTAGCAACTTAAATCATCCATTCAAATATTCATAAAAAACTAGGCTACACCTAATGCAGCTCCTCACTCTCCAGTGTCATCGATCATAGATAAGTGCATGAGAAATGAGATGGCTCAGACAGGAAAACTGTAAACTTCTCCATTCTACACAAAAACAGAAAGTAAATAAAGGAAATACCAAATAGCCAATAATTCTTTGGAAGTGGGTTGACCTTTTACGATAATTGATTCTCGTACATTACTGAGACATAGCGCAAACCTCATTTTTCTATCAACCTAGACAAAGTCACCTTCACAAATCACATTACCATACGTACAATTTGTCATCACATAAACTTGAATGAAAGATAGAACTAATCGCTTTTCAAAAAAAAAAAAAAGAACTAATAACCCAAGTTTCCGTGGATAGATTATTCTTGGAAACAGAGCATTTTTCTTCATTTTTAGGTCAAGTTTGACAGCTCCATTTGTCAACCTAAGAAAGAGAAACTAAGATAATAAAAAAGCGATACAGCCACATGGATCTATAACCATCAAATTGTGACCAAGGCTAGTCAGATTGATGAAATGAAATTTCCAATTATGTTTTCAAGCAGCCCTTGAATGTAGGGGGGGGGGGGGGGGGGGGGGGGTGGAACATCCCAAGAACGACTCACCCAAGCATAAAGTGATTAAGTCAAATCAAACAGAAAAGAAATAGTATTTTACAAAAAAATCCTCACCAAGATATCAGTTAATATACGATAATCAATTATGTCACCCGTCACTGGATCAACCTCACTAACAAGACCCACTGAAACCCCTGCCACATGTTCGCTTAAAGGGATACCAGCATCCATGAGTGCTATACTACCTGCAATATGAACAGAAAGGAATGAAATATGAGTAACTTCTCCTGGAAGCAGGAAAGAAAGAGATATTAGAAGTTTGGAACAAGAAGAAAATTGCAATAAAATGAAAGACAAAATAAAATGCAAATTGAGGAGATAAGCTCTACAACACGAAATGTATGAACCCCTTTTATCAAACATTTCCCAAACTGATGTGGTAAAATAGAACAAAAGTGAACTCAAAAAACAAAGAAAACACACAAAATAGAGCTTTTCTCATTAAGTTACATCCGACGAAAAAGAAACAAGAGGTACCTCCACACACACTAGCCATTGAAGTGGAACCATCAGAAGCCATAACTTCAGAGTTGATACGCACAGTATATTTGAAATTAGCTTCCGGTGGTAGAACAGCAAGCAAAGCCTTCTCTGCCAATGTCCCTGTAGATAAAAAAAATAGAAAGAACAGCGTGTTGCCGTGTTCATCTTTCCATTACATAGTTCTTAATAAAACAACACTCAATGCAAAACAACACTCGATGCAAAACAACAGGCGAATATTGTATCATTAGCTTTAGAGAATATTTTTCACCTGATGGACTCAGAATGATGTATTCAAAAACTGTCTTTCCCCTTTCAAACCCTAGGCTAAGTTCTCAGCTTCAGTAAAAAACTTGAATGTGATTGTATTGTGATTAAGAGACTAGCTCACTAGCTATAAACAACTCATTAACAATAATTGTGGGGGATTTAAGAACAGAAAACATTAGGCTGATACTATTATTGAAACCAAACTAATATGAAGGGTATTCAAGAATGCAAAACATCATCCATAACCAACCTTCCCTACCAAATATGGTCAGCTAAAAGCCTGAAACTATAAACAATTCTAAAATCTGCTACCATGAGATATCAAATAGAGGATTTGACAAGCGATATTAAGCACTATTATTATACTTCCAAAATTCATTTTAGATTGGAATTAAAATTTAACATTCTATTCTTTCTATTTAAGGCTGAGGATTTAAGATGTACCTTAGTATATATACATTAGACCAAAAAAGCACGTAAGTATTGAAATTAAAACTTCCAAAGCATGATTGAATTTAGGTCACAAATATAGCATGTAAAACCACACACAGGCAACATCTTTGTGAAATAACTTGTTAAAAGTAACGAAGAACAATACCAT
Organism: Fagopyrum tataricum; assembly: GCA_002319775.1. NCBI lineage: Eukaryota > Viridiplantae > Streptophyta > Magnoliopsida > Caryophyllales > Polygonaceae > Fagopyrum > Fagopyrum tataricum. The sequence continues at coordinate 37,434,349 of CM008283.1, read as the reverse complement.
GTCAATTAACATAGACTAACATGTACACGACTCACATGGTCTCACAGAAAATTTTATTTTGACAAAAGTGTTCATAAGTTTAGCCGAGAAAACCAAAGCTTCAAAAGTAAAGAAAGAAACTTTGATTGAGAAGACAAACAAGTAAAAACTTGCCGTGGCCAACTTCACGCCTGTTAAGGCCAACTTTTTTACCCACTTCATTGATTGAGAACGGTGGGAAACTATAATGAAGCATGAAGCGCTTCGTAGAGGGACCAACTATGGAATTCAAGCGTTGAGCTTCTCCGCGTGCCCCAAGAGTAACAGTACAAAGAACCTGTAAATATCATTGTCAATTTTATTGTATATGCACATATTAACCACCTACAAGTACTATGAAAATGGCATTCGTACCTGAGTGTCTCCGCGATTAAAGACTGATGACCCATGTAATGCAGGTAAGTAGCCTGCTTCACAATATATAGGCCGTACTTCATCAAGTTGTCTCCCATCAACTCTAAGTCCTTCCTTAATAATCCTTCTGCGAACAACCTGGAAAAAAATAGTCAAGTTGGGGGTAGGTGGTAATTATTATTCCCTTAGCACTCAATATCGTTTCCTTACCAATCAAAAAGATATACAACTTAAATTTCAAGCATGATCTAGCAAAGCTAAGCATTACAGTTTTTACCTGCTTCCTCACAGTATCCACTGCCTTGGGCAGCACTTTTAAGCTTTCTTCATCACACTCTTCTTCAAGTGTCTTTCTCACATCTTGTGTGATATTCTCCAAGGCCTCGCCTCGTTCAAACTGTATACAATGTTATGGTATTAAACATGAAGTAGATACTTTTACAGAATCTTAAACATCGGTGCAACAAGAAAATGATTATCGCAAAAGAAAAGGTCAAGAAATAGCTATTCTTGATCAGAAATTTGACAAACTCATTATCAATGAAGGATGGCATTGCACCTTGCCGTATGAGGAATCCGTAAAAACAGCTTCAATTCGAGCTTCAGATAAGTTTCTGACTTTTTCCATCGTAGTTTCTGACATCATTGACAATTTATATTCCTTCTTTTGCTTGCCAACTTTTGCAGCCAAGCGAACTTGGGGCTCAAGATATTTTACTGCCTGTATACCAAAAGTACACATCTTGAGTATATTGCACCCATTCAGCATTTATAATATAATTTAGAAACAAACAAAACATTAGATATACCTCAGGATGAGCAAGCCTTAGGCCAGCCTCCAGATCTTTCTCCGAAATCTCACGAGCTTGGACATCTATCATCAATGTTTTATCCTTTGTGCAGGCATACACCAAGTTAAGATCACTTAAGCTCAGCTGCAACATATCCAATGCATCACAAAAGGATCAAAACAAGTGGCACACAGAATATATATATTTATACATAAACATACATATATATGCACATGCACACACATAAACGTATACATGCCTTTTGCATAGTCTTTTACATAAGACATTAAGACTCGCATCTTTACGATATCAGGCCTACCAGAATTACGAGAAAAATACCAATAGTCTCCGGTCTTCACAACCAAGTTACTACATTACTAACTTTTCCATGATGTGTTTATCTTCACATAGCATGAAAGGTATACTATACTTGACAAAGCTGACATATATAAATCATAGCATCAATCCAAAGCAACGAGAATATATATATATATATATATATATATATAGGTTTCTCTCTGATTACAGAAACTAGCTCGCAACAAGATCCCTAGGCAAGATAAATTATGATGGTTGCCTATATTGTTATATAGGTATTGATATGAAAACAAATTTAAAGTAAACAAAATCCAACTAAGTACTCAGTGATATAAAAATTGACTACTAAAAGAAGAATAAAACAAATGCAGTTAAATTGGAAGAATAATGCCATGTTAAACAGCCTAACCCAATAGTTCCATAAACAGTTAGGAATGTTGATTCTATAAGGGAGAAACAAGTAAATTTAGATACCTTTTTTTCTAAGTAATAAATCTAGAATGGTTAATAAGTCAAATACCTGGAAAAGTATCACAAAGTATTACCTCATCCATGGTAGGGTTAATTATGAACTGTCCACAGAGCCTCCCTATGCGTACAACTCCGACAGGACCACCCCAAGGTATATCTGACAACATTAAAGCTGCAGATGTTGCATTAGCTGCCATTACATCTGGGTCTTGTTGTCCATCGGAAGAAAGAACACTTGCCATTACCTAAGGTGGAGGCACTGTCACCCAATGATAAAAAAAATACAAGAGAATATGTCAAGGCAGTTAGATTAACCATACACTTACCTGCACCTCATGGTAAAATCCAGAAGGAAACAATGGTCTGATCGGTCTATCAATGATACGACCACATAAAAGCTCACGCTCTTTTGGAGCACCCTCCCTACGCATGTATGTATTGGGAATCAGACCTTGGGCATATTGCTTCTCTTGGTAATCAACCTTTCGAAGAAACCAACATTATTGACAGAAGAGATATAACTAAAAAATAATTCGAGCTCAACAAAATATCTTCAGCAGATAGTTGTCAGCAATCCATCCTCCATAAACTTAATAGTTCCAGAGAAAATAAAGCATAAGATGAGGTCAGGAGTAAGAAAGACGTGACTTCAAAATCTCACAAGGATCATTTGAGCATGCTAGAAGCAGAGAACTTCACAGCTTAGTAGGCAATTTCAAAAAGGAAAGGATATAGAACAATCAGAAATTCAAAATTTATTATGATTTTAAGTCTTTTTTTCCAGCTTATTAGTAGGAAGTGTGAGCGTTGTAACCGTACTGACACAACAAGCTGTATTTATGTATTTAGAAAAATAAAATCAGGTTCTGCGGATATAATTATAGTGGAAGGTCAGACGCAAATTAGGTTTATCTCTCTTAAGAATTTCCCACTTTCCTAATCCAAGAAATGTCAATCCGACCTGCCTAGTTTTTAAACTAACATGAGCAGCAAGTGCACAAGAGCAGATCCAATTTAGCATCAAAAACATCATTATATTCTGCCTGATCAGAAAGGGGGAAATGAACAATCAGAAAACCAGTAATCAGCAGTGATCTTCACTTACAGTGAGAGGCAAGAAATCACGGATAGCGTCCCCCTTAGAAGAAGCGACAGTTGAGAGGACCTTGGTTTCCTCCATAGCCATGACAACGGCGCCATTAGCAAAGCGAGCAATTTTACCAGTTTCAAATGAGATCACTCGATTCCCGATTTCAAACTCTTCTTTAAAAGTCTCAAGGATCTTCATCCCTCCTAAGGGTACTCCAGGTGATGGAGGATCCGAGAGTTCGGAGTCCGGCATGAAGCCGAGCTTGCCGCTGCAAATTGTGCGGAAATTGAGTCTCCTCCATGTAAGGTGACGCGGGAGAGAGGTTAAGAGAGGATGGGCTCTGTTCGCCATCTTCCAACACAGAGCGGTGAGTTGGGGAAGATACTCAAGGCGAGGGTTTAGGGTTTTCCGACGAAGGTATTGGTTTACCGGAAAGAGTTGGGAAGTCTGAGGGCAAGGGTTTAAGGGTTTAGAGTTTTGGAAGGTTTACGGTTTGAAATTTTAATGTTTTATTTATTTTAGAGAAATAATCTACACTAGTGGTACAAGCTGTCAACTTTTTTTTTTTTTTTTAAAGGTCAACAACATTATCTGGAAAGGCATCGTCTTCTGCTGAGATAGTATGGCCGTGCAGGACGAGCTTGTCGGCGACGGTGTTGATTTTCCTAAAAATGTGGAGGACACTTGAATACGTGAAGCTCGAAATCGAGACAGAAATGTCTGAAATGATCATGTCCGTTTCTCAAGGTGGCTTCCACGTCTTGTTGATCGCATTAATGAGTGTCAGATTATCTCCTTCGATCTCGATGGGAGTCACTCCTAGTTGTTTGACCTGTTGTAGACCTTCTCGCATCGCAAAAGCCTCTGCTTCTAGCACCGATTTTGCGTTGCATCTTCCTTTCCGGAAGCCAGAGGATAGCCAAGGTTGTTACGGATAATAAATCTGAACGCATATTGGTTATTATTATTTTTTGATGCATCAAAGTTTAGTTTGACGAAATTATCCTTTGGTTTTTGCCATTTAATGTTCTTAGTTTGACGAAATTATCCTTTGGTTTTTGCCATTTGATGTTCTTAGTTTTCCTTCTTGTTTTTGTTCCGGATGTATTAGTGAATTTTGGTTTGACATTTGCTTTATCCCAATCTTCTATTTGTTTTGATGCAATTTGTTTGAGGTTCGAAGCAGGTTTTTTTATTTTTGAATATAATTTAATTCTTATCCAACCAGATATTCCACCAAATCATCACGATTTGTCTCAACTCTGTTGCAGAACTTTTTTCTTTTATTTGTAACAATGTATCATTAATACTATGCTTAATAGTGTCGAAGTTGTTCAATATTGAGGAAATTTTAGCATTATCCAAAGCTTGGTGAGTACATGGGCATATAAAGAACAAATGTTTAGCACTTTCATTATGATGATTATAGAATTCACAATGCATTACCACATGAATTTTTTGTTTATCAAGATTGTCTTTTGTAGGGATCCCGTTTAGGGCCAACTTCTAAAGAAAAATTTTAACTTTAGGCATTACGTTCATTTTCCAGATCCATGATTTATCTTCAGATACTCCTACTTTTCGTTGTTGAATCATTTCCATTGCCGATTTCGTTGAGTACCATCCATCCTCGTTTACACACCAGTAAACTCTATCTCTGATGTGGCTTTTTGGTAGGTTGTAGCTCCTAATTTTATCAATGATGTTGTTTGGGAGAACTGCCTTTAATTGGTTCATACGTTGATATTTCCAATTCCCATCCGAGATGAAATGGGAAGTAGATTCTAGCTCATTTATTAATGTTTTGTCAACCTGGGCTCTGATACCAACTTTGTAACACCCCAAATCCACATGACTCGGAGTGCTACTGGGCTAGGATCTCACAATGGATCCCGACCCTAACCTGACAACAATTTCACTAATCTTACAACAAGGCACCGATAGATTAAAACAAAACATGAAACTGATATATATATATATATATATATATATATATATATATATATATATATATATAGATCAAAATGGAATACAATATACCGCTGAGTACAAACAAACTAAACTGTACATCAAAATAACCCAAATCCCCGATATCGCCCTAGTGTACGGAGCCCTCAGCGGATCACCCACTCTGGATCACTCTGCAGCTCTCCTATCTTGCAAAGTGTCTACAACACGGTATGAAACCGTTAGCTACCATACACAAATATAGAAATATGCTAGAGCACAAACACACATTAGAAATCTTAACATATCCACATGCTTTCATACATTTACCCAATTCATTATCTTTATAAAGTCCAACAATCAACTCATATATAATATCCATATAAACATAAGTGACATGAGGAATATAAACCTCGCCTCTGGGTCCAATAACCAGCTGGAATGGTGTCTGGAACACTACCCCGTGTACCCTAAGGGAATGGGAAGTGCCCGAACCGTTTACCAGGTCTGGCCTGCTTACAAAGAACCTCTCAGACTCCCAGCAGGATGAAAGGGCAAGTTATCACGGCCCTACAATGGGCAAGCAATATACCATAGGTCGGTGACCATCATAACACATGCTATAAACATATAACACACACCACTCATGCACAACATCCTATACAGGAATAGCAACTAAGTAAGTCCCACGGACTTACCTCAACCTCGTAGTCGTCTCACTGGATCAACCTCAACTCAGTCCACTCCAAACTGGAGGATAACACAGCCTATACAAGACATACATAGATATCAAACTCCTATCACACAAAGGGTCACACCTAGACCTAAGGGATCCATAAGGGATCATATTCCAACTCGTAATCCTCAAAGCCCTAACCGGCATTTCCATATCATACTCGTCAACATCCGAATCCTAGCATGCTATTAACGCTCAACTAGGAAAGGAAAGGATCTACCTAGCCTTAGGTAGAACCGGGACAAAGCGCACCTGCGTAACAAAGGGGCGCAGGGGCGGAGGCAAGCAACCGCGGGTGCGGCGGAACGTAGCCACGGGGCGGTGACAAGGGATGCTGGCAAACGCAGGCACGACGCTGGCGCTGTGACACAGTAACCGCGGGGGCGGTGACTTCTGGCCACGGGGGCGGCGACAGTGCAGAAAGCAGTCTCGTGGTTTCTCTTCAGCTCTTCCCAAGATCAAACCCTTCCACTCTCTTCCAGATTCATACACAAGCATCAACATACACATATCAACACCAGTCCTACATTCAAACATCTAATCCTTAGCTAAGGAAGAACAAGAAAAGAAGAAGAAAGAATGAAGAAGCAAGGAGGAAGATGCTCACCACGGCTGTAGCTAGCTAAAGCACTGATCACCAAACACTTACTGGCTTCCAAGCACAACAGTACTTACCATCATCAACCATCAAAAGCCACAACACATCCAAACTCAAACCAAACTCTTCCAAACCAAACAAGATCAAGAGGGAACAAGGGAGAAGCAAGAAGGACGTGAATTGGATTGGAAAGTATGAGAAAATCCTTGCTCAGCAAGGTAAAACGAAGAAGGTAAAGAAGGGTAAAGCACGGTCAAAGAGTCAACAAAACCGGCTGCAGCCGCCGTAACCCGCAGGGGCGGATCACAGGGCCGCAGGGGCGGAAAACCCGCAGGGGCGGCACACGTGCCCGCGGGTGCGGCAAGACCAAATCTCGGCCCAAAGCCAATCTCGGCCATGGTCCAATTCTCGGTCCGAAAGAAAGGGCTCTCACATCTCACCCCCCTAGAAACAAGTTTCGTCCCGAAACTTGCAAGATCCAGAAACCACTCGACTCAGAAGCCGAGGTATAACTCTCTCTATAACCTGAACATAAGCATGGAGGAAACCATCCACTCCAGCAGCAAACTATACTGTCCAAGGCCTAGAGGAAAACCATCTCTAGCCAAACCATATCATAATCCAATAGCATGGAGGAAAGAGCCATCTCCAATTATAAATAAAAGTCATACTAGCACAACAAGATCTAGTAAGATCATAAGCACAACAAGCTAGCATGAAATAGCATATCATAGCATATAAGCATGTAAGCACATAAGACTCACCAAGCTAGTACTAAGATCTACTCGGTGATCCTACTAGTGCACTATCTCTGCATAGAACTCTGGATAGTTCCTCTGGATACTATTCTCAGTCTCCCATGTAGCCTCCTCAGGTCCTCGTCTGACCACTGTATCCTAAGCATAGTATGTCCTTCGAACGCAAGGCGTCTCGTACCTCGTTCTAGGACTGCAATCGATGCTCGACAAAAGTGTGTCCGGCTCAACCACCAAATCCTCATAACTTCAGATGTGTCTCGGATCTGGTATATACTCCCTCAGCTGAGACACGTGAAACACAGGTGAACTCCCTCTAATCTCGGAGGCAAGGTTAATCTGTAAGCCTGCGCTCCCAACCCGATCCAGTATCTCGAACGGTCCGACATATCAGGGACTCAACTTCCCCTTAATGCCAAAACGCCTAACACCTCGTGTCGGGGACACTCTCAGCCACACATGGGCTCCAAGCCCTGAACTCTAGAGTTCTACGCCCTCCTATCAGCATAAGACTTATGATGGCTCTACGCAGTCAGCATACGCTCTCTGATCAATGCTACTCGAGCCATATCATCCTGAATCTGATCAGGTGCTAAACCACTGACACTGCTCTGCTCATGCCCAACATAACGGGTACGACATCTCTGTCCATACAGTGCCTCATATGGGGCCATCCCAATAGATGCATGCCAGCTGTTGTTGTAGGAGAACTCAACAAGTGGGAGATGATCCGTCCCACACTTGCCCCCAATCCAACACACAAGCTCGCAGCATATCCTCCAGCGTCTGAATGGTCCTCTCTGACTGACCATCTGTCTGAGGATGGAACGCAGTCGTGAAGTGCAAACTCGTCCCAGGGCAGTCTGAATCTGCTGCCAGAATCTCGAGGTAAATCGTCCATCTCTGTCAGAGACGATCGTCCTCGGTACACCATGGAGTCTCACTATCTGCCTAGTGTACTCCTCAGCTAATCTGCTCACCGGCCACGTCTCCCGATAGGAATGAAAACGTGCCGTCTTCGTCAGTCTGTCACTATGACCCAGATGGCATCAAAACTCCGGCTCAGCCTCAGTCCAGTCACAAAGTCCATGGTGACGTCCCTCCACTTCCTCTGTGGAACAGGAAGTGGATGGAGCTCACCTCCAGGTCTGAAATGCTCGATCTTGACCTGCTGGCAGGTCGCACACTGTGCCACAAATCTGGCCACATCGGGCTTCAGCCCTCCCACCAATATATACGTCTCAAATCCTGATACATCTTACTCGTACCTGGATGTACCGAGTAAGGTGTACAGTGAGCCTCCTGTAATATCCTCTGTCTCAGCTCTGTATCAGCAGGTACACAGACGCGACCGCGGCGCCTCAAAACTCCATCTGCTCCCAGCAGGAACTGTGGTGCCTCATCCCGAGACATCCTATCTCTGATCTCTGTAAAGGTCGGGCAGGTCTCCTGTTTCTGTCGGATCTCATCCAACAGATCAGGAAGGACCTCTAAGTACGCAGCTGGGCATCCTCATCAGGAAACTGGATGTCCAACTCTAACCAGATCAAGGTCTCTCTGCAACTGATGCTGAACTGTCAGCCTCGCAATCGCCTGCTCTCGAGGCGTCTTCCTGCTCAGGGCGTCGGCGACAACGTTCGCCTTCCCGGATGATACAGAATCTCCAGATCAAAATCCTTGATCAGCTCGAGCCACCTACGCTGGCGGTTATTCAATTCCCGCTGCGTGAAAATGTACTTCAGACTCTGATGGTCTGTGAAGATCTGACATGTAACACCATACAGGTAATGTCTCCAGATCTTCAGTGCATGAACTACCGCTGCCAACTCCAGATCATGAGTCGGGTAGTTCTCCTCATACGTCTTCAGCTGTCGAGACGCATATGCAATCACCCTGCCTCTCTGCATCAACACACATCCCAAGCCTAGCTTGGATGCATCACTGTATACTACAAAATCCTCTGTACCCTCTGGCTGTGCCAAAACAGGAGCAGAAGTCAGACGTCTCTTCAGCTCCTCAAAACTCTGCATACACTGATCAGACCACACAAATCTGGTAGTCTTCCTCAGCAAACTCGTCAGTGGACGGGCAATCACAGAAAATCCCTCCACAAAGCGTCTGTAATAACCGGCTAGGCCAAGGAAGCTACGTACTTCCTTGACGTTCGTCGGTGTCGGCCATGCAGCTACTGCCTCTATCTTCGCCGGATCAACCTTGATCCCCTCAGCTGATACTATGTGACCCAGGAATGCTACCTCTGGCATCCAGAACTCGCACTTTANTCAACTAGGAAAGGAAAGGTCTACTAGCTTTAGGTAGAACCGGGACAAGCGCCCTGCGTAACAAAGGGGCGCAGGGGCGGAGGCAAGCAACCGGGTGCGGCGGAACGTAGCCGGGGCGCGTGGCAAACGCAGGCACGACCTGGCGTGTGACACAGTAACCGCGGGGGCGGTGACTTCTGGCCGCGGGGCGGCGACAGTGCAGAAAGCAGTCTCGTGGTTTCTCTTCAGCTCTTCCCAAGATCAAACCCTTCCACTCTTCCAGATTCATACACAAGCATCAACATACACATATCAACATCAGTCCTACATTCAAACATCTAATCCTTAGCTAAGGAAGAACAAGAAAAGAAGAAGAAAGAATGAAGAAGCAAGGAGGAAGATGCTCACCACGGCTGTAGCTAGCTAAAGCACTGATCACAAACACTTACTGGCTTCCAAGCACAACAGTACTCACCATCATCAACCACAAAAGCCACAACACATCCAAACTCAAACCAAACTCTTCCAAACCAAACAAGATCAAGAGGGAACAAGGGAGAAGCAAGAAGGACGTGAACTGGATTGGAAAGTATGAGAAAACCCTTGCTCAGCAAGGTAAAACGAAGAAGGTAAAGAAGGGTAAAGCACGGGTCAAAGAGTCAACAAAACCGGCTGCAGCCGCCGTAACCCGCAGGGGCGGATCACAGGGCCGCAGGGGCGGAAACCCGCAGGGGCGGCACACGTGCCGCGGGTGCGGCAAGACCAATCTCGGCCAAAGCCAATCTCGGCCATGGTCCAAATCTCGGTCCGAAAGAAAGGGCTCTCACATCTCACCCCCTAAAAACAAGTTTCGTCCCGAAACTTGCAAGATCCAGAAACCACTCGGACTCAGAAGCCGAGGTATAACTCTCTCTATAACCTCAACATAAGCATGGAGGAAACCATCCACTCCAGCAGCAAACTATACTGTCCAAGGCCTAGAGGGAAAACCATCTCTAGCCAAACCATATCATAATCCAATAGCATGGAGGAAAGAGCCATCTCCAGCTATAAATAAAAGTCATACTAGCACAACAAGATCTAATAAGATCATAAGCACAACAAGCTAGCATGAATAACATATCATAGCATATAAGCATGTAAGCACATAAGACTCACCAAGCTAGTACTAAGATCTACTCGGTGATCCTACTGTGCATCTATCTCTGCATAGAACTCGATAGTTCCTCTGGATACTATCCTCAGTCTCCCATGTAGCCTCCTCAGGTCCTCGTCTCGACCACTGTATCCTAAGCATAGGTATGTCCTTCGAACGCAGGCGTCTCGTACCTCGTTCTAGGACTGCAATCGGATGCTCGACAAAAGTGTGGTCCGGCTCAACCACCAAATCCTCATAACTCACGATGTGTCTCGGATCTGGTATATACTCCCTCAGCTGAGACACGTGAAACACAGGGTGCACCTCTAATCTCGGAGGCAAGGCCAATCTGTAAGCTGGCGCTCCCCAACCGATCCAGTAATCTCGAACGGTCCGACATATCGGGGACTCAACTTCCCCTTAATGCCAAAACGCCTAACACCTCGTGTCGGGGACACTCTCAGCCACACATGGGCTCCAACTCTGAACTCTAGAGGTCTACGCCTCCTATCAGCATACGACTTCTGACGGCTTACGCAGTCAGCATACGCTCTCTGATCAATGCTACTCGAGCCATATCATCCTGAATCTGATCAGGTGCTAACCACTGACACTGCTCTGCTCATCCCATAACGGGTACGACATCTCTGTCCATACAGTGCCTCATATGGGCCATCCCAATAGATGCATGCCAGCTGTTGTTGTAGGAGAACTCAACAAGTGGGAGATGATCCGTCCACACCTGTCCCAATCCAACACACAAGCTCGCAGCATATCCTCCAGCGTCTGAATGGTCCTCTCTGACTGACCATCTGTCTGAGGATGAACGCAGTCGTGAAGTGCAAACTCGTCCCAGGGCAGTCTGAATCTGCTGCCAGAATCTCGAGGTAAATCGTCCATCTCTGTCAGAGACGATCGTCCTCGGTACACCATGGAGTCTCACTATCTGCCTAGTGTACTCCTCAGCTAATCTGCTCACGGCCACGTCTCCTGATAGGAATGAAACGTGCCGTCTTCGTCAGTCTGTCACTATGACCCAGATGGCATCAAAACTCCGGCTCAGCCTCAGTCCAGTCACAAAGTCCATGGTGACGTCCTCCCACTTCCTCTGTGGAACAGGAAGTGGATGGAGCTCACCTCCAGGTCTGAAATGCTCGATCTTGACCTGCTGGCAGGTCGCACTGTGCCACAAATCTGGCCACATCGGGCTTCAGCCCTCCCACCAATAAAGACGTCTCAAATCCTGATACATCTTACTCGTACCTGGATGTACCGAGTAAGGTGTACAGTGAGCCTCCTGTAATATCCTCTGTCTCAGCTCTGTATCAGCAGGTACACAGACGACCCGCGGCGCCTCAAAACTCCATCTGCTCCCAGCAGGAACTGGGGGTGCCTCATCCCGAGACATCCTATCTCTGATTCTCTGTAAGGTCGGGCAGGTCTCCTGTTTCTGTCGGATCTCATCCAACAGATCAGGAAGGACCTCTAATGTACGCAGCTGGGCATCCTCATCAGGAAACTGGATGTCCAGCTCTAACCAGATCAGGTCTCTCTGCAACTGATTGTACTGTCAGCCTCGCAATCGCCTGCTCTCGAGGCGTCTTCCTGCTCAGGGCGTCGGCGACTACGTTCGCTTTCCCCGGATGATACAGAATCTCCAGATCAAAATCCTTGATCAACTCGAGCCACCTACGCTGGCATTTATTCAATTCCCGCTGCGTGAAGATGTACTTCAGACTCTAATGGTCTGTGAAGATCTGACACGTAACACCATACATGTAATGTCTCCAGATCTTCAGTGCATGAACTACCGCTGCCAACTCCAGATCATGAGTCGGGTAGTTCTCCTCATACGTCTTCAGCTGTCGAGACGCATATGCAATCACCCTGCCTCTCTGCATCAACACACATCCCAAGCCTAGCTTGGATGCATCATTGTACACTACAAAATCCTCTGTACCCTCTGGCTGTGCCAAAACAGGAGCAGAAGTCAGACGTCTCTTCAGCTCCTCGAAACTCTGCATACACTGATCAGACCACACAAATCTGGCAGTCTTCCTCAGCAAACTCGTCAGTGGACGGGCGATCACAAAAAATCCCTCCACAAAGCGTCTGTAATAACCGGCTAGGCCGAGGAAGCTACGTACTTCCTTGACGTTCGTCGGTGTCGGCCATGCAGCTACTGCCTCTATCTTCGCCGGATCAACCTTGATCCCCTCAGCTGATACTATGTGACCCAGGAATGCTACCTCTGGCATCCAGAACTCGCACTTAGAGAACTTTGCATAAAGTTCTCTATCACGCAAAACCTACAATACAGTCCTCAGATGTCCTGCATGCTCCTCACTGCTACGAGAATATACCAGAATGTCATCAATAAAAACCACTACAAACTGATCCAGGAAGTCGATGAAGATACTGTTCATCAACTCCATAAAGACGGCTGGGGCATTCGTAAGTTCAAATGGCATCACTACAAACTCTTAGTGTCCATATCTGGTCCTGAATGTTGTCCTATGCACATCCTGCTCCCTCACCCTCAACTGGTGATATCCGGAACGCAGGTCAATCCTGGAGAACACAGTCGCTCCCTGTAGTTGATCCAACAAATTATCAATACGCGGCAGTGGGTACTTGTTCTTGATGGTCACCTTGTTCAACTCTTTGTAGTCTATGCATAATCGCAAAGATCCGTCCTTCTTCCGTACGAAGAGGACAGGTGCTCCCCATGGGGACACGCTAGGGCGAATGAAGCCCTTCTCAGCCAACTCCTCGAGTTGCTTCTTCAGCTCCAGCATCTCGACAGGCGCCATCCGGTATGGGGTCTTCGAGATGGGTCTTGTACCAAGCTCTAACTCGATACTAAAATCCACACTCCTCTGAGGCGGCAAACTGGACGGCTCAACAAAAACATCAGTAAACTCACAGACCACTGGGATATCCTCTAACGCTGGACTCTCCTCCTCCTTCATGGCATAGCACCAGAAGGCCTCACAACCCTGTGCAATCAGTCTAGCTGCCCGTATAGCACTGATAATTGTGCCTACCTTCGCAAGGTCCCAACCTCGGAAAACCTCTATCTGGCCTAACTCGGTAGAGAGGGTAACAGTCCTCCTACCTACATCTAAGACTGCAGAATGTCTAGCCATTCAATCCATACCTAGTATAACTTCCTCATGCTCTAACGGCATGACAAAGAAGTCAACTAGTAACACACGAGTCCCTACAGAAATGGGACAACCGTGAATCTCACGGATACCTCTGACCCTACCACCATCGGGTAACCCTATAATAAAGGGCATCCCCTCAACTGTATCTAAACCCAGACGCTCTACACAGGCATCAGAAATAAAAGAATGCGTAGCACCAATATCAAATAAAACTCTAACAGGTAAACCATGAATCAGAATGGTACCTGTAGCAGTAGGTGCAGTTGGCTCCTCTACACTCCTCAACTCAAAAACTCGGCCCTATGGGCCTCTGGTATCAGTGGTGCCCCCACCACGGCCTCTGCCTCTACTCGGCCCAGGAGCAGATCCCTGAGTCGTAGGGCGATCTGGAACCCTCTACTGTCCTTGACTCTGCTGCTGCTGCTGAGGTGGTCTCTGTCCACCTCCTGCTGCACTAGCAGGAGAAGAATCCTGTTGTGATGAAGCTCTCCCTCGTCTATAGAAGGTAGCTCGATGACCAGGTCGGCCACAAGTGAAACAGGTCACTGGCTGCCTCGTACACTCTGACCTCATATGCCAATACTCGATGCAGTTGAAGCACTGCACTCCCTTATCTGCACCCGGTGCAGATGGAGGACGACTCTGGCGACTCTGGCCTCGCCCTGAACCAGCAGCTCCACCAGTATCACTAGTCTGACTAGTCCTCTGTCTCTTCTCAGACCCTCCGGTCTGAGAAGCTCTCATCTGGCTAGCTCTCTCCCTCTCGTAGTCAGAAGCCCGATCCTGATAATCGACCAAGGTCTCACAGTGAAAACCCGCCATGTAGGTACGGGTAGTATCCCTCAGACGTCGGGAAAACAAATACACGTGCTGATCTGCAGCAGGTGCAGCTGGACCCAGCAATTCCAGCTCCTCCTAGAATCTCCTGATGGCCTCTGAGACTGGCACATCCTCGAATCCAGCCTCCACAAAGTCTCGTAGTTTCTCCCTCCTCAAAGAGGCAGGGCAGAAACGCTCTCGGATCAGAGTCCTCATCTACTCATAACTAGTAACCTGTGCTCGTACAGACCTCCACCACTGTTGTGCCAAATCTCTGAACAAGGTCTGCACCAACTCAATCTGCCTGTCAGCTGGACATCTAATAGACTCCAAAGCTGAGTCTACATGTCCTATGCATAACTCCACCTCTAGCCCCACTTTCCCAGTGAAAGGGGGTACTCCCATCTGATGAAAAGCCTTCAACCAAGTGTCTGGTCTAGGCCCTCTATGCTCCTCTGGAGCCCGAGCAATCTCAGCAGCAGGTACATGTACAGCTAGTACCTGAGTAACGGTATGGGACCTCTCAAATGGTCCCTCCTGTGCTGGCAGATCTGGGGCACGCCTACCTGCCCTGGCGGCCTCCTCAACACGTCTGATATAAGCCTGAAACTCTGCTCTATCCATAGAGACGCGATCAGAATCACCAGACTGGGCTCTCTGTGGCCCCTATCCCTCAGTTGCACCGTTCCCAGCCTCAAGAACGACACTCTCAGCAACCTCCTCATGGACCTCCTCTGCTGCACGTGGCTCAACAGCAGGAATCCTACCCCGTCCTCTACCTAGAGGGGGTCTACCTCTACCTCTACCTCGTCCAGCTGCAGGTAAGGCTCTAGTCTGAACCATCTGTAGAGGACATAAACCTATCTTAGAAGGCTATATATATGCCATATGTATAGATATATCACAGATCAATCACAGCAGAATATCTATATATATCTATACTGTCGAGGTCTTCAGAGGGGTGATGGCTCCTGTACACGGTATCCCAAAATATTTGTACTCATTTCAAAACCAAAACCTTTTGAAAAGTCAGACCCCTTTTCGGGTTCTGTTTAGTTATCTATTCGACCTTTATTGCATATTACTAGTGTCATTGTTGTCAACCTGGGTTCTGATACCAACTTTGTAACACCCCAAATCCACAGGACTCGGAGTGCTACTAGGCTAGGATCTCACAATGGATCCTGACCCTAGCCTGACAAAAATTTCACTAATCTTACAACAAGGCACCGATAGATTAAAACAAAACATGAAACTGATATATAGATCAAAAGGTAATACAATATACCGCTGAGTACAAACAAACTAAATTGTACATCAAAATAACCCAAATCCCCGATACCGCCCCAGTGTACGGAGCCCTCAGCGGATCACCCACTCTGGATCACTCTGCAGCTCTCCTATCCTGCAAAGTGTCTACAACACGGTATAAAACCGTTAGCTACCATACACAAATATAGAAAGATGTTAGAGCACAAACACACATCAGAAATCTTAACATATCCACATGCTTTCATACATTTACCCGGTTCATTATCTTTATAAAGTCCAACAATCAACTCATATATAATATCCATATAAACATAAGTGACACAAGGAATATAAACCTCGCCTCTGGGTCCAATAACCAGCTGGAATGGTGCCTGGAACACTACCCCGTGTACCCTAAGGGAATGGGAAGTGCCCGAACCGTTTACCAGGTTTGTCCTGCCTACAAAGAACCTTCTAGACTCCCAGCGGGATGAAAGGGCAAGTTATCACGGCCCTACAATGGGCAAGCAATATACCATAGGTCGGTGACCATCATAACACATGCTATAAACATATAACACACACCACTGATGCACAACATCCTATACAGGAATGGCAACTAAGTAAGTCCCACGGACTTACCTCAACCTCGTAGTCATCTCACTGGATCAACCTCAACTCAGTCCACTCCAAACTGGAGGATTACACGGCCTATACAAGGCATACACAGATATCAAACTCCTATCACACAAAGGGTCACACCTAGACCCAAGGGATCCATAAGGGATCATATTCCAACTCGTAATCCTCAAAGCCCTAACTGGCATTTCCATATCATACTCCTCAACATCTGAATCCTAGCATGCTACTAACGCTCAACTAGGAAAGGAAAGGATCTACCTAGCTTTAGGTAGACTCGGGACAAAGCGCACCTGCGTAACAAAGGGGCGCAGGGGCGGAGGCAAGCAACCGCGGGTGCGGCGGAACGTAGCCGCGGGGGCGGTGACAAGGGACGCTGGCAAACGCAGGCACGCCGCTGGCACGACACTGGCGCTGTGACACAGTAACCGCGGGGGCGGTGACTTCTGGCCGCGGGGGCGACGATAGTGCAGAAAGCAGTCTCGTGGTTTCTCTTCAGCTCTTCCCAAGATCAAACACTTCCACTCTCTTCCAGATTCATACACAAGCATCAACATACACATATCAACATCAGTCCTACATTCAAACATCTAATCCTAAGCTAAGGAAGAAGAAGAACAAGAAAAGAAGAAGAAAGAATGAAGAAGCAAGGAGGAAGATGCTCACCACGGTTGTAGCTAGCTAAAGCACTGATCACCAAACACTTACTGGCTTCCAAGCACAACAATACTCACCATCATCAACCACCAAAAGCCACAACACATCCAAACTCAAACCAAACTCTTACAAACCAAACAAGATAAAGAGGGAACAAGGGAGAAGCAAGAAGGACGTGAACTAGATTGGAAAGTATGAGGAAATCCTTGCTCAGCAAGGTAAAACGAAGAAGGTAAAGAAGGGTAAAGCACGGGTCAAAGAGTCAACAAAACCGGCTGCAGCCGCCGTAACCCGCAGGGGCGGAAACCCGCAGGGGCGGCACACGTGCCCGCGGGTGCGGCAAGACCAATCTCGGCCCAAAGCCAATCTCGGCCATGGTCCAAATCTCGGTCCGAAAGAAAGGGCTCTCACAGGTTGAGCTCTCATCATCCATGCGCCCTTGAGGGAAGGCTTGCCCACAAGCCTTGAAAAAATGGATGGCACGCTAAGAGATTAGCAGAATTCCCTAGGTGGCTCCGTCGGACTTGCAGGATTGGTCTTAGCAGAAGAAGAGTCCATAAGCAAATGCGGAGTGGCTCAACAATGTCCAGGCTTGTAAGTTTCGTCGCAGTTAAAGCAAAGCCCTCTCTCCCTTCTTTTCTATTGTTCAGCCCATGTGAGGCGCTTGACATTAGTAGGTAGTGTCGGGTTTTCTAGGAGTGGCTTCAGAAAAGTCGAATGAGGGGTCTGGACGGGTGATGGGTTGGTGCTTATGGAAGTTGTGAAGGCTTTAGTGGTGATGATGGCTTTTCTCCTGACATAATGCTAACTCAAAGGCATTAGACAAACCAATAGGAATGAGAAGGCGGACCTTGGCTTGGATGT